>CM048049.1:14902500-14957500 GCA_026259375.1 Verasper variegatus
AAACAGCTCTGGCAAGGCCAATTACACCCAGACAAAGCACTTTGCATGTTATTGTGTTAGGGATTCATGCTTGATTGACTGAATGGGTTCTAATGAGGCTGGGGAACGACGTGCAGGAAAGGAAGAAACACTCCTACGTCTCCCTGATGGATTGATTCACCCGCACGCTGCACGTACACAAACACATGCAGGTGCAAACACACTATTCGCCCATGGTGCACACTTACAGTGTAGAGGTGAGCAATTACAGTACTTTGCAATGCACGTGAGAGAATTCTTACAGTGACGATACAGCCAAACCAACACTAAGGCAAGCGACTGCTTTCCCAGGCTGCAGCGGTAAAGTATGTGTGCATCAGTGAGTGTGCGGCACACAAAGAGGAAAGGTACTGCCTCTGCAGATGTGCCTATGTGAGGCTTCACTCCCACTGGCATCCTTTTATAGTATCACTTCACTAGGTAGAGTTTGATATAGCAACAGATGGAATTGGTAAAGCCTACAGCAGTGATAAAAAAAAAAGAAAAGTCTGACATTATTCTTGTTGGGCCTGTAAAACAGACGCTGGTTTTATTTCTGTGTTGTGTTGTACGCCCGGCTGCGACTCCACCAACTTTCACATCTTTGAAGTCTTTTTGTTCTCCGCCTCAGCGGGATGGAAGTTGAAACGGGTATTAGTAGCCACGGGCGAATGAAAATAACAAATGCCAAGTGTGACGTGCGCAAGATCACTGTCAACAGAGTACAAATTGAAAATGAAATTAGCTGGTAACCCCGGACCAGGCTATGAATGTTAAAAGGCAGGTATGAGCTGCATGTTGGGAGGGAGACAGGGAGAGAGATGCACCAGCATACAAATGACTAATCCTTCATTTTCTAAACACACATCTTTAATAGTCAATGAACTGATAGTGTCAGTTATATATCATATGCTGATTTCATTTGATGTGAGCATTGATAGATTGAGAGATACCCACATTGTGGAGATACCCTCCTCCTTCTTTAACTTCCTCTCCTTTCTCTTGCTTTCACAACTCCACCTGCTCATCACCTCGTCTCCCGCATCTGTCTCATTCATCATTTATCGTTGCCCCTCCTCTCCCTCTCAGCTCTCTCCCCTCCCATCTCCTCCGCCGTACTGGGGTCAGGTTGAGGGGTCAATTGCCCGGGCGCACCACCGAGCTTGCTCTTGAAGGGGAAGCCATGTATCTGTCTTCTCCGTCCTATATTCGTGTTTCATGTCGCCTGACAACTCGCCTCACTTTCACCTGCAGTAACCAACTCAATGCACGTACATGTGTGTGCTTGAGTTTCCTCCCTGCACACATGCTTGCTTGCATGTGTGGATGTATGTATCTCTGTGTCCTTTACCTGCCCCTGTCACCCACCCTTGTGTATTTGCCCCTTTATCTCTCTTCCTCTCCAGCACTCTCCACCTTGCCTGTCCATTTTCCTTGTCTGCCCTCCCTCCTCCATCGATAAGCAGTACTAATAAGGCAATTAAAGCCTAATTAAAGAACTCTTCAGGGAGACGGAAGGTCCCAGGCAACTTCATGAAGGTAAAGGGAACGGTGTGTTTACTCATGACCCCCCGTAAGCTCCATCTCACCCTCTCCTGACCACCACCACAAAGTTTTCCAAAAAGTACAGAGATAATGAAAACCCAGAGGAAGTGTGCACACACAATCTCATCATCTTTATATATTTTACTAAATTTCCAGATTTCTTCCCGTACTTTTAGTTGTGTCAAGAAACGGGGCAACACAAGGTAACTTGCTAATTTGTTCTGCTTCAAGTGTATTTATCCAACCAGCGTCAGCCCACTCGTTGTCAAATTTGCCAGCGCAGATCAAAGGGCCCTGTGCGGCGTGTCAGCCAGGTTACCTCTGCTTGGCGTTCTGAATCAAAGTCACGGATTAAGACGAAGCGAGGGAGGGGATGGGGATAGTGTGTGTGAGTGTGTGTGGGGTGTTCAAGGACACGCAGCCTAAACTCTTTGGGGTTTGAGTAGCTCGTCACGAAGGGTCTTCGCCGGATCTATGTTGAGATTTTTTTTTTGACACATACATCCCGAAGCTTCTCTTACATCCCGGTGCATGCGATCGCTGTGTGCACTTGTAGTCTGAAACAAAATCTTTACCCCTGATTTAGAAGACACTTACAATGCATTAGCCTTGTGGTAATTACTAGAAACTCAATTAGAAGAAAACCGCTGAAGACCAGGACCAAACTGGAGGGCTTAAGCTGCAACGCTGGTAAATGGATTTGGAGTTAATTTAGTGAGTCAGAGGGTGAAACAGCCATCAGTGATGTTTTAAGCTGCAGCGAGCAACCTGAGCGCTCAGGGCTCTGTACCGTAGGCTGATCTCCTCTGTAGTCTGCTTTCAATTGGCATTCAGCTTCACTTTGGTCGGAGTGTTACAAATAAATTGCTCTGGGAACTTATTTTTCCTGACTGTACACACACACACACACACATGCATGCATGTTCGTGCATGTGACAATACTTCATCCATCTTTTCTTTATCTGTAGTCTATATCGTGTCTGTGATGTTTACACCGGTGTTATTCTGATAAAATATATTTTATTCATGGGTCCTTGTATGTTCTCCAAAAGGCCTCTGGGCATGATTATGACCTTAAGCAGTGCCTGTCTGTTTCGATTGGATATCTGTATTCACCTTTTATATACTGTCTTCTCCTGTAGTGTGTTTTTGTGTCGATTTGTTCAACCAATTTAAGACTACACATTTCTTCTTGACACCAATATTTGAATACTTCAGACCCACACCATATTGACTAATATTGTTTATTCTTTTAAATATTAAACATACAGTACATTTCTTATAGAGATTGCATAAATTTGTATATAAATGCACAGATATGTACTGTGCACACCATTACAGTAAAAAATATCGGCATTCAGTATATAATCAATGTATTTCATAAATTATAATTGGCTAGTAATACTTCCCAGGCTGATGGTTTGTTGAGTATCTCTTGGTTTCGATGGGTACCTCACACACATCGTACCTGTTGGGACAGTAATACACGGCAAGCTGGTGAGTCGTAGCACATGTTGGACTCTGCCATCGAAATCTAGGGAGAGAGGAGCGAGCAGATGGACTGCACCTTGCAGAAAGTGTGGGTGGTAAAGTCAGCATGTCCCTTTATTTGTACTTGTGAATGCTCCTATTGGCGCCAGCGTGTGTTGGCGCGTGTGTGTTCACAAAGGTGGTGCAGGATCTTGGCTTTTGCCTTGGAGTTAGGCAAAGTGTGAGTGTGTGTGTGTGTGTGTGTGTGTGTGTGTGTGTGCGTGTGTGTGGTGGGCGTGCATCGGGAGAGCGCTGCTGTGCCTCCTTCTCCTGGGGACCAGATGGTGATGGAGTCAGTGGCTCCCCCTGCAAACACAAAGGGGAGGATGGAGAGAAAGAATATATGAGCTTATGTTGTGATTTGAATGGACTTTGACACGTGTGTGGATTGTTAGGCCACAGACACTGTTGAAGAAGTGTAAGCTTCTCTTTTATTTTTTATTTTCACGAGACCGAAATTAAAACTCTACAAAAAGTACTCCAGTAGAAGTAAGTACAAGTCTTACATACTTAACTAAATGTGCTTCTCATCAAAATGGATCTAAAGTATCTAAAGTTGAAATCTTGATTGTGCATAATAGACACACTTTGCACTTTATGTAATCCCAGCTAATGCAAACCAACACAAGAGTCGTACAATATAATGCATAAAGCTTCTAATGTTTTTCGTTTTAGAGAGATACAGGTTCGTTTTTGGTGCTGTTGTACTGAGAGGGGCTTATAATTACTTACTTTAACTTACTTTAAATGTATCTTTGTACATCGATGATTTTGAAATTAAAACTCCTACAAGGAACTTTTCCTTTGTCTGATTCTTCTACCTAAACTTAGGCTTTTCCAGCCTGACTGTCATAAACATCTTTGCTCTGATCTGGCTAAACCGTCCTGGCTACAGACATTGAGAATAGTTTATAGAAAAAGCCAATGTTCTCCCTGAAAGTCTCATTTGCTGTTGTAGGCCATAAAGAGGCAGCAATATCTAAATAAGCCCATTTCATTACCAGTTACAAACTCCTTGTAGGGGCTTTAATTCAAACCACTTCAAACCAAATGTTTAGACAAAGCAAGAGATGAATGGGGGTTAAGCTGAGGTGGAACAAGTGACTATACACTCACCACACACCTACTTATTTATGCAATCGATCAGCCAATCCTGCGGCTGCAGTGCATCACACAACAAAAGGCAGATGCAGGTCAAGAGATAGTCAGTGTTAGAATGATCTTTTTCCCTGTGCCATGTATGACTATTCCAATAACTAAACGCACCTAGTAAGTGGAATGCAGAGAGAAATGCCAGAACAGCTCCTCAGAACGCACAGCACATCCAACCTTGAGGCACACATGGTCTGCAACAGCAAAAAAATGGCGTCAGGTTCCACTCCTGTCAGCCAAGTACAGAAATCAGAGACTGCGCTGGTAAGAGACGTCCAAAAACTGGACAGTTAAAGGAGGGGAAAACGTAGCCTGAGCTGGTGAATCTGGATTCCTGCTGAGGCTGCAGGTGGTTCGGTGTCAACAACATGAATCCACAGACCCAACCTGCCTCGTGTCAACAGTCCTGGCTGTTGCTGGTGGTGCAATGGTGTGAGGAATGTTTTCTTGGCGCACTTCTGGCCCATTACTACCAGTAACCAGCCAACCTGCCAGTATTGTTCCTGAACATGTGCTTCCCTTTATGGCCACAATCTACCCAGCGTGTAACGGCTACTGCCATCATGTTGATGTCACGAAGCAAAAGACTGGTTTCATGTGCATGAAAATTAGTTCAGTGCACTTCAGCGGCCTCCCCAGCCACCACATCTGAATCCACTATTACACCTTTGTGATGTGGTAAAGCGGGAGATTCACAGCAGCTGACAAAATCTGTGCAACTTACATGACACAATGAAGATGGCAACACGGAGCAGAATCTCAATGGAGAGTTTGAAACATATTGTGGAGGCTGAGGCTGTTTTCAGAGCAAAGGGAAGAAACAAACTACACAGCATAGTTTTTATTTCTAGTTTCTAATTGTAAGTGATGCTGTGATATGCTGAGCGTCAATACATCAGATGTACCATGAATCAGAAGGCATAGAAGCCAACTTGTGCCTATTTTAGACTCCACAATGATACCATGTGATTACATTGTAAAGTAGAATGAGACCAGCTGCTCGATTGGTAAAGGAAGCAGTGATTACGTTATGAAAAGGTTCTGTTTAAATAAGCCACAATAACATCTCTCTATACGTTTAATTTCTTCCTCACATGGAGTTTGAACATACATACTGAGGCACTTTAGCTGGATATATCTCCATAAATTTCAGCATCTCTTAAGTTTAATCTTAGCAAAACGATCTGCAGTGGAAATTATACAGTAGCTTCACTTTCCTCTCATGTAGCCTGAACTCCTTCAATATTCCCAGGATCCCTCAGGTCCAAAATTACATCCAGTCTTCGGTGGATTGAGGCTCAGCTCATATATAAAGGTCATACATGACTATTAATGAGTATCTTTGTTCCGGTTTGCGTCTCTGGAGCTCGCTAATTGAGCTAGCAACTATTTCCCTACGTCCCTTTCGGATGTACGTACATACGGACGCAGGGAGAGACAGCTGACACAAGTGTGTCTTTTTTTTCTCCTCCGGTGCTGCCAACTATGATGGTGTAGCTAAATGAGGCCTGTGATGGACGCCATGCCAGGCAGCGGCGTTCCAAGCCCACTGCTTCCCCTTCCCTCGTGGCCTGGCGTGCAGCGCGATGGCCAATCAACTGCTCACACAAAGGAGGAATTAACATATTCCATGGCACAAAATTGCACCTTTAATTGCCGCTACATTGAACCCATGTTCTCCACACCTCCTCGCCGCTCTATACTCTGTCTATCTGGTTTCTCTCGCTCTTTTTTTTTGCACTCGCCCCATCAGCAGCAGCCTCTCCAAGCATGTTTTTTTTTCGGTTATTCTTTCACGTTTCACTTCGTTCCTCCTCCAATCATTCAGTCTTCATCAAATGGCTATTGTGTGAGCTCAGGGGGAGAACGCAGCGAGAAAGAGAAAAAGAAAGAGAGAGATGGGGGCTGGGAATGTGTTTGGCATGCTGTACTATTGGAACGAGGTTGTCAGTCTCAAATGATGCTCTCATAATCAGCACATTGGAGCAGAGCGGCTGCACAGAATGACAATATCAGCCTGATGCTATGTACATTTCTGTAGTCTCCCTTTTGGCCTGTCAATCTTTCTTTATCTCTCTGTTTGTGCCGCTTTCCCGTTTCCATCCCGACGTTTTTTGTTTGTTTCTTTTGGTCGTGCTATCCTCGCTCCCCCGTTTGCTGGCGAGCTTTGACGTTCGTGTGCAAATTTCCTTCTGCTCGCACCTTGCTTCCGGTGTTTCATCTCCATCTTGCGCTCCTGTCTGCTTTTCGCTCCTGCTCGTTTGCCACCATCCCCAAACGCCTCAGTTTACTCATTTCCTCCTTTACCTTTATTTGTCTCAATCTCTCTTTCTTGTGTTAATTACCGGACAGCCGAGAGCAAGGTAGGACTTAAAAGGTTTCTTGATGCTAATTTTGTTTTTCCTGAATGGAATACCTGTTTGTGCGCTAAAATGTTTAAATGTTGTTGGTCTTTAGATCTCTTACACCATCTCCCATTTTCTCCCACTAATAAAATGCTATATAAAACACTATAGTTATTAGGGGTTTCACAGACTACTCACGGCGCAGTAACAGAGTAGAGTTAATGGCAATGCATCTAGAGCAGTTATGCAGCAGGGGGTGCTGTTGTTGAAAGTAGTTGTCAAGTCATAAGCCAAGTTGTCATGCGGCATCGACTTGAAACACATTATTTACACCAAGTTTTAAACCTAAAACACCACAACCGGAAGTGGCGATGCTAGCGGAAGTAGCAACGCGAACGCACACCCCACGTATGCCCTTGGGCGGGAGTCTGTGCGGGGTTCCAAAGTGCCCCAGGCTACGTGAACCCGCCTCCGAGGAGACTATCAGATGATATTTAGGCCAAAAACCTGGTGTAAACGATATTGTTACGAGTCGAATATGAATGTCGAGGCTTGCGGAAAATTGGATGACACCACACGAGCAGTATGGAGGCATGTTATGTTTTTTCTGTTGTTTTATTATGTCTGAAGAAGAGGCTGGTGTTTTGTGGACTCAAACCCCTCCATCGGCATAGCGGTGAGTAAGTAATGAGTGCACTTTAATTTTTCTGTGAACTTGGCTACCTCGGGTATCCTGCCTTTGTTTTGTGCAACAGTTTCTCAGAAATGAACGCAACGTGTCCACAAGATGCAGTAGGCACATAATTTGGAATAACGTTTACCACCATGCGCTTGTTAATGGAATTTCATCATGGTGATTAAGTGTTGCATGTCTTTTTGCACGAGTCATTTCTCTTTACACTAACCATTTGGGTATGTAGGTGATGTTAATCTGAATAGAGTTGTGAGGGGAGCTCATGCTTCCATATGAATGTGTCACTCACTATTAATGTTTATTTCAATAAAATAAGATAAAAAGTGAGCCACCTGAGCATGTACTTTTTGGGGGGAATATTTGACAACTACTAAAATGCAGTAGCCGTCAATGTCCTACTAGTTATGAGTATATTCCAAGTCCACCCTTCATTCACACTGTCACTATCCCCCTTGCAGAGTTTCCCCAACCAGACCTGCGGTTGTGCCGTCACGTTCATGCGAGTATCATGTTTGTGCATCTGCCTCCTGACTCACTCGTCATCATCGCTGGGCTCAAACAACGCACTACCTCTGCAAACACTGTCACCGCTTTGGCTCTCCCGCTGTACACTGTCACAGTCGCTGTGTGTCTGTCTGCCTCTGTTGTTGCTTGTTGTCTGTCTCCCAGAATTGCTGTTGTGGTAGCGGCGTTTATTCTGTCAGTCAAAGACGAGGCAGCATCACTCATCCTTGTGTTGTGGAGACGGAGAGAGAGAGAGAGAGAGAGAGAGAGAGAGAGAGAGAGAGAGAGAGAGAGAGAGCGAGGCAGCAGTCAGATTTCAGAGTGTAAAGAGTCCCAGGTGATTTACCCAGTTGTGCGTCTGAGATAAGCTGGGGTCTTGACTGCTGTTATGCAGGATTTCCATACAGTTACTTGTGATGCAGGTGCGTACGACTCGAGTGGTTTCACATCCAACAGAGGCAAAACATGAGGTTTGACCAAACTGCAACCTCTTCATTTACCCCTTCACTGTGGCAGTGGCCACTTCTTCTTCGGTTTTTTTCTTAATAACAATTACTCCTCATTAGCAATATTTATCAATATATCTTTTGCATATATAAATGGAATAATATGTATGTGCTTGTAAGTTAGAGAAAAAAGAGTAAACATATGTTGTATGTTATAACTGATTGTTATATAATACCACAGATATAAGGCCTGGTGATATGGATTAAACGCTCTTTTGAGGCAAATGTTATGTATAGTCACAATATCACAATAATCATGATAAATTATATTAAAAGGAAAATCAGTTAGGAACTGTTTATGGATAAAATAATCAAACTAGAATATGGCAAATCCAGCATATTAAACCCCTGAAAAACACTTTTAATTAATCCTAATAATCTAAAACTAAAAATCTAAGAAAAAATATTGCAATGAGTGTTTCTCTTTGTTTAACAACATTGCCCACAAAGGTACGTTATCGGATATAGTATAGAGCAAACTCCCTGATCTATCTCCCATCTTATAATGTATATTTTCATATCGACTGACTCAGGAATGTAAAATTCAAAAGATTTCACTGAGCAATTATTTGTAGCTCCCATTCTATTACAAACTCTTTATTTCTATTATACTTCTATGTTTATTCCTTATTTCTTTGTTTTGTGTTTATTCTTGCGTCAATAGATAACTAGCAAAGTACGAAGGTCATGGTAGGACGCAACGCCCGACTTTTGAATGCTTTAAAAACCTTCAATAACAATTCCATTTACTGTGAGACCTTTCTATTGAGCAGCTGCATTATTCTTCAGACATAAATCCTTTGATTAATTATACATTACATCATATCGAATACATTATTGTCATTCCAAGGTAATTCTTTCTCCCGACAGGTGAATTAAACCCCTGTTTGTCCTGAATCACATGAATAAGTCTGAATAGTGAATATGATGTCTAGAGATATGCTGATATTAGTTGGCTTCCTGACACATGTAAAGATTCAGTCCTGTAGAGTCTATAGTTTTTGCGGTGGCTGTACAAGTGCTTTGTATTGGTGTTTTAAATCCTTTTCAAAGCATCCCCTGAAGCACAGTGATGGTTTCCACGTCTTTATTCACCCAATGTCTCTTTGATCAATTCAAGGCTCCGAGAAATCTTACACCCATTGCTCTGAATCTAACCTGTAAGAAATTGCTTTCGTTACTAGCATATCAAGTCTGCTATGATTCCAGTGCAACACCACAGGACCGAGAATTGAATCCTCAACGTATTCTTACTCTTTTCTATGTAAAGAATAAGTAATTCAACGTTTCTGTGTTCCTCCTTGTTCCTGCTGACAGTTTAATGGTGTAATACAACGCTTTGGGAAATTGTGGGTATAATATTGGATGTATTGTAAAAACAGCCTGCGGACATTTATGGGAAATACATCTCTGCTTGTTATATAGTGGAGATGCATCGTCGGAAAAAGAAATAGAAATCTCCAATTATTGGTGTGAAGTGACTTTAACCCCCTTTTGTTTATAAATCTGGGTTTTCAGTGCCACCATGTTCATTAATCATGCAGATAAATCTCTCTCTGGTATGTGTTTAAGCTGAAAGGCCTGCACAAATAGCCTCTTTATTAATAATGCTTGACGGGGTTTCTGGTTGGAAGCTAAAAGCTCATTAGAAAGCACTAACTAGTCCCTGGTAGCAGAGACGCATGGCTGCTGCTGGTCTCTAATAAAGAACAGGCTAATTGGTTAATTATATTCATAGACAAAGCTCATGAGTGCCTTGCTTATGGACCTCATTACAAAAGGGCCAGTATTTAAAATGCGTGGCGTAAAGCTGGGGTCAGTCTTAGAGGCTCGCTGTATAATGAACACACGACCACACATTGGCGAATGAAGGTGCGCTCAGGCCAACACAAACAGACAACGGCGGGACTCGCTCACAGCCGTTGTACAGATTATCGAAAAGGAAAGGAAGCGGTGACTTCACATCACGCAGCTCATTAAGGAAAATGGCTCCATTAACATGCTCTGTGCGTACGCCGTTAATAGACTCAAGCAATCCAACTGATTTAAGGGGAATTGATTTTAATGAAAACTCTTGCCGTATGTGACACAAGAGAGCTTACACGTGGCGTCATCAGCCACTTTGTTCCGCTGCATTTCAGAAGTTACCAGGTTGAAAACCTATTCCTGGGAAATTTTACTCTCAAACTGCTCCAACTTTTGAAATAGGTCCCGACAGAGAGCTAAATAAAGGAGAGATGCAGGGAGTGCCGCAGGCTGAAGATGAAAAGCAGAATAAAAGAGGAGAGGGGGGTACGGCTGACCTGACAGGAAGTCTTTGACAGAGACCCACACGGCAGGTAGCAGAGGTGCAGGACTCTGACACTGAAACTAAGCGCAGAGTCATCCATCACCGTGGCAACTCCGCCTGTCAGCGTGGCAAGCCAAGGGACGAAAAAGGCGGTGCCGGGGCAGATGGGAAGGGAGAACGAGGCCCAGAGTCCTCCACCTGAGGAACCGTGGTAAGAGACAGAGACAGGACAGAAGCCAGGACGTGACACACCCACACATACGTCTCCATGACTTCAGAGGACATTATGTTGAATTACATTGATTCCCTGCACCTAAATCTAAACCTTACCACAAAACATCACCTTGAAATTCAATGATTTACATTATCAGGATTTCTTATTTGTCCCCATAAGGAACACAAGTCCCCATAAGTTGAGTGTGACCCACACACACACACCTTAATGACTTCACAAGGACCTACTGTAACTTGTACATTTCCCAGAGACTAACCTTAACCCTTGTCTAATCTTAACCCTTTTTCTAACTTAAACCTAAACTTACCCAAATCATAAAACATGTTGTCACAGTAAAATATAAGGATTTATGTGATGAAGACTCCCAATGAGGAAGAAGAGTCTCCATAATATGACAGATTCAGGTCCCCACAACATGTGCAATGCCTGCAATGTATAGACCACAAAAGAAAATGTAACACACACACGTACACTCACACACACAAGTTAAAATAGGGGCTAAAGTGTGTGTTGACCGATGCCCCTTGCTGTCCCTCTGTCCACTCTGCGGACCAGCTGTCTGGAAGAAGTAGATACAGCACATCCATCATCACACCCCCCCCCCCATCTCTGAGACCTATGGCTTGGCTGCAGGATAAATGAAAGTGCGCTTGTGTGTTCAAGTGTGTGCGTGTGCATTTGGCAAGGAGTACATGGGCTTTTCATTCTTCTCTCCTTCGAATGTTTCCCATGACGGGGCACAGACATGCATGTGTGGAGATTATATCCATTTTGTCTTATTAACAAGTGCTACCATGTTTTGAGGAGCATGAGGAGATTTATATAAGCCCTGTTTTCTCTGAGGCCTAGCGGGGGAGGGAATGATTACAATTTCATCTGACAACATTGTATTTGGTGTGGTTGCGTGCATTTGTTTATGCGCGTCACCACATTACAGAAATATCTCCCAGCACAATCACTTAGAACAATCAGCTGTATTCAGATATGGCCTGAGCTGTGAGCGCTTAATTTCAACATCACATCAAATTCACAATTAATGCTGATTACCATCATCACCAGCTTGTTGTCAAAGGAAATAAAGCAACACAAACAAAATGTTCGCGGGCAGATTAACAGCAAAGTCCCTCAGGAGCAGTTATGAAAGAATTGTGGGTAATGGTCAGCCATTGTATGAAAATCAAACTGTTGCTGCCCTCCGCGCACACAACCGGCCTGGTGT
Source organism: Verasper variegatus (assembly GCA_026259375.1). Lineage (NCBI taxonomy): Eukaryota > Metazoa > Chordata > Actinopteri > Pleuronectiformes > Pleuronectidae > Verasper > Verasper variegatus. The sequence goes on from CM048049.1 coordinate 14,914,539, forward strand.
CACTACGCCTGTGTACGGTACAGTCTGGATCATTACATTGCTTTTATATATGAACAACACAAGTACACAGCACGACTTTCATTTCCCACAATTACTCCTGTGCCAGATCTGTTTCACTGTGTCAATGTTGTAGGCGCAGGCCACTTCATTTAATTTAGATACTGTAAGTCACGGAAGATTAAAATGTAACTCAGTTTGTGCGTCTCTGAGGGAAAAGGCAATCATCAGAGTATCTTATATCCAGTTAAATTCCAGGCGAGGCAGATGTCGAGCAAACTACGATATTGACATTGCTCCGTATTAGACCAAAAAGGCACACAATCCCCCTGTGATGATGAGAGTACTTGAGGAGCTGCAGTCAAGGATCACTTCTGTGACAAAGTCTCCAGGGGCCACAAGATGAGATCAAATCCAGACGCCTAACAGTAAAGGATTGACACAAAATGATGTCTGTGGACATAAGATACCAGGGAACATGCCGACGTTTGACATTATCCTCAACCACTGTCTGTTACCCCGTTCAAACCTGCTAATAACATCCGTCCTGAGCGAGCCGATCCCAAATGGTCAGCTCTACGTTCAGGTGCGAGAACACAACAGTTTCACAATGAATCAAACGTATGTTTATGCTTCTCAGTGTCCATACATTCATTTGTTCGTAGCCACTGTGTCTGAAATGGCAGTACAATTTATTAAAAGGTCAGATGTAAATTAAAGGTTAAACCTTAATCAAACTACATATATATCAGGTTTTCTTCTCATTAGCGTATTCTAATGTGAGAGTATCAACTGCAAGTCGACTGCATAATGCATAGTGCATCGTTTAAATATGAAATAAATAAAGACTCAACAGTTAGAATTCTGTTCTCAGGGGACTTTAATTCGTAAAGTGGGATGAATCTCAAACTGCAGACGTTTAATGCCTGCAATGGAATATTGAATGAGCGATAGATTATTCAAGACCAACAGAAAGGGGAGGGTGGTCCCTCTTCCGATCGATCAGCCTCATCAATACTGAATCTGCTACACGAGACTCTTCAAGGCTTGAAATGGTGAAGCAGAACATGGGCTGAAAAAAAGACTTTCAAAAGACAAGTGTACTGAAGATGTCTGTGAATTTGAAGGAGACACAGAAGGAATGCGAACAACAAACGCATGCGGCCTCTTGGGAGCGCCGCACAGTGTTATCTATACAGATAGACAATAGATAGACTCAATCACCCTCCGAGGCTCTTTTAGAGAACAGCTTGTAAAAGCACACTTAAAGTGTCTCCAACTCCAGCAATAATGTGATTGTGGCCTTCAGACAACATAATAACGGGGCCTTTAAAACACTGCAGAAAGCAAGTTTGTGGGTAACTCACGCACTAATCAACTGCGCAGACTGGTCTATGAGGTTTGCTACTCCTCCCTGGAGGCTGTGCTCCCTCTTACATCTCTGTGCTCTCATTTGCACAGCTAAAACCCCCTTCAAACTTAGCCTTTCTATGGATTATTTCACTTCAGAGATTTTTCTAATTGGCTCACACAGAGTACATATATGAGTGCATCTTTAAAAACAGCGCAACAGAGACCCCGCTCTCATCTGTGGCTTTTCAGTCCATTAAAGCTCTTAGAACATCAGCTCAACAGGCAGCACTGTGGCCGACTCCAGTACTGGAGTACAAGGAGACTACGTCTAGACCACAGTAATCACTGCTTGTGGCTCTTCAATGGTTTGAGTGACATTCCCTTGAGGTTACTGTACATGGAAGTGTGTATGCAGAAGGAGGATGCGAGTTTGCAAAAACTGTGTAAGTGCAGGCACGTGTGTGCAGGAACATTTTGTCTTTTTACCATCCTTGCATGTCTGGAAATGGTGGCTTCAGAGTGGGATCACTTCTACAGGGTCGCTTGAGGATGCTAAGAACCCTCGGACTAATATAGAGGCACTAAAACTTTTACCACATCGCTGCTAACGGATCCATATTTTTACTGGTATTATACCTCATCTTGTAGCCACCCAACCAGTGTCAGCAGGTATAGATAATGGATGATGATTTATACCTCATCCCCCCTGTATTACACACTCAGTTAGCAGCTCATTCTGAGAATGCCATCTCTGTTTGCATTTACTGCTGTCACATGCGGTATTAAGCTTTGTGGTTGCATGCCTCTGCCATCCATGACATATAATACATAGACTTGGAAGGAATTTAATAAAAGGTATTCAATGTATTTTATTTACGTATTAATCCTCAAATTGAAGAAATTCCTTCAAACTCATCTTGAGACATTACATTCAAGATGCTACACAAGTGTGTTCTGTGAAACTACAGTGACCTTTAACCATGGACACCAGTTCATCCTTGAGTTAAAGCGAATGTGAAGGGTTTCCCTCACTGCGATCCTGAGTTATTGTGTTCAGTGGGACGGACAGTGGCTGTCGCTGTTATGGAGGAAAACAGAATTGGACCTAACAGACAACACTTTGTCCACTCTAATGATCCAATAAGTAGTTAAGATAAGGGCTAAACCAGGTTCCTGCCTTTCATACTTGCATGGGAACCCAATGAAACAATGTAAATGTGTCATAACAACCCACACTGCTAATTCAGTAGGCCTAGTATTAGTAAAAGGGCCTTTGCACATAAATTGAGAAATCCTGCATCTAAGACTTTAAAATGAGGAGTTGGATTGAGGAATCTTTCATGGAAGAGACCACAGGGCATTTCTAATTGGCTGAAGACATGTGTGAATGTTAATATTCAAATGTTATCATATGGTATGTTTTGCTGAACCTGATCAACAGTAGTTTCTTGTCATACAGTTTACATTAGCTCAATGCTGTGTGCAATCTTCACAGCCGTTCCCTCCACACGCAGTCGGTGCTGTCACTACAACCAGCGCAGCCCCACATTCAAGAAGCAGGCCAAATCATTTTCTGGACCCAGATCTGCCTCGAAGACGATTGTGTGCAGACAGGTGCTTTGTGTGCATGTGTGTGTATGAAATAGATTGAGATAGTTACAGCTAGAAAATGACTGTGACCCACGGCAACTACTGTTCTCTTAAATAAGGAATTGTATTATTACTGTGCATAGAAAATTACAGTCATTCTAACGAAACGGCGTCGTCATCATCTCCCTGACTGATATTCTCATTTATGTGTTCTATATAAAATGTAATAGGGAGTCATCTGTGCGCAGGCATATCCACAGCGATGCAGCGGCTTAAATAAGCACCGACAGTAAATGAGCATCATGGCAATAAATACTGTATATGTACTGCCATGCGGGGGAATGGAGACAGGCTACTTCACAAAGAAACTAATGAGATTGATTGATTGAATGCTCTTGTTCCTAATTGGCGTAATGAAGGATTAATATCATCACTGGATATTTGTGAGAGCGATTATAGTATGCGAATGTTCCAGGACTGTGCAGAAGGAAAAGTGAAGGGAAGAGGCGTCTGTTGTTAGCTGTGCCTGCTGCAAACTAAATACCCACTATTAGTATGGTCAGTCACACTTTTGGTGATACACAGCTAATTAGCCTCAAACTCAGTATGGGCACTGTTGCAATTATTAGCAGCCATTCTCTTGGCGGCCGTGTAAGTGCTGCCCCGTCTGAGTGGCAGCGAGGGGCCGCGGCCAGAGGTGGGCCCTCAGCTGAGCAGTGATGGATGGCTCTCATGTGCTGGACTGAACAGACTCTGCTCAAATATGTCTCTGGCTGTGGCGCAGTTTAAGACACAAAGATTTACACGGTGGACAACAACACAAAAATGCACAGCTGGAGACGAGCACAAGCAACAGTCCTATATCTCCATTAAAGTATATTTATGTAATCACACAATTGCATTAACTTTGTTAGTTGTTTCCTGGATTTTGTTCACAGACGCATTTATTCTCTAAAGATGTTTCTGCAAGTTAAAGAGGAAGAGATGTATCGTCCCAGAGTTGAGAAAGAACTACAACACAGGGACAACAATATAAACTATGCACGCCGCCAAAACATTTTTCATTCTCAACTCATTTTAAAGCATGACAGAAGTATGAATGTTACCATAATTTAGACCTACCCAAATGTATTTGAGACATAGCACATAATAGTGAATCATGTTTACGACTAATTAGGCCTGAAATTCACATTATCGCATTTTAGACTTTTTAAGACCCAGTGGAAACCCTGCTCTGAGTTTAATTGAGGAAATCAAGATGGATGGTGCAGTCGGATTTACAAGCATTTGATGTCGACACTGAATACAAAGGTTTGGTTTGTCGTTAGGTTTTGGAAACTAAAACCAGACTGGCTTCATTGTGGAAGGGTTTGCACTCCCAGCTTTCTAAAAGATGTGTCAAAACTCAGCTACCTGCACACTGACAAGAAAAGAGACAAAGATGGTCCAAACAAAAGTTGAAACAATATGAAAAACTAATGTGTCCTCTGACTAACAAAGGCAGCAATAATAGTATAACAAAGTCTCACAGTAGATTACCTGCATCGCCCAAAAGAAACCACAACCACTCCTTAGCCAAAGTGATGGTAAATCAGAGAAGACGCTCGATGACAAAAAGCAAAGTATTGATTAACACTGTACCCTCCCATCCTGTAACCACGGCGACACAAACCTCTGAGATTTAAAAGCCAAAGGTTTGTTTTCGCCTCTTTCCCCCCCTCTTCTTCTTTTTCCCCTTGTAGGTCAGCTCATTCATCTTGAGGCCTGCTGAGACGTCAGAGCAGGGCACGGCTCAATCGATCAGGAAGTCTAACTGCCCTTTGCGTCCACATGCATGTGTGTATGCCAGGGGTCTGACTAGAGCATTTTATTAGCGGCCACAGGGAACGGCAGCAGTGGCCTTTGCTTCTTGCATCGCTTCCTCACCTTCTCCCCTTTCACGTCCGTTAGCGCGTAAATACATTCTTCCCTCCTCCCCTGGTTTCCTCCTACATTTATCCATCTCACAATCCTCCACCCATTCCTAATCCTTCTCCCTGTCACTGACCCAATCTGCCTCATCTCCCTTTCTTCTATCCCTCCTCCTCTCTTGCCAAAAGTGAGACGGCTGACAGCTTTATGGTTTTATCCACTCTCCGTTTACCTTTCGTCTTCCGGGGTGACACCTAATTAGCCAGTTGTCATGAGAGGAGGCCGGTTAGTGGGAGAAGGTGTCGCGGCCGGATTATTTCCCCGATAACAGACACCTGTTGTCGGAGACGCGACGAGACAGCCCGAACAGACCGGGTGATTGTAGGATTGAGGCAGGAGAGAAGTGAAGGAAGAATGACAGAGGGATTAAGCTGGAAGGTGGTGGAAGTAGTGAGCGAGGAGAGATGATTTGAAGGAGCTGAAACAGGACGGGAAGAGAGATGAAAAGCAACAAAGAAGCTTGGGATCCACAACGTCACGGCTGAGTTCTCAGGTGAGACCCTCACCATCCCGGAGCGGGAGCTAATGAAATATGCCATCACCTCGGAGTCAGAGAGGCTGCCTCAAATAGAATCCTGCACGTCACCGCCCCCGCCCCGCTCCGAGCTGCACTATGTGATCCGGGACAAAGTGTGGCAATAGCAAACAGAGACGAACGGCATTGGCTGCAGATCACTTAGAAGCGTAAAATATGCAAAAACATTCCCCGCTTCTCCATCATGTTTTCCTAAGTGAGAGGCATTTTCTGTGCAGTGTGTGCAATGTTGATCAGTATGTGTGTGTGCATGTCTATTTGCATGCATACGAGAACACAGCCACCCGGCAGCAGCTGCTTCCCACCACTTCTCATTGATAAAGGATGAATGACAGTAATTAGGCAAGCGGAGGTAGCTAATAGCTGGTGTGGGCAGAGAACATACTGTACATGAATAGGAGACTCCATCCGAAAGTGATTGAAGACATTCGACTTGAAGTGTCAGCTACATAAATACACTAATTAGACAGAGGCTGTGTCAGCTTTACTTTCGCCCTCATTCCGTAGACAGTTAAGTAATAATGATGCATCCCTGGTCACTGGTGCATCGCTGTACCCGAGCAAACACAAAAATAGGAACAAACCCATAATAAGGGACTGATTGGGGCCTGCAGCTATATTAGTTATATTCATATTGTTTGGATTGATTATTACCAGTGCAGTTTCCTTCACTTGACCTTTTAGTCCAAAACTCTCATAGGTACTTTATTTGTGATCATCAAGAGAAAAGGCAACAAATCCATAACGTTAATTAATTACAAACCAAATTATACAACATTTAAACATATAACAATATCCATACACACACACACACATATATATAGATTTACAAATACACACATACATACATATACACATAAAATTATCAGTGCAATTATCTACTCACACGCAGTAAAACTGATCATAAATATTGTACTCGCATACTTAAAATGTCATTATATCCATTTACGAATACATTACAGTGTTATGTAGTCTCATAAAAAAACTTCTCTCATTGTTTACTGCTTATAAATGTTTAATACAGTGGTTACAATAAAGTGTTTTTAATGTGCCATGTTGTTAAGTGTATTTATATTATTACGTTAATTATACGTCATTATATTTAAAAAGGTAATTATAGGACGCATTATAATGGTCATCAAGTTTTAGTCTTCATCACGTTGGCCATTCAAGTCTGTATAAATTCAGTTTCACCAAACCACTGGGAACTTTCAAAAAAAGAAAGAAGAATATTAGAAAACATAAAGAAGAAATAATATTTTATAAAAAATGGTCATTTCTATGTCAAAAATATAACCTGTGCTTACCAGGGTGGACGGAGGACGTGTGGGCTCAGTAAAGCTCTGCAGTATGTCAAGCAGATGATCAAACAGTCTGCTGGTGCTTTAAAACCCTTAAGAAAGTCTACTGTAAAATGCTTTGAACATGAAAACACATTATACACCTCATCAAGTGGTCCTCTGGGAATGCGTGGATGGGGCCCCTCTCTCTCTATCTCTCTCTCTCTCTCTGTGTGTGTGTGGTAATTGCCAGCCATACAACTGTGATTCACATCATTTCCATAACTGTTGAAATCAAACACGAACGAATCGTTAAAATCAGCGTAGAACAAGGGCCATTAGCGCATGTGATACTTTTTAGAGCAATCAATGCCAAAGCAACTCCAAGCTCATCGCACCGTTTCCCACTGAAAGGTCAGGATTCCAGGAGCTCAAACCGAGATAATGACAAACTTCCTTTTCACAGCCTCAGCTCTTTTGAAGTGACAGCTGGAAGAGAGATAGAGAGAGAGAGAGATGAGATATGGATGAGAAGATGGAGGAATGCCGTTGGAAGTGATGGGACAGAGAGAATTAGGTAGAATGACAGATGTGTATATCTATGCGTGGGACATGTGTGAGAGGAGGTGCGCGAGCAGGTGAGAGAATTTGTTTTTGCACACACACACACACACACACACACACACACACACACACACAATCCACTAACATTTGGCTTTTGTCTGCAGTGGCGATGGATATTATTCACTCCAGGGTCAAATGACTCTGCCGTAGACACAGGTGGAAACACGGCACCTGGAACGTGCCAATTTCATCTTCTTTATTTTAGCATTCTAAAAGGCACACACTTCCAATTTTTATTGAAACACTAATATTGTTATGATCAAAACAAGCTAGCTATACCAAGCACTTCTGCTGGAGCGTATTAAAGCCTTAAGATGCAGCCTCCACTGTCAGACCAGCTTGTCATATGGTCGAATAGCTTCAGAACCTCCCTCCCTCCAGACCTCTCCAACATCGGACTTGGGGCCGGGGGTTGAAGGTGGGGGCAACACTGATTCAGAGATTGGTCAGCTATGTGAAGGTGAGAAAGTAAAGTGGTTTCTAACTTCTGTCTTAAGCTCTCTTTGTTTTAAATTTAATAGACAAATAGTTTTTGCACATAAGATCATCTGAAAATGTGCAGTTATCCCACATCTATAAAGTAGCAGAATTATCTGATATAAGCCCATAAATGTTTTTTTAACCTTATGGAGAATTGACGGAGACAACAGCGCTGGGTGGAGAATACAGCTCCTGGTGCATTACAGCAACGAGAATTAATCAACTCTATCGATCTGTGATTTCCGATAAGATAAGAAATGTAACATAATCCATTTTGGAAACAGAAAAAGGCTCCTCCACTGATGATTAATTGGACTTTGCCTTCGCGCATTCCAGTGATATTTGTTTGAGCTTTTACATCCATTTGACTTTAATTGCAGCACTAATGGTTATGAACCAGAAAATGTACCCTTATCCCTGATAAATCACCCCGCGCATTGTTGCTGAGTCCACAAAGTCAGACTCATGTGAGCTGCAAATGGTGTGGTTCAAAAGATTGATCCTAATGGCTGAGCCGTTACATGCTTTGTTCATAGCTTCTGGTTTCCACTCTGATTCCTGTTCCGAAGCAGGATCAAAGGAATATGATACAAATATGAACACTAAAAACACACAGTCACACACAAACCCAGTGTTTTCTTATTCCCTTCCATTTAACTCGAACACGCTGAAATCCTCATTCCTCCTACTACTTTCTTTCCCTCCCTCCTTCCCTGCGCCATCGCTCTGGGAGGTTATGAATATGGATAGAGGCTGCTGCAGAGGGGAGAAGAATGGGCCATGGACCACAACCTCCCTTTCTCCCACACACAGCCCTTTGTTTTTGTGTGTGTCCTCGTGCTTCTTAACGTCCACTTCCCCCTGCTCAGCTTAATATTTGTGCATGAATTTGCTCGGATATGATCAACAATGTTTTTCTGCATATTTGGGTCTGTAGCACGTGGATCCAGTGTTGCTCACATTTTGTATTTCCACCCCCCCCCCATTTTGGTATTCCTCGTGTTCACTGCTGAGATTCAAAATCAGATTTCACAGGTCATTAATTCTGGGAGAAGGAATCAATAATTTTGTGTAAAAGTGAAGCTATTATGTGGCAACAATAGATGGGAAGGGTGGATCAGTGCGCGGATCAAAGGCTTGTGTTTCATTTGGCCGACGCTCTGGTGCCTGCTGTTTTCCTGCCTCCACATAATGTAGCGTGTGTGCTGCTCGAAATCCAGGTAACTCTTAGCAGAAAATTACCCTGGAACCACAGTCTGCACTTTCTGCCTGTCCTTGACTACAGCAGAGAAAATGAAGGATAAAAGAAGCTTCAGTGTTGATGAAGAAGACGTGAGTGAAGAAACATCGTCCCCCATGTCTCTAAAGGGAGGTTTTGTTGTGAGTTAAACTAGTGAACATTCCTGTTTGGAACGGGCTGTTCATTTGCTTGGACTGCGGTTTCAGCTGTCCTTCTGAAACTGTAAAAGTGAGCTGTAAATAAGCCACGACAAGTAAAGAGGAGGGGAGAACGCTAACATCCGAGTGAGTTGCTCCGGAGAATACAGGAGGAACATTTCTAGAAAAATTCCCAGCAAGAAAGACAGCAGACAGACAGCGATTTCTGGAATTATTGGATAGATTTCGATGAATTGTTGTAAAAGAAAAGAAGAAAAAAAAAAAGAGAATGTGCCAAGCAACAAATTAGTTTTTGGTGCAGATCCAGATCCCGGATGTTTTTAAAGGATTACTGAAAATCATTTTCTTTTCAACATTTGTGCTAATCCCTCAGGGATGACTACATTTAATTAAAATGAAAAAATATATCTGGCTAACCCTGTCTATAATAAGTGTCCCTTATTAAGTCCAGATGCCTGTTGAAACATTGACAAAACTACTTTAGATGTCCAAGAAGTTTCCGCAAAAGTGTGCTCCTTGCTCCAAAGTGCTTTCCAGCTTAGAAATGAGCCCTACAGGTGACGTGGTTGGTGAAATCAGTGTACGTCTGTCCCACTGTGCAATATAATGGCAGCCCAATAACCTGCCTGTGAATAATTTATATTAACTGGAACAGCAAAAGAGTGAGTGAGAGAGAGAGAGAGAGCCAGAGCACGGGGAGAGAAAAAATAGAAATCAGTTTTTATCACGGAGCCAGTAAATTACCGATTCTGTTGACAGCTTGTTAGTTGCCACCTTTCTGTCTTTCTTTTTTTTTTGGAGCAATTAAACCAGACAATTGCTCCCCTGGAATTGCCTGTCTGAAAGAGGCTTGATACTCAGGAGCCAATATCCCCCTCCTTGCTCTTACTGCCGTAGGCTAGACGCGCTTCTCAAATGTGATAACATGAGTGGCCACACAATGGAGCCAAGTTCCTGCCAATCATACTCACAGTCAATCAAACACAATTGGTTTGCTGCTAAAATGGAAACAATAAGCACGGAGCTGTTATGAACTTTTTTACGAGAGCATGATTTTGATGTCTGGTGATTTTGGGTAGAGACGGCAGCTTTCAGTGTTGAGTACAAAGGTGAGTCAAACGGCGCCACCGTCGAAAAGTGCTGCTCCAACTCTTGCCGTGCTGTATAATTTTTTCTGCTGCTTGTAAATCAGATGAAGGCAAAAATATTCAAAAGATCGAGTCTTAAAGTTTAACCTTTGCCATCTTCTGAATTCTTTCCTGGCCAAGTATTTCCAGTGCTGGTGCCGTTTCTTCTCTTCCTCCTGTTTATTCACCCCTTGTTAGTGTGAGTGAGACTAGGAAAGGAAAAAAAAAAAAATAGAAACAACACTATTTGACAGGAACCCACAGCAGCTGTCAGAGGGATTCAGGAGTTAAAAACAAAATGCAGCATCGTTTCGAAGAGGGAGGGAGAAAAGAGAGAAAAAAGGGAGAAAAGATCTTTTGTTTTGGTACCTGACTTGGGTATAGATGAGATATGAAACATATGCTGTGACAGAACTGGGGTGATTGAAAACTTGGGAAAATAACATTTCCTGAGAAGTCCTGAAAGATTCCTGAAACAACTCAACATTAAACACAATATGGAGAAGATGTTAACAAAGCCTGCTTTTATTTATGTCAATTTACACAGAACTTTTTGGTTTGAACACGTTCCCTGGGAAGCACAAATTGTACAGCCTTGTAACACCACACTTTTCCTCCTGAACCCTCACAACCTATGCGTCTTAATCATCAACTACCGGCCCCTGTGTGAGCACTGTTATCTGAAAGGTTTGCTGTGAGAATGGTTTTCCCAGAAAATGGCGATATCAGGTATCTGTGCACTTGGCAGAATGTAACAATATATGAATTGAGATCAAACCGATGAAAACACGATAAAGTCTGCTCGGGCGCCGTGCCGGAGCCTTTTATCTTCTTCTATCCTATCACAACTTGCTTCACTGTTTTCAGCAGACCATTGTTGTTGACACACTCCCTGCCCCTGGTATTGCACTGGGGAGCTACCTGCTTGATGGAATTGCACGGAGCTGCCTAAACACCGCAGAGGGAAGCCTAGAACGGTTACTGTGAAGCTTGGTTGGAGCAGTGAAGATAACCTTTCACGTATGTAAATCGCAGCAGGGGATCATCTGGGTCAGAGGTGTTCACAACAACAGGAAAAATACAGGAAAAATACAGGAAAAATTCAGACGAGGCAAAAAACGTGATGTATGAATTCCACTGCGGATATCACATGTTTGTGTTTCGAGAACATCCAAATCAACACCGGCGTTGGACCTCATCACCAAAAACTCTCTATTTCATAGTCTTGTCAAGTTGTACAGCCCGTTGTTTTGTATTGTTCCAGTTTCATGTCCGCCGCTTGTTGGAAACGTTATCATACACCCACGCTCTGGCTTTTAATATTCCGGACATTTTACTCGGTAGCTGTACTGTTCTGGAAAATGTCCAGAGAGACCGACTCGGACATTTACGTTTTCACATAAAACCACTCCGGAAGAAATTTCCTGGAAAATATCTGGAATTAAGTGCATGTCTGAAAGCAGATTATGAAAAACCGGGATCGTCCCATCAAATATATTATGTTTTACACTGGAGAAGAACTTAACTTACGTAGAAAGGCACAAAACTCAACTCATCTTTGTGTAAATCAACAAGCCACGAAATCCAAGCCCGGCCCCAAGTCAGGACACTTTCATCCACTCCACCTACGACGGATCACACCAACACAAAGTGATGCTGCTGCTGATTATGTGTTGAGAACCTGAGATTTAAAAGTTTTCACCTGCTTTAAAAAAAACAAGCATCTCATCTCATGAAGCAAAGAATATTCATCGCTTATTATTATTCTCTGTGCTTCAACCTTCTCACCTCAACCTTTTCAGCGCTTTACAGTTAAAGAGGCTTTTGCACTCCCAAGCATATTCCACACGTAAGAGACTTTGTGGGAATATCACAGAAAGGTTTAAACATTTGAAGCTAAAGAATCAGTTTTGTGAAGGCTGCAGATTTATTTTTGTCCATGAGAGCTTGATCGTGGATGAAGTATGGCGCAACCAAAACTGAATGACATAATCGCCAGGAGCGATGGGAGGTGGGGAGATTTATCAGGCCTCCCGACGGGTCGAGCAGGTGACTGACAGATGGAGCGGGGCTGGCCGGCTTGCTGACCAGATGGTTCTGTGCAGCGGGGAGGCCGCTCTCTGCCTCCACTGGGCCAGTAATCCTCTTCTGCCACATCCAGTCCCAGCCCTGAACCCCGCGATCCCACACTGTCACCTGCTCGTGACAAACACAGCAGAGAAATGTCCCAGCCGCGTCGTGAGCAAGTAACAGGAAAAAAAAAAAGAGAAGAGTGTGTAAAGGCTGGGTAACAGAAGGTTGGCGGATCAATCTCAGCTGGGAGTTGGCAATGCAATTTGTGACAGCGCGATATTCCCTGACATCATTTTCCCTCCACTGGCCTCCTGCTGCGTCGACACCACGCTCCCGCAGATTCAATGCAACATCTTGATCTTTTGAGCTCCACCTTTGCCTCGCATCCCCCATTTCCTGCTTATTTCTTCATGCATCGCTCTATTATTTTATGTATCTCGTCTCCAGTCCTCTTTTGGTGCATCTTAAAATCCCCCAAACAGACTGAGCCATTTGTGATATATGCCCGTCAGTTCACAGATCCCATCTCCAGCCAGGTCGGATCTGCTTTCTGCTAATAAGATTGTGAATCTGTCTTATTTTACGGCTGTGCAATATCAATACTGGTTTGGTCATCCCACTAAAACCTCAGATTGCTCTATATCCCATGGAGATTGATACTCATCCAATAAAAGCAGCCGTTATAGAAGAGGAAAACATGGAGTAAAAGGTGTGAAGAAAAAGAGAGATAAAAACAGGAGAATGATGGAAAGAGTCACTGCATGATATTGGCAGAAATATTAAGCTGAAGATTTTGGCTGTTGACTCTAAAGCAAAGGAAGCATCCAGAAAATATAAAGCACTCAGGAAAGTAGCAGCTGCACTCAGAGCTTAGGGGGGAATGTTAATCTTTCCACAAAATATATACCTGGGTCATGACAGGCTAATATCTCTCGTGACAAATCGATGCAACTTAGGAGGAGTATTGCCGGGGAAAAAAAAACGTGAAGCGCTTGCAAAACAAATGTAGCCAAAACAAAATCATATTTTGTGGCGGATACATGGTGGGGCTTTAAAAATTGTCTGGCCATCAAAGATGCTGACACCGGAAAATAACACTTTCCCAAAGATACAACTCACGTCAAGCGACGCCGGTGCTTTAGATCTGCAACAGAAGAAAAATGAAGTTGCTGCTCTTTTCCTCTCAACTGCTTCTCTGACATTACGCAGCAGAATGAGGGAGAATTATTACCTCAATCTGTTTTTACATTTCAAACGCTCCTGCTGATTATTTCTGGAGAATCCTGCTTCGCCCCCCTTTCAGCGACGACACTCAGTTTTACAGAAACTTACTGACCTTGCCAGGCTTTGTTCTTTCTATTAAGTATTTGAGTGTCTTGATGTCCTTTGAACTGATTAACAGTGATGGTCTGTAGCTCACCAACTGTAACCAGGCACATCAGGCCTGTCAGGCATTTCTCCACATGCTCAAGATGTGTGCATGGGGCTGTAGTGAGACAAAATACTTTTAAAACTATTGAGGGTTTTTCTTTTCATTTCTTTCCCCTGGACTTGCAGCTTTAGTGTCACCACTATGCCAATGGAGGGGTGGGTGGGGGGTTTGAGTCCACAAAACACTTTTGGAGTTTCCGGGGTTAACAGCGTTGGGTGAACACAGCTCTGGAGGGAAATCACAGCGGACATTTAGAAAAAAACGTGATGTAAAGGACGACATTTTGAGTCAAATTTGAATGGCACCACTTGGATGTCGTGGTTTTTTTACATTTGAAGAAGTGGTCACCACTTACTTCTATTGTATTGGATTTGGCTGCAACGCTGTTTACCCCTGAAACCGACAAAAGTGTTTTGTGGACTTAAACAATTCACCCACCCCTCCATCACAGTCAACAAACTCAACTAACAGCAAGCGTCATTTCTGCCCACAACACTGGTATTTTGCTAATTAAAAGTAAGAAGCCTGCTCTTGTCGATTTCCATCAAAAGTCAAGAGCTCTTTGCTTTAAGGCAGGCAGGGCTGAGCGAAGGATCAATTAGCATGTCAGCAGTTCTCTAATATCGCAACAAAGCATGACTGATTCACGTCAGTACCGCCGCACTTCCTGTAAACAGCAGAAGGTAGCAACTTGTGATGGAAGCAAGGTTGAATGCAACTAGAAGGCACATACTGACGGACCAGCTCAGTTTAACCAACCATGAATGACGAGCCATCAGCACAGGCCCCGAGACCGACAGATGCACTGATTCATTTGGGACAATAATGATGCACATGCGCATCTATGCACACAGCACACACAAAGACGGTCAGCCGAGATCCCCCGTGGGCTCTGTCAGTCCACTGCCTGGCACTCATTGGCTTTACATAACTGTCAAATGTCCCAAGGAATGGAGTGGGGGTGGGAAGTGGGGTGATGTGAAAGATTGCCTTGTGTTACCCAATGAAGTGCTGGGATGGTCCAAAAGAAGTGTGAGGGCTCATTTATGCTCAACGTCAGTGCACAGAGACGGAGAATGCATCCGTTCGATTTCTGTGCACGCCTTCTGAAAGCTTATGGATTCGGATGAAACAGAAAAAACTGAACCGGAAATTGAGGAAGTTATTGAGGAGAGACTTTGAGAGTTGTCGAGAAATTACAGATACATTACATGTATGTGATGTTGCTACGCCGGGGCAAAGGGACCAACAGACGCTCTTGCTTCCTCAGGTCCTCTGACTCGGCTCTGCCCACTAGTGGATGTATTGCTCAACAACCATGCCAAGGTTAAAGACACATAAGTATGTGGGTAGTGATGGTTACATCATTTGAAACGTACGTAAAGGCATCATAAATTAGCATTTACAGGGACCTTCATCGTTTATCATACGTGGACAAGTTGTAGGCAATTCTCTGATAATTGGTTGCACAGTGAGCGTGTACACATCTCTGGACTGTTTTCATCAGAGCCTCTAATGTCTCTGACTCTGAAGAATATCTGAAGAACCACACCACGACTTAATTTTTCGGAGTCATTCCTGATTGAATTATATTAGTTTCGAGCACTACCAGGGCAGTCGCATCAAACACACAAGGTTTAATTCGGATTTTTCGTACTTTGAAATCTATAAATAGACACGATATTGTCTCTCCTCATCGAGAGAACACTCATCACACGGCGTCTTATGTCTCCTGAGAAAATGTAACCTTCTGAGTCACCTGACTTATCCTCCCCTGACTGCATCTATAATTCACCAGGAGCCAACACCTTCTCAAGGGCAAGTCTGGAGCTTTACCTTCAACAACACCAAAAGGAGAACTCTCACAACTCAATTTATGGAGTTCACATAGGCACTGCACTATTCACCTTCAAGGTACAGAGAGTTTGAATGAGGGGGTGCTCAACCATGGCCACATGCACCTCTGCCCATAAAAAACTCCATTTTAATTCATAACACAGGCGAACATAAATGCACTTCTATTAAATTGGAAATGGCACGGGGGGGGGGGGGGTGGAAACAAAATCACACTTTGCCACAAGCATAGAGAGATTAAGGAAAGTAAGTGAAGAACTCAGTAGGACAATTTAGGGATTGGGCGGCTGTGTAGGAGGGGAAAACACGAGGGAGAGAGAGAAAAAATATCCAGCACAATTTTTAGCCGGAATGTAATTTTTCTCTCAGTTCAAAAGGAAAAGGTCATCCGGCGTCCTGCAGTATTAATGTACCACCATTGATGATTGGTTTTCAATCATTCATTAAAACTTACCATGCTCCAAGGCACAAAGCTATGATTAAGAAACATTTCTCTCTCCCTCGCTCTGGCCACCAGTCCGTTTCTCTCGCTTTCAGATCACCCGTCGTTCTCTTTCATTATTCAGTTTCTAATTAAAGCACCTGCAGGTTATGCCAAGAGGCGTTTTCGGAAAATACTGTAGTTTATATTTCTGTGTGGCTCCAGACAACAGCTGAACGAAACAGTCTGCAAACAGCTGATCTGTCTTTACCCTAAATACTGTTTCGTTGCTGTCTACAGCTGACCGTCCGGAAGTCTCCCTCTCATGTGCGCTCGCTGATAACAGCTCCTACACCTTTCAAAGCATCTGCCCTTTCCACTGGCACGAGAACAATGTTTTTGTTGCCATAAATAAACCGAGTCATGTCGACCACGCGGCGCCCGAGAAGCAACCGCCTGACACGGATACTCTCACACAGAGAAGTGGATGCATCACCCGGGGAACGTGACGATGGAAAAGCCAAATGGAACCGACAAAGCACAGCTACAGTACATCCTCCAGATCTTTGTGCACAGTCTGTGAGAGGGTGTCACATGGAACACAAATACACACACACACACAGACACAGACACACAACCAGGCTGCGATGCGAGTTCAGTCTCAGGCAACAAATAACGGATTTGTGTGGCTCCTTCTCTCGCTCATTGCATGTTTCTCTTCACTGCAACACATTGTCCAATAGGATAAATAAATCAATCAAGCACTCTCATTAACACTCTTTTGGAGATGTGAAAAGAAATGAAAACTGTCTCTCATACATTAATCAGGTGCTTCAAAAAAAAACCATAATTACAATTGTGATGTGGAGAAAGTCCTCCCGCCGCCACACAGACTTCAACCCACCAGTACATTATTTGTCCTTGAAAGATAATGTCCATATTTGCAGGAGGAATAGCCTGCATTACAAGGACTGTCGGCCATTGTGTGGGCTAATGCTGACTGATTGATTCACTCCTTTCACACATTGTGGGTGATGAGTGCATTTGTCTGCTTTAGTCGGCAGTTGTCTTTTTCACAGAAGAAAAAGGTAACGTGTAATGAGCCTGTTTAAATCTCAGTAAGTGTAATTGTGTTACTAAATTAGTGAGTAATGAGCTACACTACAAGTTACTGAGAAAAAGTGTTTGGTAGTAAAAAACGTTACTCCCACCACTGATGATGATTCATCCTAAATATCATTTGTAAGTTCTCGGTTCTATCGAGTATCAATGTGTCAGCTGTAAAGAAAAGGTTCACATTAGTTTTATTTTAAATAAATATGCCAATATTTCCTTTGTATTTTTTTTTTTTGTTTAATTCGTTTTTGTGAAGCTATTTCAGTAAACGGCTTTAAAAGAAAACTTAAAAAATGTCTCTTTGCCTCAGCGTTTAACTAGATCTAGCACTTTTTTCAGTTTTTATGGATGGTTCAAGTTTCTTAAAATCTGTTCTCTTCTTATTTTGAATTCGAATGTTTTTATTTATTTGTTTTTTATTATTAGATTATCATTATTATTATTATAACTTTTCATAGGCAGCTTTTAATATTACGTTATTTGTTTCTTCTTCTTAACTCTACACCCACAGTTCGAGCTTTACTTCTCTGTGACTTGTATGTGTGTACAGGCAACTGGACTTGCTTGTGTTCCATAATTCAAATACCTGCAGTTGTATATTCTGACAGTGTTTCCACTAATTCAGCTTTTTTTGAAGGCATGGAGTCGACTACAGAGCAGCGTCCCTTTGGAGAGGAGAGATAATCAGTTCAACCTTTGGGCATAAGGTTGTCACTTTGTTTACGACCCAGGGGAACTAATGTGACATATGGATATATGTATACTGAATGTTTAAACCATTTAAACAAGGACAAATCCTATTAAACTCATCTGCAACAAGGCTGCGAGTCTCCAGGAACGCTAGTGGCCGTGTGAGGCTACTAGACACAAGACTTCATGCTTAATGCTAACAGAGACGGGAGACGTGTGACACATCTTTATTTACAGTCTGTGGTTGCCATCTTAATTAAGCATGCTAGCATACAATAATTTGATAATTAGCACTAAAGTACAACAATGGCTAGTTGGCATGTCACATGTTTTTGCAGGTATTCAGTTCACTAAACTAAAGATCAGATGATGGTACCAAAGTCAAGGAATTACTGAAATATACCAAACTATATTCTCATGATGGGACTTTCATATGTACCTACGTTTTTGTAAACAGTTACTGAGGAAAATCTTCCTTAAATCAACCTCATGGTGACAAGTTAGGAAATAACATATGAGGATCATGTTCAGTTACCAGAATTTCATGGCAATCCATCTCATAGATGTCAAGATATTTCAGTTTTTACCAAAGTGGCAAACTGACCGACTGTTATCACTGGAGCTACAGTGTTAGCATGGACAGAATTACCAATAAAACACAACTCTGGATAAAAATCACTTACAGTTTTTCGCAAAGTTCATCGCAGTCATTGGCTGTTTGCTTAATTTATTTGCTGACAACTCGTAAAAGTTATTAGCAAACACAGAGGGCCACTTTCTATTGGATTCTGTGAGAGTGTTTTCTTCTAAGCACCAGCGTCTTGGAAAAAGCCATTTGCTGCGCTGTCACATCTCTTTACTAATGAACTTATAGAATACCACGGGGAGTTGACCAAATTTGGTACTCTGCAGAAAATGATGCAGAGTGTGATTGCTGGGAGGTGAAAAGGTCAGACACTGTCCGGGACGCTCGCTAATGATGTCGCTAACTGCCTAAATAAAGCCAGTGGGAGAGAGTCCTGACACAGGCCGGAAGAAAAACTCACACCTTCTTCCACCCTTCAACTCGATCCTGTTCCCTATTCTCTGAGATTAACTATGCTCCCACCACTGACTCTACCTAATACTCTTCCAATTACACCTTAATTATGAGGAACTTCATCTATCTGAGAAATACTCAACGTTTCGTAGTCACACTTTCGCCGTGGGTACAGTAGCTTGTGGGTAATGATGATGTACGATCTAATAACAGATTTGCA
The DNA here is from genome assembly GCA_026259375.1 of Verasper variegatus. Taxonomy (NCBI): domain Eukaryota; kingdom Metazoa; phylum Chordata; class Actinopteri; order Pleuronectiformes; family Pleuronectidae; genus Verasper; species Verasper variegatus. The sequence goes on from CM048049.1 coordinate 14,933,739, forward strand.
CTTCTGTCAAATCAGACACTTATTAGCATTCATGTGTTTGTTCAATTAACTGCGCTGATTAATGTGCCAATCAATTGAACTTAATGATTAGTGTTGTGAAACAATATTGCATCACACTGTGGAACCTCATCCAAACAGCAGGAGAAGTGCACAAACCGTCAGTGAACTGGGAGGAACACTTAATGAGGAGAAATGGTCAAAGGAAGCAAGGAGAGAGGTGAGAGGTGGGGGGTGCACAGAAATACGTACACACCAAGTGAGAGAAGAGGAACATTTCAAGGTTTCTTCAGAGATCTTCTAAGTTATAATAAAAGGAAAACTCTTATTACCTGGTGAAAGGGATCTGGTCTCTGCACAAAAAGGGATATTTATCTCTATGGATATAATAAAGTAGACACATTTTAGAAAAGGTCAGAACAAGGTCAAAATATTTTTTTGTATAAGAAATACAAAGTGTGTAATATGGAGCAGATCTTTCAGTTTTTCAACAGCGCATATTGAAAAATGTTTCTGTGGAAACGGCGTCATGTCTGAGGGGATGTTTCCCTTTGCAGCAGCGGTGGACTGAAATCTCTAAAGATCCTTTCAGAGCTGCACTGAACTCTGGACATTTTGAGAATACAGCAGGATAATTCTCAGTGAGGGTGTTGATGGAGTTTCGAACATGTGACGGTCACAAAACTGAAAAAAACACACACAGAAAGAATACAAACATCTCAGGATGAAAACCAGGTGCCACACACGTCAAAGACGCAGATGAAGATGTCCACGAGCTTTTGACGACCAGGGCTGATGCCTGTGTCAATGTGGTGTAAACAAAACACGGGATTTCCACAGCGGACATTATACGTCATGTTTACACAGGCACCCCTCGCCTAAATGTTCAGGACATTCTCCTGTTGTTGTTAACGTGTCTGACTGTTGCATTCTTCATATGTGAAAAGCAAACTAGAACTTTTCCACAGTTCATGTCTGAAAACTGCGTCACAGATTCCGCTGTCAACTTCTGTGGTGCTCCAGGTCCAACATCTTTGTAACGGTATCAGTTTATATTGCAATCCCTTTGTTTTCTAATCCTGGAGCAAATCATAATCACTGAGAAAGAAAAATCCACATTACCACATCGGTTTTGTGAATCATCCTCCCCCTTTAATCAGCCCGCTGAGGAGCTCAAACCCTCTGCGCCAAACCTAGTGGGCTGATTGGTTCTGATGCTCCAAATTACAGAAAGAAATTTCAGAGCAATTTACAATCAGGTTGAGAAGGCTGGCATGATGACGGGAACATGGAGAAGTTTCAACTTATTTTCAGTCACACAGTGAAAACAATAACCCCTCTGGCTAGCTTCTTAATTAAAAATCTGGCCTCAGAGAGCTCTTTCCTTTTTCCGATGTGGACTGGGAAGCTAACTTGCTTACTAATTAAGGTACCATGTGGCTGCCATTGTTGATATTCATGTTTCTGTATATGCTCCCTGGCCAGTCTACCCACAATGCACTGTGATTTGTTGCTGTGAAGAGCTGCAGCATTTTTGATGGTGCTACTTTAACAATTCTCACTTCAAAAAATGTGGAAATACACAAACATGGTATCCTGACAGTTTGTTATTAGTACCTGGCTTTTTTTTTTTACATTACATGATCTAATCAAGGCAGGAGATTAGAAGAGATGAGTTCACAGACAAACACTGAGATGACTAACAATTGCTATATTTCTGTGGCATTACAAAAGTCTCCCAGGGCTTATTTAAACTGACTCATGGAATAAATGAAAACATGTAGGTATTTGTTGTCATCTGTAACTTTCCGGTAAAACCTCTGTGATTCAACAGGGACCACTTTCCCCGACTGAGTCAGCCCGAGACACGTACTGCCGCAGTGGGGGGGTAACAAGCTGTAAGGGATAATCAGCGCTGATTCACCACAGCTCACCTCATCATTTCCACAATATTTCCTCGTATTTGTTTCATTCTCTTTTTTTGATCTTCTGATGTGCGTGTGTTTTGACTCAAAGAGGAAAATTATGCTTTTTTGTTTTAGTTGATGTTTGGAAGAACAAATGACATGTGGTGGTTATTACTGGCATCTGGCACAGAGGCCTGGAAGGGCAATGAGGGGAGATATTTCAAAAGAGATGAAAAACTGGAGATACTTTGCATCATCTTGCAAAAAGATTGTTTTCCTCCCTTAGAAAGTTTAAGGAACTACTGTATCCCATGAGCAGCGACAGCAATAAGACCTCGGACTAAACAGAACAAGAAACAACTCACAGGTGACCTGAAACTGAAATGTCCAGGGAGGAGGTAACTGAAACATTTTACTTAAGTAAAAGGAACAGACAAACTTGTACTAAAGTAAAAGTACATTATTAATTTTCTACTTCCAGACGAGAATACAAAAAACCACACCAAACACTCACCGGACCAGTAGGTGGCGATAAAGTCTACATCAATGATCCATCAAATACCAGAGAAGAACCATGTGAACATGCTCAGTGAACTCGGGTCCAAATACTGAGTGTGAATGTTGGTGATGTGGGCATGTGCATTCAAAATTCAAGACTCAGATGTAATAATATGCTTAAAGTATTAAAGGTAAAAGTACTTGTATAGTGGAGTAGAGAGTACAGATTTTTGCTGATATATGTAGTTGAGCAAAAGTGAAAAGTATCTCAACCCAAATCAAAGTAACTAATTCGTAGAAATTATACTTAACTGCAGTAACTAAACAAATGTACTTTGTTACATCCCACCACTGCAACAAATTCCCCATCAGTTTCTGCAGAAGCCACAAGAAATGCTAAATGACTCTGGTTATAATTCATGGCAATTGAAGCAACGGTAATTAATAATGTAGATCTTACAAATGTGTTCATGTTCTGCACACAAAAGCGACAATGTAATAAAAAAAAAGGGGGCCAGCCAGCATTAGATTGGCCAATTTATGACTTCCCCTGATGTTTTATTCCTGTCTGAAAGGCCTGGTGTTTTGTTCGGCCGTGCATCCATTATCCTGATACCATTTCCTCGGTCTGCACACCCCTCTGACCTCTCCCCAGTTCTTCCTCTTGGCTCGGTCTCTGATCTGTGGTGTGAAAAGCCCCGACACCCTGGTGTTCGACAGGAAGAGTGTCCCAGTGTGATGGGACTGGATGTCTTGCCAGCACACACTGTGGAGCAGGCGCCTGCTAAGGGCTGTATGGATCCTCAGATGTGGAGAACAGAGACACAGACCCTCCAATAACAACGGGCCTCTGTGTTTAGATGCATCCTCGGGAAGAGACTCTGCCAGTGATGGCCACCTGCCCGATTTACACACACACACACACACACAAACACACACACACAAACACACACACACACCTAACTCCTTTCCAATTTCTCAACTGATGTTTCTCTTTTGCCTTCAAACACACACACAAACACAGACACACACACACGATCCTGATTCATTGTGAGTGACACATGGGACGACTGTGGTGCTTGCTACAGCTGGGGCCTTGCCTTTATGTCATGCTAGAGGACAGATGTATACTCCTACAATGCACCAACAGTCTACACACACACACACACACACACAACTATTTAGTTTCCAATAAAACTGACAGAGGAAACATGATTCACTTGATTGAAACCTCAACTTTATCTGTTTCCTCCGCGGAACGCTCGACAGAGAATCTTCTCTGTTTTAACCCAGAGCCAAAGAAAATCAGCCGTCTTTGCTGAGTAGAGTCTTGTAATCAGCGTCTGCAAGTCCAAATATTCAAACACAGTTTGGAAGTCGACAAACCCGACACTACCGCTTTCTCAAATAAGAATTGTGGACGAGATGCCCTCATTACCTGCAGCCCTTTCTTTGGATTTACTGGTGAATGCTAATCATGCATGACTCTAATGAGGAGCTGCAGAGCTACGTTCCCAGTCTAAATTTCCATTCAGTGCAAAATGTCAAGTTGTTTGTATGTTTCGAAATCCTGAAATCATCCGCTAATATGCCGCTGCTCTTCCAGAGCGTGAGAGGGGTGTCAAACTCTATCGCTGATCACGGTTATTATAAGATAGGGTTGCTGCACGGGGGTAGGTCGGAATTATAAACCATATCTCGCTTTCTCTTTATATCCTTTTCTGTCACCCTCTTTCTAGTGCGTGTGCATGAGTTTTGTGTTATCGATTTTCTGTGTTTCAGCATGCGTCGGGTCCATTGCGTTTGCCAAGAGCAGACCTGAGAAGATTGATGGGGGTTATCGTTTCACAACATATAATTCATCAGAACCTGACAAATCCATATCTGACACAAACAGCACCACCGGCAGGTACACCTTTCTTGGATTTTTGTGTTTCACGCCTGATGAAATCTATGATGTTATATGTGTGTATCCATGTGTGGGAGCAGAGAGGGGGGGTGGGGGGGGGGGGGTCTCCATTTGGGAGCAGAGGGGGATTGACAGTGCAGGATTGGACAATATTTATCTACAACAGAGCTGAGGAAAATAGGTTTGTCCCTGATGACATTTTCATCGATTGAAACATGTACTACCCCCCTTTCTACTGAAAATGACTAATCTCAGGACTTGCGGTTGCGGCTTTGTTCTTGGAAAGTCGAGGCGCCGTGTCACAGCCACACAACATGTTGGACCTTATCCCGACATGGATTTTTCAGTGTTGGGCCGGACTGAACTGAAAGGACGTTAAAAGAAAAAAAAACTAAAATATCACCCGTTTGCTATTCTTTTCATGAAATGACCAACAGGAGACGAAGGCTAAGAATAAGGCACAATTTTTATGAGATAAAAAGTAGTTTTAAATGTCACAGATTTAAAAAAAATAAAAGTCACTCCCAGCTGAGTCCCTAGTTTAATGCAGAACTATACATAAATATTAGAACTCACCTGTGTCCTGACCCAAACAACTCGATGAAACGCTGGGGTATTATTAAAGGAAGGAAACTGCCGTGTCTTGGAGGAATTAAGAAGATCACCATCTCTTTTTTTCGTCCACGCACTTCACATAAAAGGTTAACTAATGAATAGAAATGCTAATTCTGGGACCATGTGGGGTTCGTGACATCACCCCGGTGTTTTATATCACCACCTTTAATGAGCTGTTGTGTATGGAGTCATTATCATCTTTGAACATTGGGGGGAACATCATGGAGAAACAGGGCTGGCACCATAGGGGGCATTTGGTTCCATAAAATGGCCTCACACTGCTTTGCCGTAATGTGACCCTGCAGAGCAATCACTGGACGTAATGGCTGCAAGAACACAGCAATTTGTGCCCATTCACATCCTCCATGCAGATGGCAAAATACTTTTTAGTGTTTGGATTCCTACAAATATTGATCCATTCCATTGTTCTATTGTGGAAAAAATGAGACTCAGCAAAACCATAGAATTTTCTTTAGCACTTTCATTCTTCATACGTCCAAGTTAGGTAGCCCTTACATTCGATTATTGATCTGGGTTTGTGGAAGGAATGTTAATTTTCCCCAGACAAATTACACAAATCAAGAGCAACTCATGGGACAAAACATATTGCTCAAGACCTCTTTGTCATGTAGACAGCAAGATCAATGTTAGGATTGCAGAACTGTTTTCTGGTTACTCCCCGGTTCTTGGACTTGGGTGTGTTTGTTTTGCCCTGTCCCCATTTTGGGCTGCTGGCTGGGCGTAGCCTCCAGTTCCCTCCACTCCTGCCAATTCAGTTCCTCATCCTTCAATCGACTCCCTCAGACACTCCAGTCTGTAAGAGCCGGCTCAGACACCACTCCTTCACTAGAACATTGATTTACCTTGTGGCTTTGCCCAACCTCTGGTCTTTGACAGCCATGCTCTCAGGTTTGGTCATGTTGGCTGAGCCTATTACTTCATTCTTTACACTGCACAGGCCTGTAATTTGGGCTTGAGTCAGGTCCGGACCGAAAAGACAGAACGCCTGTCGGTTTCAGATCAGGCTTGATTAGTTTTCTCTCTGGGTTGATTTAGCTTGGACAGAAAATTGCAGCCCCCACTCTGCCGCCCCCACCTGTACCCTAACCCTTTTGTTCTCTGTGTGCTTCAGGATCACCTTAACCTTTTCAGGTGCAGGCACACAAAGCCGAGCCACACTCAGACCCACTCCCCTGGACCTCTTGATAATTCTGCTTCCCCTACTCCTCGTCCACTTCGTTTATTATCGGTCGGTGTCAATAATCTGTCTATTTAACCTTGTTATTTACTCCGTATCTTTGACTCTGTTTCAGCTTTTGATTCCCAAACATGAACCTCAACACTAAACCAAAGTATAATGACCAATTGAACTCATTCAACCCAGACAACTTCATGTTTGTGTTTGTTTTCTGTCTGACTGGCACCTTTGTAATTTCAATGTAAAGCTCCCACAGAACTGATTTCTTTGAGATTCTTGAAATTATCTTGTTTATGATTCAATCCGAGCATTTGAGGCAAACATTCTGTTAAACGTCTGTCTGTCCTTCGGCTTGTGATTGTTATTTGAGCATTTATTGAACTTTCTGAAGTAGTTCAAAACTGATAAGAGCTACAAAAACTGCAACAGCACAACAGAGACCATACATCATACAAATCACGTCAAGTTATTTATACAGCCCAATATCACAAGTTTGCCTCAAGCGAATAACTGTCTGAACAACAAGAGACTGTCGGCCATTAAATCGGACAAAGAAAACTTCCCCCAAGGAAAAAAAGAATAAATCTCAAAAGTAGAGGAGGGGTCTTAGACATACAGAAAAAAGCAACACAGATTTACAGTGTATGAACCAGGATTACATTATTATAGGTTTTAAATAGTAATGAAGATTACCACCTGCGTGGCCATTGAGGAACTTCAAGCTGCTGCCCTGAGAAAAGACCTGAGCCACACGACCTCCTCTCCACCACCACCATCGCCAAAATCATGCACACACACACACACACACAAAACTCAAATTAGACATTTCAAAAAGTACACCTCTGAGGTAAGTGAGTCAGAAATAATACATCAAAGCAGCAGCATCGGAGCAGTTAACAAGTGAAGTCATGGTTACATGGATGTAAGATACTCGTGTTATCAGAGCCACTGGGTTCTGTGGCTTTACCATTTTTCTCAGACAGTGATTTAAAAATTTCCGACCTGAAGGTGCAGAGAGTGTGACGGGACCAAAACATGTGGGTGTTTAGTTAAAGTCTGATGGCACCTATCACATTCTGTATCAATCTACTTGGTCAACTAATACTAACTATTGTGAGATGTAAAATCTGACACTGGATTAGATCATATCCTCCACAGATGGAGGATTTGTGTAATTGGCGTCATTCGTCCTTCCCATGAATTTGCTGTAATTCCTCCCATTAAAATGTGAATCCCAGAAGCCTGAACAGGATCCAGAGACACAAATCATGAATATCGTCATAAATAAAACATATCACATTCATAGGAGTCAGTGTTTGTGAACTGTATCATGGGGCTCGTCAAAGCAATTTCACAAACTGTGTCAGACATCACAAAAAGTAGTGCAGGTTTACATGTGACCACTGAGGTATTAACACAAAGTATAAGACATGGAGAACACTATTGAAAGTGTAAGTCCCATACGTCTCAAGATTTCTGAGGTAATTTCTTCTACTTTTGATCAGTTGTCAATTGGACTCAAAGATGAAGTGATTATGTTTCAGTTATCAAAGATAAAGTTTACAGTGACCTTTATATGAATCTGGAAAAAAAGTATGTCGAAATATGTAAACAGAAAGTGCACTGGGTGGCTTTATTTATCAAAATCCTCTTCACGTCCCAATAGCCATCATTAAGTAAAGTTGTCAAGACAAAAAGCTGGTGTCCGTGGCTCTCACAGGACTGTTATAAACACGACCAAATGAAATAATTGGCTGACGTACCCGTCTGTTACTAACCCACCTTGCCTGTGCTCGACCTGCACATGACCCTCTGGTCCTCAGACAGAGAGACGTACACCGATGAAGCAGAGACGATAGTGAGTCATAGAAAAGTCTGCTCCTAGCCAGAGTTTCAACATTTCTTTTAAGCAGCGGGTGAAACTCATCTCACATCCTCCATCTCTTGACTTTTATTTTCTACACGGATGACACAAAATTGTCTTTACCAGAAACATGAGAACACAGATTGTTTAAATGGCTTTAACTGACCTCATGACCTATTCCCCCAGAAGTCACCTCTTGCGGTCATGTAAATAAAGCTCGACCCTCACCAGAAAAGCACATGGATTGGTCGGCAATGGTGGGAAACACTGAGATATGAATGATACCTGAGTGGAGGATTTTAATGCTCGACACCACATTTTGTATTCACTGATTACTTGTCTCCTACAAGTAATCAGTGAGGCGATGTTAATGAAGATAACTACTCTTTCAGTAAATTCAGCAACAATTTCTTCAGTCATTCAGTCACCATTGAATGTCGTCTAAATCTGCTTATCTCATCAGGCCCTCCCTCCGACACATCTGCTAGTTCATGGGCCCCGAGAGGATCATGGTGAGCAGTTACACCCTCTCTGGTGAATTCAAGGTAAATTCCAACCGGATGCGGCCGGGGTCCGCTGAGCACGAAGCATTTAACTCATCAAGTGGCAGATCTTCTGCTCTTCTGTAAAGTTTTTGTAATAATCAGCAAACTTTTCCAAATGATCCCGCAGTAACACGAGCTCTGTGGAGAGATGCCTTGGCAGTTAGTACGTGTGTCAATTCTCTCAGAGTCACATATACTCTCTGTCGATATGCAGATTGATGCGTTGTAATCATTCCAATATTCTATTCCTCTGAAATTCATTTGAAACCCTCCCTTTTTGTTTCTCACCGCATTCGAGTTGCTCTCTGCCAAAAACTCAATGTTTCTCCCTCAGCAGTATCTGGGGGAAAGTAACTCATTGAGTCATGTCATTAGATAATGGGTTTGGAGGAGTTATTCAAATAAACACAGTTCCTGGATGTAAAATGGAGGCAGAGAGTTCAGTGTTGTTTTTTTGCGGGGATACCAGGGGATTTCCAGCGCTGCTGCAGGGCCCATCTGTTGTAGATCGAAAGCAGCATCACAGAGCCACTGACCCATACTGCAGCTGCCCTGTCACAATATTGTTTTTAAAGATATACCACAGCCGCCATCTGCACCTCGCAGCACTTGAGCAAGATATTATCAGTGTAATGCCAATAGTAGAATTACAGTAATCCTCCAGCTAAAAGCGGGTCTTCATCATTTACTTGTTATCGATCGACTCGGTTCCCCAGTGATCGCGTCAGTGTATCGGCTCATGTTTATATGTGTGGGATGTATGATAGTGCCTTCAGCGCAGAGACGTCATTAGCATTTCAGATGTGTTCGCTCAGTCAATATGACCATCAACAATAATAGTAACAACACATTTATATATTTTGACATACTGTTGATCAACCCAATACATTACGTCCATGTGAATTCCCAGGTGGAAAATCAAATGCACTCGGTTTGACAATGTAATCAGAGGAATTCAACAATTCAAAGCACCCACAGCCGTAATCATTTCCTATTTGGTAACATGCTACATGTCCAGTTTGGGGCAGAACTGATGTTCCCATGGTCTGGTATCTAGCGTGGAAATAAATCAATAAATTATGTAAACATCTGTGTGCATCGGTATATATTCATGTTGTGATATACTGCAAAGCACACAGGCTGGCGTTCAAATGATCTGTTTGAATAAATAAATTCAAAACAGAGCTGGAGCATGATTTCTTTGCATTTTCAGACATGGTCTCAACTTAATATGGTGATTGTGCTTGAAACAACTGGGCTGTAGAGTCAGAGTGACTGGGATCTTAAAGTGGCAGTGCAGCAATGAATGATTTTACAGAACACTAACATTTATTTCATTTTATTATAATGAACTTTTAAAAAGTGCACATCCCCTTTAAATGTAATTGCTATGCTGTATTTGCTATGATTCATTGTCAGTTGTGCTTGGGAAAAGAAATCAATAGCAATGTTTTGAATGGTGATATGTTGAAATATTATTGACTTACTGTTGAATTACCGTAATTAACCGCGTCTGACTGTGCACGATTGAGTTTTCATACCATTGATGGTAATTGGTGTGATTACTGTAACGCAGACGGCAGGTTTTGGTCATCACTCAGTTTCTGTCTCATATTGCGCTCACAGGAATTCTATGGTTTTCTTTTTTCACATTGTCAAGCGGATACAACGCCAAATAAAACCAAGGTGCAATGAAAAGACATTTTTCAAACAGTCACGATTCTGCCAATGCACCATTTATCATGTGCACACTGTAGCTGGACAGTGTTGGAAAGGTATTTTACTATCGATGACTTGAATTACAAAGACAAACAACACTGATGCACGATGTAAAACATACGGTACTTTCACCTCAGGTCAAATTTTAGCAGTAGACTAGCAGTTATTCTAAAACTGCAAAGCTAAGAAGAGACAGGATCCTTTGCTTTAATCTCCTAGAGTCTCTTCCTTTTCCTGTCATCACTTCAGTTTAAACCCATTCTCTGTCCGTGTGTAATTTCAGGAATGAACTTCCCTGTACTCCTGCATTTCTTCCATTTCAAACTCAGGTAATTAAGTAATCTTGACGGATGTTTACTGGATACACACATGCTGCTAGAGACAGGAGGATATAGAATTGGTAAGTCGGACTCACACTCAGCCTTGGGGTGTGTATACGTATGTGTTTCCCTTTTTGTCATGTTTTTATTTTTTCATCCTCTCCGAGCCTGTGGCCATGCTGTATTGACAGGCGAGTGGTGAGGCCCGGCTGAAAGGCTCTCAGGGCTTTTAGTCGTGCCCTCGTTTAGACAGATTTGAAAAGAGGAGCTTGGCCTCTGTGGTTATCGTTGGCACGTTAGAGGGAGTGAATATAGATTTTATCCTTTCCACCTCCCACCTCTTTTTTTTTCTTCTTTCCTTTCTGGTCCATTTATTTCTTTCCGTCTCTCTCGCTCCCGTTCCCTCTCCCTCACACTGTCCTTGCAATAATGACAGCAATTCATATTGAATTTCTCTATTGTATGAAGGTGATGAGGATGAAGCGTCGAAGGGCAAGAAGCAAACTGTAGTGAGGCAGCGGCTCAAGAACAGAAAAGACCTGCCAATAAAAGTAGAGGCGGTGGTGACGGTGGTGGTCCTCTGGAGGAAGGAGCAGAAACGACAGCATGGAAAACCACTGAGGGAGGGATCGATTGTGAAAGACCAGGAAACACGAGGGAAACATGGGGTGAAAATAAAGGAATTGAGTGTCCTGATGGGGAGGTGGAGAGAGGAGGCGAAGGAATGACAGGGTCAGGAAATCCCTGAGGAAACGGGGGATGAGAGAGCACAAGGATGAGCACCACTGAACTGGGCTTCATCCACCAGAGACCTGAGGGAAGAGTGTGTGTGTGTGTGTGTGTGTGTGTGTGTGTGTGTGTGTGTGTGTGTGTGTGTTTACGTACGGATACACTTTCTAAAACGTTTTTTTTTCCTGAATATTGTAAAGTTTGCCGATGACAAGGTGAAATAAATGAACACATCTGTTCGACTGCAGCCTGGAAGACATCCCGCTTCCGCCAGCAGAAAATGAGGAGTGTGTATAAGACCTGGGAGAGTAACTTGATAGACTTATGACATAGAGGGGTAAAGATGGGAGCAAAATTGAGGATGAATGGGGGAGGTTGAGCGGGAAGGCATCTGAAACCTGCGCCTGAGCTAACATGCTTCACTCCGAATCCCCATCAATAACTTAAACGTGATGGGAAATCTTTTCCTCTCCCCTGTTCTTCTACGTTTTTTGGCACACGAGGTCAAACCGTGAAACTGCACCATATTTGACACACGTCACGAGGACTCACTTCTCACGCTCATGCAATTTAGATCCTGGGGGTCTCTGCTGGTGAAACTCCCCTCTCTCGTGTGTCTCATTATGGATGTTAATGCATCAGCACTGAGATTTCCCACTATGTTGTTGAAACTACTGGGAAAAGAGACGTTAATGGGGGGTAATTATTATTTTAGAAGTGTTCTTGCACCAGAAATATGTGCAGTTTTCTTCTTTTAAAGAAGAAGGGAGATGAATTTCTGCCATGTTTTACCCATAATGCAACAGAAAAAAGAAAGTTAAACGGAGTTAAAGTATTAAGTAGAAACAGTATAATCAATATTTAAATATGTACAGTACAAATGACTGGGAATGTGCCCCAAATAGTTGCTAATTGTCAACATTTCTGCGAAAATGATGATATTTCAAATGTTTGTTTGAGTTCTCCAAACTTGTGAGATGTTAATTGGACCATAATCAGTTCATACTTCTGGTTCTTCTGATGGGCATTTTATGCAAACAACACATAAAAACAACAGTAAGTGCGAAAAAAAAAAAGTGTAGTTTGTTATTCTTTTTATCCTCCGACTCCAACGTGGTCTGAAAATGAAATGTCCCTGATTAGGCAATCAAATTCTTGAATGTAACTGAAATGAACATAATTGCAATTAGGAGGTAACCTAGCAACGGCCTATCACGGCAGAGGCTGAGTGGGCAGGACTGATAATGTTGGAGTGGAAGTTGGTCCTCAGCTGTGCCTCAGTGTAACTTGTTAGTGGGCAATTAGGTCGGCTTGTTACATTAAACGGCACAAATGCTCTCACGACCCCACAGTCGTCTGCACGAAGCCGAGTGATACAGAAAAAAAACTGCTTTGAAAAGCCGCGTTTGCCTCTCGGAGCTAGCTCGTGAGGAGGGGACACAGACGAGAGTGTGGTCGAGTGATCACAGCAACTGGTGTGGAACTGACAAATCACTGGTATGAGTATCGAGCTCAGCTTTTAACCTGAATGTCAGCTTAAATATTTACAATACCAACGATGCCCGACATGTGTTTCCTACCAGTTATGTTTACATGAGTAATTTCATCTGCAGATGTCGACTCGGTGGACTATATCGATCAGTCTAGAAAATAATCTAAGTCTCTATTAATAAGAGCTGTGTTATTGGGAAAAACAGAAAGAGACTAAAGAGCGAATAAAAGAGGCAGGAATATAAAAGGAAGGATGGATTATTTCTATTGACAGACGACAGCCAGGTCATTCCCAGAGGGCTGCGGGGCTACTGTGACACACACACAGACACACACAGACACACACACACAGTCTTCCCTACCAGCTGCCTCTAAATTATTTTCTCTGGAAAACGAGACACTAACTTCCTGTTTCTCTCTCTGCTTTCTTAAGGCGTTGGGGGAGACGGCACAGGCCACATCCAGGACACTATTTTCAGGGCAGGCAATAACTCAGTCAAGCTGCCTTGAGAGACTCTTAACTACTGTATGAATTTACGGCCACTCGTTTCTCCCCTTGTACTCATGACTGCACGCTCACCTCCATTCACCCTCTCTCCTTCAGAGGAAGCCATTATAGTGACTTTCACTAAGCGCTTTGGGATAATTAATTTATGGCCCAGCGCAGTGACAACATAAAGTCCTCTTTGAGCAATTACAGTGTGTGGTCAACTTGGTCGTCTTGTCAGAAGGACAACCTTAAGGCCCTTAATTCTTTCAGAACAGTGGGTTTACAGGGGACGTGGTGATAGTGCCAGACGGGCTGTCGGCGGAGCTGGATTAAGACCTCAGCGAGCCTCTGGGTGTTTAAGGTCAGGGGGCCTACTACTGTGTCAAAACACATCTGCTGACGCTTCAGAGTCACAGAACAAACACACACTGTCGTACCCATTTAGAATAAATAACAAGTGAAGCTTTGTGTCCCAAAACATGTCCAGACATTCACCACACACCCATTGAGTGACCCTTTAATAACCCTGATGGAAGAAACACTGAGAAAAGTGCAGAGGAAAAAGCAAACTCATAACAACAAGCTGCTGTTGCTCTGTGAGAAAGATATTCATGCATCCCCAGGCAAAAGTAAATTCAAATAATAGCACTGATGAGATTTACTTTTCATAAACTTTGAAATTAGGACAATTGATCTGAAGAATGTGAGATGAAATTCCTTTTTGTGGAAATGATTTTTTGTAGATTCCCTTTTTCTCAGTTATATAATGTAAATAAAAAAAAAAAAACAAGGAGCAAAAATTCTGAATGGTAAATCTGACACCATAACCAATGTTTTGTAGAGTAGGTACGGTGCCAGATTATAGTTTGATAGTAACTGAGGATCACATCTCTGACTCAAATTTAATCTAAGCAGATATACAATCAACCACAATAAATGAAAACACTTGTGTACTTGTGGAATTTTGTTTTAACTGTTGAAATGGACACAAAGTTAGTACTAATCCTGCTCTAAACAAACAAACACAATCATTATTACATGTATAATTATTCATATTCTTCTTATCATTATTATTATTAGTCATAACAATCTCAGCTTTCTGAATGATAGAACAAATCTCATCTAGCTGCAGAAAGAGAGTTCTCCTGCTCAGTTCTGCAGAACCTCACAGTCTGTTGCTGCTCTCATACCTTGAGCACAATATTGAGATTCAGTGTTTACGCTGCAGAGGCAATGAGCAGATCCAGGTCACCCTTACCTTCAGGCAGCCCCATTGTTACACTGACCGCGATAATGAATTCATCACCATCATCATCACCATCATCCTCACCATCACCATCACCATCACGAGCATAGCATTACAGCTGATGGTTCTAATGATTGTAAATGTGAGTTGCTCGTCACAGGGCCTCCATCACCGTCATCTCTCTCCTCTGTTTGCAGAATTACAGATGAGTGGCTTTTGCCCTGTTTGTTCTGCAAAGTGGCGGCAGCGCGGAGTGCCGTCGTCCGCAGACTTTGTGAGTTTGCGGTAATTAAAGCTGGATAGAGCCCTATCAAGTAAAGCTGCTTATGTTTAATACAGTCAGCCATGCAGACAGGGCCTGGCGGCGCACGGCCTGGCGCGGCAGGGGGACGGCACAGCACACAGCCTCTGCGCATAATCCCACCCAGTGCATCAGCATGAGAGCATGAAAGAGGGATGGAAAGAGGCTGAAGGGGGGGGGGGGGGGGGGGGGCGAGGGGCTGCAACACTTGGGCATTGAATAAAGTTGAAGAGCATTTCATTGTGTGTGTGTGTGTGTGTGTGTGCAGATGTGATGTGTGTGTGTGTGTGTCAGAGAGAGCGAGGGGAGGGGGACAGGGCAGTTGAGAGGGGATGGGGGGGAGGTGCAGAGTGAGAGGGATTTAGTTTATGGCAGCTCGACTTCACTGAGTAACTGCATTGTGCAAGTGCTCTGGTGTCGGGATCAGAGATGGAGAGAGTGTCCTCTCCGCTTAAATCTGCCGGCATCACGAGCCAGGCAGTCGCTCAGTCACAGAGCAACACAGCGGTGCAGCAGAATAATGCTTTCGAAGTGTCCGGACAAAGACACAAACAGACATGGTGGACGACATATGAGCAATTGACTGAGGCCTCCAGATGTTTTGGACTTTGACATCTGCATTTTCCCCAGTTCGGACACAACTGAAGACCTTTCCGTCAACCCCCCACCCCCCTGTTTCAATTTGATTTACTTGTAGATGTTTCTATTTGTTTTTTCATTCATTTTTGAGTTTGTTTGATCGGCCCAGCATTTCTTCAGTTTCATCTTTCTAATGGTTCAAGAAAACAAAGCTCATCACATCACACATACGTATTCAGTCTCCCCAAAATTGAAGCCATAGCGTCCCAATAGCCACCTATTGGCTGGCTGCAGTAAAGGTCATTAACACCACCTCCTCCATGTAAGTGGATGGACTTCAAAGATGGTGTCTGTCATTTTGGGTAGTTCTCGTCACACCGATTCATGTGCAAGTATTCGTTTCTAGATTCATTTGGGATAGTGGGAATTGGATCAGCAGTCTCCTCATTCACAAAAATGTATTCTTGAGTTCCCCTGGATGTCCTCATGACCAAGACATAGAGAAACAACGCTTCAGGAAAATGTGAATCTATCCTTTCTAGATTACACATTATAGGGTTTATAAGTTAAAGACTCTATTATAGGTTTATTAATCATTTATTAACCCCTTTGGGGAGGGGGGGGGGTTATCTCTGATGAATTAAAGAGAATAACAAACACATTGCAAGTTGTATTTGAGGACTTTTGCTCGTTGAAATTTTTATGACCCATCTATAAGGCGTTCATTAATCAAACATGAAGCATTAATTATTAACGCTTAATAATACTTTCCCAATTAAAGTGTATCCACATACTCAACAATAATGCTGTGTCCTTGACTCTCATCACTTGCACTATAAATCTTTAGACTTATATTACCCCCTGAATCTACCTGCACTCCTTTTTCAATGCAAACATGCACCAGTCACTTTTTGTAGTAATTTAAAAGATTTTCTAACTCCTTTTTCTTTACTGTAAATTCTGCCATCATACGACAACTGTTGCTATCTTATCTGCTATTTTACTAAATCCAGTGGATGAACATTACATCACTTCCCATGAAGTACTTTTGCATTATTCTAGTTTGCACTATACTCTCAACCTATTTGACTGCATACTATGTTGTACTATGCTTTGAGTACTTAATATGTTGTGTACTTTTTCTGTGTACACTCTGTGTTTACTCTGGGGATCAGTGAGAAACAGAATTTCAATCCCGTCTATGTCCTGTTCAAACGGCAGAATTGACAATAAAGATGACTTTGACCTTTTCACTTTGAATGCACCTTTAAAAAAGTACCTTCATATACATGGAATAGATTTCACCTTTGTATTCTACGCTGTACAGTTAATACGTGTCACACTGATATGAGGTGTAAGGAAAGTCTGCATGATAATAATTACCCACTGGAATTCATACTTTGCTTGAATGTCATCTGTTTTATCGAGAGTGTTACACAGCCAATCAGCAAATGTTGTGGGTCAAAAACAGAGCTGCTGTTTGTTTACTACTTTGTGTGTGTGTGTGTGTGTGCAGATATGAAATATTGTGTTCTGAATTGCAAGCTATAGGCTGTATGACTTCTAGCATGACCCGGTAGAACAGAAATGAGACCTGCAGTTTGATGAAGGTGTGGAACATGCTTTAGATTAAGAGCTGACAACTAATAATTGAATTCTGCGGCTGTACTCCTCCATTTCTCGTGCGATAATTGCACGTGGCCGAGGCTTTTTACTGCTACTCAGGGTACATTTACATAACTGATTTCTGAGAAGTGGAGAGGGACTTGTCCGGCTCGTATTCCTAAATGGGAGCTGTACAGTGCTGTAATTTCACAGCTGTAATGTGGCATCAAATTAGCCTTTCAGATCAATGCCTAATCTAACCTCGGCCTAGAAAAAGATCTGAGCGATCCCGTCTCCAAGAAGGATGCCAAATCCCCCAGCATCCTCGGTGGTGGTGCTGGTGCCGTGACGACACTTTAATAAGCTGTAAGCTCCTCTTCTGATTTAAGACAACCTGAAATATAACACTAATTCCCCTGATGAAAGGAATGTTATTTCTATAAATGTGACACGTGTAACACAAGCGGAGGAAAACGGTTGAAGAGGAGCGGAGAGACGTGTGGGGGATGAAGATGAGGATTTGCTTCCTGTCTGATGCCCGTATTCTGTGAAGTGGCTTGAGCCAGAGTCGTCTGTTGCTGACCTCCTCTTACGCTTCAAAAAAACACACAAAAAGGTTTCAGTGTGATATCCCTTCCCACTTTTTCTCAAGATGTTTGATCTCTGAGCTCAGAGGAGGGTATTAGACTTCACAAAGGCGAGCCGTTGATACCCCAGGGATCAATACAGCCCGGCCAGTCAATTCATTGGAGCTGTACAGTGATTAATTAAGTTGTCCTAACCATCAGAAGGCAGGAATGACAGAGGACGGTAAAAGGGGGGGCGAGAGAAAAAAGAAAAAAGAGCCAGTCTTGGCGTGATGTGGGTGGCGTGGGTTCCTGAAATGCGAGGCTTGGCGGCGATGTGCTCTTTTGAGATTTTTCATCCGTCTTCACCCCTGTCTGCTCTGTCCTTGGAGCCGTGGCTGTTCATTAGAGGATGAGGAGGAAGCTGGATACCGCAGTGTGAAATAGGGAGAGATGTTAATCCTGACAGGTTAGTCATTAAGAAGCCCTTAGAGAGGAGGAAGAGACAGAGAGCCGGGGAGGAAGGAGGGGCGGCGAGAACCAGCGGCGAGGATGAGAGGAGAAATCGTAGCCTTGTTATTAATCCTGGTCCGATGCAATGTGAGGCACAGCGACCTTTGACCCGACCAGCTTGTTTTCTTCCCATTCACCGACTGGCTGTTTCCTTTTTCGTTTCTGAAACGCATCGTGTGAAATTCAAAGAAGAGCTTTCAGATTATCTTGTGTCCTCTCGACACCTTCTGACGTCACTGCCTTTAGCACCCTGTGATCGAGCATATGGACAGAAAGGCATTCACACAGGGCGGAGGAACAGAGGAGTCATGTCATCACGTCTGTGTGTGTGTGTGTGTGTGTGTGTGTGTGTGTGTGTGAGTGTGCACAGTAAATTCATCAGTTCACACCTGCTATAGAATCTATAATCTATACCTGCTATAGAATGTAGTAAGACGAAAAAATCTTGTCTTACTACAAAAAATGGGTCCGATGTAAATAGGTTTGTGTGTTTCAGAATGGGTGTGTTTGTGTGTGTCTGTTGTAAATAGGTTTGTGTGTGTTAGAATGGGTGTGTTTGTGTGTCCTCAAACGACCTTCATCTCACACCAAATCTGTTTGATTAATATTACTTTGTGGACTCTCTCTTTGGTCTTGTTTTTGTATTTGTGTTGACGTTGAATTTACATTTCACTTCTTTGGACTTTTTATTTCCTTGTGTTTGGTTTTGTATTCAGATTTACTTGTTTTCAGTTATTTGCAAAACT
The DNA here is from genome assembly GCA_026259375.1 of Verasper variegatus. NCBI lineage: Eukaryota > Metazoa > Chordata > Actinopteri > Pleuronectiformes > Pleuronectidae > Verasper > Verasper variegatus. Next base: position 14,952,577 of record CM048049.1, read on the forward strand.
CTCATTTATGATGCCAGACAAGATAAACGTAAATATAATATATAACGTGGTGTCCATATCAATATGATACGGAAAAAGTATAAAGGTGAAAACAAAATGTAAGAAGTTCATTTTTTTAATTTGCATTTTAATAAGTGGAATGTTGATCATTATAGCACCAAAATACAACCTAACAAAACCACAGAGAGGACCAGTGGTTCCCTCCATGAAAGTCACAGCCTTACATCCTCGGAGTGTGTGTTGTTATTTATTTATTTTATTAAATACTCAAGGGAGGTAGGACACAGATGAAACACATTAGGGCGCGGCAGGAAGCGAGACAAAGACAGGACGCGAAACGAGACAAATAATTTCAAAGTAAGACAGGAACAAATATAAATAGACCAAACAACTGAAAAAACAAGTCTACTATTAATACAGAAATGAGTCTAATGTAAAATAAAAGTCCTTATACCACAGCACAATCATGACAGGTTCTACACAAGTATTTTGTGGAGAGGCCCTAACTTCAGCAGATTGATACAGTTCGATTTTCTTATAAGTTTGACTTCAGTTTATTCTCCTAAATACTAAAATAAACTACGACGATGCAGCAAAACTGTCCCATCAGTGCGTTCGCAGTTACGTCCACAGATTTTGGTTTGCATGAAAAAAGCCAGTGTGAAGACACGTGAACCAGAATGAAAAGACCTTACTGAAGTCTGCACTAAACCACCGGTGTGAATGCACCATCAAGTCTCCCTGTCGTTACAGCCTCTCTCTTCTCCTCACTACAAAAATCCCTGCTGCACACCTTTCAGCCCACGTGCTCATTTTATGTGGGCACAAAGGTGTGCCAGTCAATGCTAACACATTACCATGAAGCTGAAGGGATTCAAATTATAGGCCCTTTGAAGCCTTATAACATAAATTGGGCAAAATTACAACGAGCGTGGGTCGATGCCTCCGAGGCTGATGCCTACGTAATTACAGTGATCTGCCTGCCTGGGCAGAAAAAAGGGGCCTGATTGCAGCAGCGTCATGATTGCACATACAGTGTACACTAACACTACATGTGACAGGTAGCTGTTAATCCTTCCAGTTCTTTGTCTGTGTCTGAGCTCTAACATCATGTTCTGCAGAGGTCCCTGTCTGTCCTCTTCTCTGGATGTGTCTCTCAACGTGTACTTAAAGTGTCTCTCGTCCTCCTGCCGAACTCCACCCCTGTGCACTGCATTCTTTCTGCCAAGTCGCAACTAGTGTTGACAAATTTATGTTTGGTCCATTTTCCAAGATATTTTGGTCCAGTCTTTCGTCGTTTCATTTTCAATTTTTACAGTTAAGAAGTTGGATTGACTCACTTGTTCACTGGAGTACTTTTCATTTTCTGGGATTAGTTTGAGAGGAGACCGTTTATCATTGCAGCCGTCTTCTGAACAGATAATGTTATTTCTCGAATCCCGTTGTCTCGCTGTTCAGACAATATCCTGCTGCATTCTCACATGGCCTCACTCAGACATTCTCTGGAGTTCATACTCGGGGGCCTGCAGGAAAAACTCTGGAGAACGTCCAGAGCAACTGCCTTGGACATTTGCGATCTCACATACAGCCCCTCCAGATAATTTCAGGAGATTATCTGGAGTTCGGTTTGTGTCTGAATGTATCTTCAACACTGAGGTCTTTGTGATCTTAAATGGACCTCAACTTTAAATCAAAGTTACCTCCACATCGACCACACTTGACAGTTACATTAACTTATCTTCTTCTAAATGTCACCAGGCTCCCTGCTTGTTTTTATATAGTCTGTCTCAGCAGGTTGTCAAATGGCAAAGGTGTTTCTTTCTGAATCATCTTCTTGACAAGAGATATTTTTTTTGCAGCAGAAGCCAATCAGTGCGTGCGGCCACAGATTCATTGTTTAAGATTTAAAAAACACAATTTGTTTTTCACCATATCCTTTTCTCTTGTCTGTTGACAACGATGCGATACACCTCGTAATAGTTGGTTTGTTTTTTATTTTGGTGTCGGTTCATTTTTTTTCATCACGAAAAAACATCATTTATTGATGAAGATCTGTCGTCACAGTTTGTCGTGAAGGAAATCCACACTGCTTGTGTTGTCAGCTCGTGGCACCAACAGGCCTGAGGGCCGAGGCAGACGAGCCGACGCAGGCAGGTAAGACAATACGTTCCGATCCAAATGAGAAAGACAGACACACACACTCAAACCCACACGCAAAAAAAACACACACAGACACGTGCATCGCTTACACACATCCGCCCACGAGCGGCTAATTACCTCCTCTGTGAGATTTCTTTTCTTCACTTGTCCAAACAGCACATCGCCCTGCGCGGTGACAAATAAGCAGCAGCGTTTTCTTTCCCTCTTCTTTTTTCAATTACACTGATGCATTGCAAGATTATTGTTTCACACAAGAGATTTTACCTCCATTTGGCCTCGAAAACTTGTTAGATAAGCATAATTATATATTTTCAAACTGACAAGTGATGCATTACAGTCTGACAGTTGGCTTGTGTAATGATATCAAGCTGAGTAAGGATGGGGGGGGGGGCCTTACAATCCACCAGTGGGACGTGGAAGTCTGTGGAATCGGGTATTCCCTTCCATCGAGCCCCTGGGGTCCCATTTTAGATAATCAGTATTTCACAAATAGGACTTTTTTTTTATTTTGCTGCTGTGGAAATGGCTTCACAGTGAGACAGGATGGAGCTCTCTGTGCTGGGAGAATACTTTAAATAATAAAAGCACATGGAGCTTCATGAATAGAGTATTATGTGGCTGTGAATGGAAGGGTTTTTTTAATAGTTATTTTTTTTCTCTCTCTGACTTTTGCCTTCGCTTCACATGCCAGCTCCAAAAAACACTCTGCCCACTGTCCGGCTCTTCCCTCGGGAAATGTAAAGAGACAGATGGAAGGAGAGAGAGAGAGAGAGAGAGAGAGAGAGAGAGAGAGAGAGAGAGAGAGAGAGAGAGAGAGAGAGAGAGAGAGAGGGGAGATGGGAGCGACACCACAGTAAAGCTTGTATTCAGGATTATAGGACCATTACATGATTTGTGTTGTATAACAAGAGGATTTATAATTTTCTGGACGTGCTGCCAATTCTTTACATGTTCCTAAACAGACAGTGAGGAGGAACCTAAATCTCCCAGCGTGAGAGACAGATAATAGAAATAAAATAAACATTGTTTAAATATTTTCTTTTTAAATTTGCATTGAAACAAAACATGCGATTCTTATTTTAATATTTTGTAAGTTCTTTGTGTTTGATAGTTAATTCTATCTCATCAAATTGCAAACATAGCTGAATATGGTTTCTAGGCACAGAGTAGAGCACATGTCCCCGCACAAAGCCACATTTATATTCACTGCATTCAGATATATATTTGAATCTGCGCCAAATTGCAAACACTCATAGATGTCAGCCCCCCCCTCCCCCTTGATTCATGTCTCATTTCCTGGGAAAAAGGAAAATGATGTGATGACTGGACCAAGAACAGAGACTCACATGCAGGAATCAGGCAAACACATTCATTCACCATCCTTCTGAAAGAGAGAAAGAAAGATTGACAGATCCAGCAGGGAGACATTTGGCGTAGATTTCTATTGCAAATGTCCATTCAAGCCAAAAACAGAAATTGTATTCAGATATTTACAAACTTAAACGTGTAGATATATTTATAGGGATAGAGGGAACAAATAATTTCATTTATCTTGCATGTTAATTTGACTAAAATCATATTTCTTCTGTTCTAGGGTCTGAACACATCTCTTTTTAAAGTAGGTATCCCCTGTGCTCATGTGTCTAATGACGAGCTCCTGCATGCTGGGTATGAGTATGCATGAAGTTGGCTGGGGCTCTGACAGGTGGCCGGTGTGTTAAAGGGCCCCTCCCACAGCCTCCAGTGGCCGGCCGAGGACTCCACCACGTCACGTCTCCTTTCTCCCCCCAATTCACGCATCACCACCTGGCGCTCTGACAGCGGCTGCTGCCCGTCGTGGCCCCCTTGTCAAACCCTGTTGCCATACCCCGTGACACCTTCCCCCATATCTCCGCTCAAAGTGCCAAAACCGCCGCCGCTGAGTGTTTGATTTCTATTTATTCATGTGGTGTTCCTGCTCCTCCACACGCTTGCTCTTGAATAACTTTCAAAAGATACTGTATATCTAAAAGACAGAGCAGGGTGCCTGTGTACGGGAGCTGTCAGGAGCCTGTCATGTTAGTCTGCTCGGCTCGGGCATGCACACCGTCTCATGAATTCATGAGCTTGAAGTGGAAGAATCTCTGTTAATGTCTGCGTGCGTGTCTCACTGTCTGCCTGTACATATGTTTGCCTTTGATTCCACATTTGCATTCGAGTGGCACGGCTTTGACGACATGTTGCATAAACACAACACTGCAAAAACATTAACGCAGCCTATTGACAGAAATTATTTTTGAACAATTTTCTGTTAAATTATGTATGTAATTACATAATTGTACCGTAATTATGTAATTATGACCTCCCCCATGGTAGAAGATGCCAGTTATGTGGAGGTTTAGTTGGACTCACGGACACGTCCGATGGATGATTTTTCAGCCCCTCCGGCTTTTTATGTAGAAGTTCTTGTCTAATCAGCCTTCAGTCTGGACTGATTTACCATCGCTGTCCTTAATCAGGCTCTCATCATGTTTCCTGCGCTCCATGAATGATTCACTGTCAGTCAGCGCGCAGCACGTGGACAGCCTCTCAAACACTTGTTTTCTGTCTGGAACTTCTCTGACATCTTCAAGACTTTTGAGATCAAACTAATTTATTCTGGAGGATTGAGATGAACTGGAGGATATTAAAATGTCCCAGAGGACTTTTCTGTGAGGTCAGAGTTCAGCTGTTAAATCCTGTGAAGGTTCAGGTCATCCTTTCTGTGCAGCAACCACTTTATTCT
>CM048049.1:14960000-15472500 GCA_026259375.1 Verasper variegatus
TGTGCTATTTTCGACCAAAGTCTGTGTGTGTGTGTGTGTGTGTGTGTGTGTGTGTGTGTGTGTGTGTGTGTGTACGCCTGTGAGCACACTTATTTCCCCCAGCACCACCCATTATTGTTAGGCACATTTCTCAGCCGTCTCTGAAAATAACTTTGTTTATTCACATCTGCACATTTCACTTCCGCAGTTAAAATTTAAATGCGCAGGAAAAAGATGCATCAACTCAATTGCTTTCAGACACGATGACACATTATTTACCATAATGGAATACAAGTAAATAAGAAATAAACAAAGTCAAGGGGAGTGCATGCCTGAAAAAAAAGAAAAAGTCCTCTGATATTATGTCGGCTACCAGTCACTCTTCAGCCAATTCAGCTGACAATGAATTGTCAAATGGTGCTGACATCAAGAAGATGGATATGTTCATAAAAACTGTCCTCAGTGCCACGTTCAGGAAATGAGCTGGAGTTTGAATTGCAAAGGACTGTGGCAAGGAGAGGTCTATGATCATTAGCCCGGGGAGGATGGATGGATGGATGGATGGATGGATGGATGGATGATTGATAGATAGATTGATGGATGATGGATGGATCGACTGCATCTGTAAACTCCACACTTGTCTTCATGTTTCATGCAAGTACTTTGCATCTCCCCAGACTAATTTCCGAATCTATATTAGATGACTGAGAAAACATTTGCAGAGCTTCCAGTTTGGCGTCGCTCTCTGTGCCGCTGCACCGGTAAATCTGCACTGACTCTAATGACTGAAAGGACCAGTGTGTAGGATTTAGTAAAATGGTCACAGTTGAATAACCGTCCCCTCCTCATCCCTTTCTAAGACTGTGGGACAGAGGTCATGAATTGTCCAAATTTGAAAGACACAATTTTTCTTGCCTGATTTAGAGGCCCACAAAATCCACAGACCAATCGCGTGCATTGTAAATCATCTCACATGATCTCAACCAATGAAATTATTGAATTCCAACAAGCATTCTGATGAGAGTCGGTAAACAGGCCCAGACCGAGGAGAGAAGTGAGTGAGAAAAAAGGAAGAAAATTAACTTATTAATAACTTGCTCCAAAGAGAGTAGACTGTAAAAAAAAAGATCTCCAGGCAGCGCCAAACCAGAGAAGCAGGTGTAAAAGCTGCTCAGTTGTTAAGATACTGAGACTGTAAAGTGAGAGTTGGCAAAAATAAGAAAGGAGGAAAACCTCATTTACACTTTGCAAGATGCAAGATGCACATCTAAAAAAAATGTTGATATATATATTTTTTTGCTTCATTTAAATACTTTATTTATAACAAAGACAGTAAATATTATTAGAATATAAATGTCCAAGTCACCTCTGTAACCGTCTGTTTGGGCGACTGTAGAATCATGCAGGAGCTGCTCCCCATGTAAATATGAAGGGGCTCATTCTAAGATAAAGGCAACCCAACTTGTCTTTGCTTCAGGTGATTATTCGCTAATGAAATCATGATTATAATTAATTTCTGCCAATAGATCCCTCAAAATCCTTCACACTGATCCTTTAATCTGCTACATCCCAATGCAATGCAGCTACTCTCTTTGAGTGCCTTCAACAGGTTCACGATAATAAAAATGACTCTGCTTTGTTTTACTTCTCCTGGTGAAAAACCCGTATAAACCTTGAGAAATGATTGATTGTTGGACAGAATATAAACAGGTTTTTAAAATCCAATCTCTTGGTGACAAAGTGACAAAACTATGCCAAAATAAAAAAAACACTTTACAATTTCAAGTGTTGAATATTTTAGTGTTAAGTGATTTATTTCAGGTGCTGAAGAAGAGGATTCCGTTTGGAAATAGACTCTTCATGAGAGGAGTTCATTTCAAGTCACATTCCCTCGATGGCTCAGTGTTAACTGGTCCGACACCAGAACCAAGGTACTAGTGCATTCCATTTAAAAGAGTATTTTTTAACTGGAACTACCCCTGAAGTTAGATTGTCCCCAACCTTAAAATAAAAGATGGCTGCTCTGTGCATCAACACGAAAGCTGTGGTAACGGCCTGTTTGTGAGCACTTCTCTTTAAATCATGTTGCGACTGTGTCTGAATGAGCAAAATAAGATGCAATGAATTATCAAGTGCAAGGACTACAAAGGTCCTGCTGGCGACGTCCATCATGTTTACTGACGTCAAACTTCATTCTGTATATTGCATATAAATTAAAATTAAAAATGTATATGCATTTTAAAAGACCAGGCATGTTTTGGGATCAGATGTCATTTAGTTATTGTTGTGAACATGCAGGGCTGCACAGGAGAAACAGGAAACACACTGAGACCTAACAAACGAATAGAATATACTTTTTATTTCTTAAGGCAGCACAAAAGTCACAATACATCCATAAATTATTTATACCCCTCATGCTTTGAGCTGGAGCCAATCCCAGGTTACATGGGGCAAGAGGCGGGGTACACCCTGGACAGGTTGCCATGGTATCACAGGGACAACATAAAAACAACCATTCACACTCACATTTACACCTATAATCAATTCAGAGTCTCCAATCAACCTTAACCCCAGTCTGCATGTCTTTGGATAATGGATAATAATAATTTGTATTATCATTATTAGTTATTATTATCATATATTGTTGTTGTTGTTGTTATCATTATTTAAACGTTTACGGGTCACTTCCTATAAGCAAGTCTATACCCTCAAACAGAAACATTTGAATTTGTGAAGTCACAGCTATATAGAGGCAGATAATCGTATGTGTGTGTGAGCGCTCAGAGCTCTGACTGCTTTGAATGAGACGGCACATCGCTGCAACAGCTGAAGAATTTTATTAAGAGTCTTTATATCAGCATAATCCCCGTCCAAACAAGAGATAATGAATCTCCTCTGTCGGTGTTGGGTTCGATAGGGGAGCACATGATGCCAGTGGGGGGAGGGAGAAGTGCACAAATTATTGGATTTAGATTAGGGAGGGCCTATTTTTATGGGTTTTAAGTAATACCACAACGTTAATGAAAAGTTGCCGTTGGCCTACACGACTGCGTGTGTGTGTGTGTGTGTGTGTGTTTGTGTGTGTGTGTGTGTGTGTGTGTGTGTGTGTGTGATGGAGAAAGCAGATTGGCCGATAAGCTGTGCTTAACACAGCTCATGGAAAACACCCAGCTATTGTGAGAGCGTCTCTTGTTGTCCTCTGTTCTTTGTTTTGTTGATTATTTTTCATGCTGAGTCATCACGTATATAAGTCGTCATTTATTTCTTTTAGCATGACTTCATGATTACTTGTATGTTTCTATGCTCTGCTCATACGTGAACCATACGGACTAAAGTCTGCTTATCTATGTATGTATTCAATCTTTAATTTACTTTTTCTCAGTTCACAGACTCTTACAGCACACAACACATTCATTAAACTCTTTTATGCTGGGTTTATCTGCGCTTGCAGCCTCCATCTCATATAATTTCTAATGACCTTGGAAACATTTTTGTCGGCTCAGCTTTTCTTCATATTTATGCAAACATATATGCAGCATGTACATACATTCTTCACGTGTTTTAAAGCCTTTTATTTGAAAAAAAAACTGAATTCCTACAGGGTCAAGCTAATTTATTATTCCAGATATCGAGGGGTGTGACTACACATTAGGTGCGGTCACATATTGTGTATAATTATGATCAAATGCACCATACACACGACAGGCTTCATCCAGAGACCTCATCTTCCACTGTCCTGGGGTCAGCGTGTTGACAACAGACTGTGCATGTGCTGGAAAGGATTTCTTTTCTTTAAAATGTCTGAACAAGGTTGACTCATCCTTTCAATTCCTCAAGCTCGCCCTCGTCTTCGTAAAATAAAAAGACAGCCAACCTTGGTCTCTGAAGACCAGTTTACATGCACATGCACCCATTGCCACTCTTACTAAACGGAGCGGTGCCCGTTAATCAAAGCAGAAATTCTCAGGCTTTGGCATGAAAATGAATAAACACAGACAGACAGCAGAGACGCATTGTCAAGGAGTTTGTGCGTCTGACCCCCCCCCCCCCCCCCTGCCCCCCACGACAAACACACACACACACTAACACACACACACACTCTATTAGACAAAGTTTTGCAAAAGGTGGAAAACATGAAGGAAACAAGAGAAAAGAGAAGAAAACCGAAGAAAGGAGAAAACACTGTCGTACTGCTGCAGCTATACAGAAAATGAAGCATCATAGGAGCGATGCATCACCCAATCAGAAGAATGCTAACTTGTTAATATCGCAATAATTCAATAATTTCAGTCAGCCCACTCGCATTTGAAATGTTTATTGCAGCAACAGAACATTTTCTTTTTATTTTATTGTCCAAATGGGTGTGACAGTGAAATTTATTTAGACCAGGGGTAACCAAATATTTATGTTTGTGACATATTCAACATATAAAAGTTTTAATGTTTATCTGTCGACACTTCCTCCAGCCTACCTGTTTCAAAAATAAAAGCACTCCAGCGTTTGTGTTGACTGAATCCATTCATCAATTTTTTTCTGTGAAATATTTACAGGGAGCAGAAGATGGATGGCTTCATACTGTGGAGTTATGTTGTTTATTTGAATTCATAGGACTACTTTTATTCAAGGAAATACAGTGATCCCATTTACGGCCATTTTCAAGTCAGCTGTCAGCTGCCAGCACATACATTGATGATAAGTGTTAAATCTCTGAAGCCAGTGTCCATTATTGACTTAACTATCGAGTGTCTGAAATGACTTTCTCTCTCTTTTACCTTTGTTATCGCTCCTTCTTCCGCTCTGCCTGTGCACATCACCTCCTGCGTCTCCCGCTGCCTCTGACACCGTCAGGTTTACGAGATCACGCATCTGCAGCGATTCAGTGCTTTCACCGCAGCTGACATCAGAGCGATCCTCTCAGAGCAGACGGGTGTGTAAATGCAGTTAGCTGACGTGGAGGCCTCGATAATTACCGAGACATCAAAACAAAATCATACGGTACCTTCTAATACAGGAACAGCGAGAGGTGTGACGCTCCAAATTCCCTCATTTCGCTAATGACAGCACAATTATTTCTCCCTCCTGTGCCAATTACAGGCGTATTGATGAAGACCCCAGATGTGCCTCCCTAATAATTAACAGGGTAATAACGCAGCTTTCCGTGGGCTCACTGGGATGCAGCGTTACCTGTGTTGAGTGCTGTGTGCAACAGCAGCAGCCCGGTGCTACATTACACCAGGCTGCGGAATAAAAGTGTCTGTCAGCTTCAATTAGAGACATAATGTCTTGGATGAGAGGAGTGCGACTAGCCCGGGGGGGGGGGGGGGGTGAAGGTCAAAGGGAGGAAATGCTGTGGCTCAGGTTAACAGGGCAGCAACTGAGGGGAGAAGAAAATCAAGAGGGTGCTGGTTAGTGTGAGGAGGTCGGGAGAGGAGCTGGGGAGGAGTGAGGAGCACGTGTTTCAGGAAAGTGCTTGGTTCAAGATTTGAACTGGAGTTACCGCCCTGTGGCTGCATGCCACCGCCAACCAGCACAGATTCAGTCCCTCCAGGTGTTCCTGACATGTTGCATTCACAATAATATGATGTCACCGTGACCTTTGGCCACTAAAATCAGATCAGTTAAGCTTTGAGTGACAACTGCTCCAAACTCCCTACGAATTTGTACCTACGGACATGTTTAGTGAGGCCGACGTGACCGAGACCTTTGACCACAAAATGGAATCAGTCCATCCGCGAGTCCAACTGAACTTTGGAACCAAATTTGAAGACATTTCCTCTTGATGTCCTTGAGATATTGTGTTCACAAGAATGGGACATAAAAATCAGAACTGAGTCAGAGATGGATGGGAGAAGGAGTCCATCCTTCTTCTGGTCCCAAACTAAAACCAGACGCTGCACCTTTGTTCCCGTCTCGCTGTGATGCACAGACTGAGCCTCAGTGGAGACGCCAGCAGCTTGGGAGACAAGAAAAGTTTCAAAGTTTACCCTTGACCTTGGAAAACAAAGTTGAGAAAACAATCTCCCGTCAGGAGACGTCATAACGAGCTCGGGGGAAAAATGGAAAGTTTAAAATCTAATCCATGACATTTCCATCTGCTGCAGATAATTAATACAATATACAAATGTCATCTCAGGTGGAAAAACAGCAACAAAACGCTGTGACCAATCAGTGTAATTGCTGTTTGATGGATTATGTAATGTTGTCATATCCTCTTGCATATGTTTGTACCAAGGTAGTTAATTGAAAAAACACTGTTTTCATTTAGGATAACTTGTAGAGATTCCATAGGAACACGACGACTGATAACACGAACACCAAATCTGCAGAGCAATAAAACGAGTTGCACTTTTAGTGTGTGTGTGTGTGTGTGTGTGTGTGTTTCCCTGACAGGCCGAAGTGTGGAGATTTAGTGCAGATACAGATCTGACAAGACAAATTCACCTGAGAAAAAAGGAAAGAACAAAAAAACTGTCCTTCCTAATGTTTAGAGCCGCCACACGCCCCAGATTAATTACAGACACGCGCACAGGAAGAACACATCCAGGGACAATGTAGTCATTTGTCTCCCTGAACTCACACCCGCTCCAGTAAAAGATAGCACTGCGCTAATGTGCCGTCTCCCTATGTGCCTCCAGGATGTGCATGAGATTATGTCTGTGTGAGGAAGTCGTACGGCAGGAAGTTCATTACCGCCTCGCAGCTCGATGTGAGCCCATGCCGGCACAGAGCAGCTCAACAGGACCTGAACGGCATGCTGGGAGCTCAACCTGAGGGGGGAGCACACCCAGTGTGGAGGCACATCCTTAACAGCGGAGATATAACACAAACAGGAAAGCACAAATCTGGAAATAAACCCAGACTGTTTCCCCTGTATATCAGTCTACAGTATTTATACTATGTTTATTATCTGCAGATTTACAGTTAAGTCAAGTAATGACCTGAGTCAAATAGTTTTGTCTGAGACATATTGAAACACAGGCAGATGAAGAAATGTGAAACAAATAACAATTTCCTGTGAAGTAATAACTCCGTCATCCTGTTGGTGCGTCTTCATTTTCTGATTCTAAAGTGAAAAATCCAAAAAGTGGCACCTTCTGTATTTGAATTGATTGAATTAATCAGTGTAGACGAGGCACCGCTCCCAGATTATGTGGCGTTGGAGTGTGTATGTGTGTATGTGTATGTGTATGTGTATGTGTGTGTGTGTGTGTGTGTGTGTGTGTGTGTGTGTGTGTGTGTGTGTGTGTGTGATTGAGTACTGGGCTGGAGTGCAGTGAGACACAGGTGTATTAAATTGGGTCAGCGTTTTCATTTCCCAGGGTGAGCACACACACACAGTAACAGAATGCTGCTGTTCCAAACTGAGCCCTGATACAAACACACCTGCACACACTATGCATAAGAATACACACACACACACACAGTCACACAGTCACACAGTGTGTATGCATGCACACACACACACCCATAAACACTTCCCAGATAAGTCGGATTAGGAGTTCTTCTTGCGACTAGATAAAGATTCTCAGTCTGAATCACTCGGGGAAAGAGGGTGGGAGGTGTTTCATACTTCTTTTGTGACTGTGTTTGTGCTCGTGGATAAGTGAGGACGTGGGTTTTTCAGAGTCCAGGGTTAAAAACAGGAGGCGAGTCGGGTCAGAGGAAGGTCGGCTTCCTTCAAAGAGCCCTGAAGTTGTATCAAAGCAAAGCAAGGGTTTGAACTTTGTGAGCTTTTCAGTGCGTCCGCTTTGTGTTTCCTGATGTTCATCCGCACATGGATTCCTATTTTCATGGAAAACAATGGGGCAAAGCAGCGGGAACGTCCGGCACAGAGACGGTTCACAAGAGGTGCAGAAGAGCGCGGAGCTAGCAAGACGAGCAGGAGGCTAGCAGTGCTACGTCCCACCACAGAGCTGCTTTTACTGACGTTTCCTAAACACGAGGGACGTCAGCACTGAAAATGGGCCTGTCACGGTATTTGGCACTCCCCGTCTCGCAAATTGTACGAGAGGAATGTAACCCTAGCAACCGGCGTTCCCCCCGCGGCAGACATTTTTTGACACGTCATAGCGGGAGAGCACAGCTGTGACTCATAAAACGAACGGCTGCGTTCAGTTTTCGATGTTCCAGCTGCAGGGCTCAGTGTCGCACATGACGAGCCACTGGCTTTGTTTACTGATGCTAAAATGAAACAAAGTTATGAGCTTCGCCCGAGCTTCGAGCGCAGATTGTAATCATCTGAATATTACACTGCGTGCAAACACAACTTGCGAGCATGTGGTTGTGATGTGGGGGGAGTTGTGTACACGTCGTGCTTGGTCGTCCGGGGGGGTTAAATACAAGCAGAAATGTGGAGCTCAGCGTTTTTGATGGGTCGACTGTTCTTTTTGTGTTCATTGGGAAATGTCAACCGACCAGTAGGATTAAACAAGGCTCTGGAAAAATCCCAACTAAATGATTCAAATAGATTTTCCTCGGTACGAAGATTTGAACCAGACGATCCTCTGCAGTGTTGGGGGGGGGATTCTTCACAACAGACGACAGAATACGTGCCCTTAAATGTCTCTTATAAGTTGATCTAGGATGACTTCAACATTATCTTAACTTAACTTAACACTGATGTGGCTTTCATGCATAACTGCTGCCTAAAGAAAACTGAACCCAGAAGTCAGTGTGATGGCGAAAAAACAAAGACACAAAACACTTTCTTTCGTTTACCTAAAGCAATATGCTCGAGTGAAAACCAGTAAACACCATGAAAACATAGCAACGGATATTTACAGTACTGACAATCTCACTTTGTTGCTTTGTAAATAATCCCCTTGAAATAAAGTGTTGTCACATTGACTCCTCCTGACTCTGCAGACTTTCTACTTGGAGGCCAGGCGGAGTAATGCCTCTGTAATCAGATATGATGATTACTTAACCGCTCACCATTACTTAGCTTTTGTGTTTGAATAGTTTATATATCTCTGCAGCACTGATCACATCATATCTTCCTCCTTCCCCGATGTTTTATTCACAGCTGACAAACAGAGGCGGGAAACGTTGTGAGCAGTCTTAGAATGATAGATTCTCTTCAGGGGAAATAATCACCTGAGCTTCGCAATACAAAGAGACGGATCTCAGGAAAAGTCAGAAATGGCTCAGTTATGATTCTGAAGAAGTGCTCGCTCGCTCGCTCTCTCTCTTTCTTGATACAAAATAAATGAAATTTGTGCGTCACTCTCTCATTCTCTTAACACACAGACACAGACACACAAATCAAACGCCAACACACAGAATCCAGCTGCTAGACTGTGTCACTCGGCACAGGTGCCCAAAGAACTATAGAGTTTCATTCATCAATGTGAGCTTGAAACCTCCAACAACTGTGCACTCTAAACAACTCTCTCTCTCTCTCCCTCACACACACCCTCTCACACACACACACACACTGGCAGGGAGAGAGAGAAACAGCTGCACACTGATGAATGCCCTATATTCATTCCACAGGAAGCTGGTTCATCTGTCACTACTGATGCAACCCTTCCACTCTTCCCCTTCAAAACACACACATGCACACACACTAACCCCAGTTCTCTCTCTCTCTCTCTCTCTCTGTCTCTCTCGCGCTCGCTCTTTCTGTGATTAGACTCCCAGCTGGTCCCTGCGACAAATGCTTCTTTGATGCATCTTCCCGGGGGCCAAAGCCACCATCAGCAGCCTCCTCCTCCTCCTCCTCCTCCTCCTGCTTTCTCCTCTCCGCTTCCTGCATGACATTAAAGTCACTTCCAGCAGCCCCCTCGTGAACCACTGCTCCCCACTGTCCTATTCAGCAGCAGCAGCAGCTCTGTCCTCCAGCAAGAGGACGAGAGCACGAGCGAGGCAGCGAGAGGGGGATTTGTACCCATCGTCTTCTTTCCTTCCGCAGAGTTGCCAGTTTGAGCCACAATGAGACGTCCATTTGAAAGTGCTTGGCTTTTTTTTATTTCTGCATTCTAATCGGGAATAAGATGTAACCGCTGCATCAGCTTAACAAGGGAAGTGGTGATAATTACCCACAGGAATGGCAGAGGTCCATTCTGCATTGCCTCTGTCGCCGGGTGCGTCCCGACGCCACCAGTCACCCAGAGTCGGTTTTATTTGTGTGATCATCAGGGGAAATGTCTCTGGCAAATATTTATTTTGCTGACGCCTCAAAATAAGAGAAGGCAAACAAAGACATTGCTTGATTTGGTGATTTTATTTTTCTACCTGCGGTTGCCATCAGCAAACATCGGCATAGAAAGTCCACTCTGCATCCAGTGTGTGTGTGTGTGTGTGTGTGTGTGTGTCTGCAGAATTAAGGTGTTCAGAATAAATACTAAAGCTGTAAATGGGATTATTCTTTGGTTAAGATTTTTAGGCTTACATGTTAGCTGAGGATTTTCTAATTGTCAGACACTGATTTCTAAATTTACAGGATATTAGGGTATTAATCTTTTACTTTAGGCAAAACTACAGATGAGTGTTTGTTACCTTTGTTTTACCTCATGGCCTCAAGCCATTTTCAGACATTAGCTTTTGAAATTTGGATCCGGACATTTTCTTGAGTTTCCCTTTCCTGTATGAAGAGTGCAGTAGGAGGTGGTCCAGGTCAGACGTGTTCATAACAGCAGGGAAATCTGGCGTGTGGGTGGAGCTCGGCACGAGATGAGCCAAAATGTATACATCCCGTTTTGGAAACCTCTTGTTTTTGTTTAGAGCACATTGATACCGGCGTTGACCCTGATTGCCCGAAAGCTCTCGAAGTGGACATCTTCCATAGTGTCTTCTACGTGTGTGGTTCATCTCTTTCACCCTGAGATTTAAATTTCATCCGCACATTTTCCTGTTGTATTCTCAGTTTTCACTCATTTTCCAGACATTTTGGGAAACGTTCAGGAGAACGTCAGAAGTAACGGGTTAGGGTTTCGGACATCAGCGTTCTCACAAAAGCCCCCTGGTGTATATCTGGACTTCAGTGCATCTCTGAAAGCAGCTTGTTTGAGAAAACCATGGTTGCAATATCAGTGTCCTTTAATTACCTTGTTTTAAAATGTTTTACTGAAATCATTAAAACCAAAGATTTAAGTGTTCCCGTCCCATGTTGAATGTGACAAAACTCACAAATTAATAGCAAGATGCAAAACAAATAATCATTCATTTTGTTTGGCAGCAAGTCCGAGACCCATTCAGTCTTATAATAAACGATCACCAGTAAAAGAAACAGTTGATTTATTTGGGAAATGCACGGTTGCATATCAATCACAGAGATTTAATCACGGCTGAGGCCTCTGAGAGGAAAAACAATACTTTGTCATGTTTTAATGAAATTAAATCTTATTGTAAAATATCAAGGTAATAAACCAATGCTTAATTTGTTTTAAGAGCAGTAGGATAAAATGAGTCTGGGGTCTCCAGTATCCCAAACGCCACTGTACACTCATCCAGCACGACGTGGGGCTTTCAGCGAGCGGTTGACCTCTGTGTGGAGTTCGCCGTGTGCAGCGAGGAACACGCTGACACATCAGTCTATCGTCAGCCTTCATTAAAATAAACCTGCCTCTAGACGGTGTCGGTTCAGTTTACAGTAGCAGCGTCAAACTTTTAACCTGATGCCACAGCGCGTCTCGTCGACTGTCGAGCCACTGACTCGACTAGACCGGATCCAAACACTGAGGATTTATGTGCCAGTTGTTCCTCGGCTCGGATAATAAATGTCAAAAAATAAATAGTTTAGTCAGAAATGCTTTTGACCGTTAAACACCATCTGCAGAGAGAACGCTTTAACTCAATTGTGTAACCGCCATCACGCTAAAACATCCAAGAGAGGGCTCGGCCTCTCTGTGAGGGGCTCATGGGTACAAGTTATTCTGCCAGTGTTGAACTTCCACATGGTATTTTCCAGCTAATGCCTGAGCACCTACCTTTAAATGCACAGGAAGCACAGCGAATCGATGTCGCCGGTAAAGAAGCAAAAAGGACCAGTCCAGGTAGAGCAGTCAGAGGGAAGCTTGTAAATATGGTTCTTTATTGCACACATGACATTTGTTTTCCTTTTTGTTTTTGGTGTGAGCAACAAAAACTGGCATTACATGTTTTACACCCTATTCACTTTTCTCAGTCTAACCCTCTATATTTAAAAAAAACAAACAAAGAAACACAAAACAAAATAAAAGCTACTTCACATAAAATCTTACAACTCCACGACAAAAGAAAATCTCACATTTTAGTGCACCACTATATAGATGAGGAAATTACAGTATATATCATACTAGTAATGTTTTAGGAAAAATAAATGTATTATATTCATCACAGTCAAAATAAAATAAAAAAATCCAGTGGGGCTGATTTTTTTTCTCACTCTGTATTTTGGTAGTTTTTTGCCCTTTAACCACCTGCTACGTCGCTCAGACCAATACTGATCGGTTAACCTGCCGTTTAACTCATTGGAGGAATGTTTGTTAAACACAACAGAAGAAGAAATAAAGGGTCGACAGGTGAAAAGGTAGTTAGTAGATAAATGCACTGAATGCCCTGCGACAGATTTGGAAATGCACTGAGAACCCGGGGGCCAGAGGTGGCAGCAGTATGCGAGCAGCCATTTCCTGCATACTGTGGTCCAATCAGAAAACAAGACAAGAACATGTCAAGTTCTCAGTGGATCAAATCAGGAAAACAGGACCCATTAAGCCAACGTTTAATGGAGGGAAATGCTGGAGACCAAATTCCTCACTTTGGTCTCCCTTTCCCAGTTAATGTTTAAAAGTTTCTGTGCATTGCGCTGGGAGAAAAAAAAGGCGTGGGCATTTAGGGTTTTTTTTGTGCTCAACAAAAAATAAAGAGAAAAAGCTTTTGAAAGATTGACTGAGACAGAAAATTGGCACTGGATGATAAAGTACAAAAATATATAATTTTCCAATCTCAGGAAATAAGGCACTTTTGATCATTTTTATCATAATAATTTAGCGTAGATGCAACATTTAGGCAGTGTTTGTAACACTTTGTGCTTTAGAAAATCACTCGTCCATCATTTCCTTTTTTTTCTCTTTTCATCCATCAGCTGGGTTTTCAAGGCGAGCCACTGAAAACGTCTCCGACATGTAAAAGGCGAGGATTGTGACGGCGCAAATGCAACGACTGCTAACGGACGGATTTTGGCCTCAGTTGCTCATTACGGCACAGAGGAGTCAATCAAAGGCATCAAAGGCCAATCCCACGTTAATAAATCAAAAAAAAACAAAAAAAAACTGATAACGCCAAATGTACAGAGGAGGGAGAACAAATCAATTTGAGCTGGTTGCCAGTAATCCAATCTCTGTCTCTACCTGCTGGTGCACGAGCAGGCGTTTGAGGCGAAAACACCCGTTTTTCAGATCAAACACACAAAATGTTAATTTCAGCGCGGGAGAGAAATGTTAAGTTTGATAGACACTTTTAATCCTCGTTCTGTGCTCGCTGAGACATGAAGAGAATCACAGCAGTTTGTTTTTGTTGTGCGGGGGGGGGGGGGGGGTGGGGAGAAAGTAAGGAAGGAAAAAAAAAAAAAAAAAAAAGGTGGAGGCATCACTCAGTGGGTTAAAGTAATAATCAGGATTAATGAAGTTAATCTTTTGCTTGTGTGGCAGTGTCAATACCTTGAATTAGTGGGGAGAAGGAAGGAAAGCCGAGTCGAGAGCTGAATGAACCCGGGGATGAGTGCGCCGACACAGCAGTAGGATGAACAACACACACTGGCAGTGTTTCAGACCAACGAAAACAAAAAACAATAAATACTGGCTAGCTGGAAGCCATATCAGCATTTTACACTGGAAGGAATAGTAAGGTCGTTTTGATCCCAAAGTACTTCATATTGGCACGGTGGTACTGGTGTGTGTCTAAGCATTATGGATGCTCCCAAATGGCCCAGTATTAGCCGTTATATCAATAAGCTGAATGTTCACCAAACAGACAACAGCTGGTGATAACTGTAATGCTGCTATCCAGCATAACAAGCCATGGAGGCAATGGGGAGGAAGACAGAAAAAAAAAAGAAGACAGGGGACGGCTTTAGATGATCACACTTACTGTCATCTATAAATGTGTCCCTGTGTCTGTCGTAAATACGTCTACACTGTGCGCTGATGAGCTGTTCTGCTCTACATATTCACAGTGAAATTAATCCTGTTGAGATGATTCACATGCAGGGGGGGGGGGGGAGACAAACGAAAGAGGAAAAATTGAGTTTTATCTTGAGGGATTAGTTTTTTTTGTTGTTTTGACTATCTCTTGTGAAAAGATGGACACCCCCCCCCCCCTCCCCTTTAATCTCTGTTCAAGAGGGGACAGTTAACCAGTGACCTTGAGTAACATGCAGTTTTTACACCCCCACCCTTTCCCGCCGGACACCGCTACACTTCCTGCCCGGCGAGGTCAGCGACACAGAGGGAACGGACGACTAACGAGAGAGAGTTGTCTCTAACAGGGACGACGAGACACAGCAGCGGTGTTGAGATGGAGCGGAGGGCAAGTGTGAAGAGTGTCAGCAGATTTCTCCAGCGCAGAGGTGAGAGTGCGTGAGCGGCAGTGAGGACGCTTATCAACTCGTGCAGTTTCCAGTTAGGTTGTATGTGCACAGATGACTGGTGTGTGTGTGTGTGTGTGTGTGTGTGTGTGTGTGTGTGTGTGTGTGTGTGTGTGTGTGTGTGTGTGTGTGGTGTGCATGTCATCAGTCAGTGTAAGTGGTGGCCAGACACCAGTTTTAATCGTGTTAGTCCGTGAACCAGACCAAGGTAATACATTCATGAAACTGGTTAAAAACACAAGACAAAATATCAGCAAGTTAGTAAAATTCTTACTAAGAATGTTTTATTAAAATAAATGCCAAGAGGTTAATAAGAAAAAATAACAGCATACACCATGAAAACTAAATGCAAGCATGTAAAAATACTTATGACAAGAAAAAACTAATAAAGTAGCTAATGAGTTAAACAAGCTGGGAATTGGCAAGAAAACAAAAACAAAATATAAACAGGGAAAAAGGCAACACTCCCCACGAGAGACAGTTTCCAAGATGAGGAAAGAGAAGAGGGGGAGGAAGAGAGGGACGTTTAGGAGAGGGGGAGAAAAGAAGCAGTGTGTTTCATAAAAAAAAAAAAAAAAAAGGAGAAGCACTCAGAAACATGATTAATATACATATAAAATGAGATTAGAAAAATACATTATAAACCTGTAACAATGGCTGTTAATTACATTATCATACATGTAGTAGGCAGGCCAGAGAGAATACGGTAGGTATAGAGTTCACCTTTCACCTGATGGACTAATCCAGCCTTTCACAATGACACAGCAAGTTGTAACATTGCAGAGGGAATTTTCTTAATACTGTCAAATGCTGAATAGCCATCACTTGCTCCACTTTCTTTTAATATTGCATTTCAATTTAAAATAACACTGAAAAAAGAGAAAAAAATATATTTCATTGACCTTTCGGTGTAACAGCATGATGAAAGAGCTATGAATAGAAAATCAAACTGCCAGGGGCAGGGGGGGGGAAGGAGGGGAATATCGGGATTTAACAATTCTCTCAATTTAATATGATGAGTTTGTTTTTACCTTCCAGTGATAACCCGTCACTTGTTTCAATAACTGAAAACTGCGGCTGGGAAATAGACAAAGTCCTTTCACTAACCAGCCGGGGTTTTTGTTTATATATTCGTCCTTCTTGAATCTCATGATTGTTTCTCTAAGTTAAATTGACATCAGAACATCGACTGGATTCCTTCGGTTTGCAGCTGTTGAAACAAACGCCCGTAATGCAAACGGAGGACAACCCCTCCAACCTTTTGTTTTCCGCTTTTCGAACGAGTTGTATATTTTTTTTTATCTCAGCTCACGGTCAAAACATGTTGTGGCAAGACTACCGCTTTGCTAATGGCAGTTAAATTTGTTCTAGGAAGGTAGTCACAGTCACCGACAACAAAATGAATCAAGACAGTATTTCATAATCATTTAAAATCTAAACAAAACGAGAACAAAGGCTGCTCATACAGCAGAGTAAAGGGCTGTCAAGTAAAGGAAAAGAAATATTCAGGAAGACAAAACCATGGCACATATTTTAGCTGGTCAAAACGACTGCTATTCTTTTTGCATAGAATAACTTCGGTAACACCACGATATGGTGGCAGCTACCCTGCTCGACTATTCAGAGCATGTAACACTAGCCATTCCTCTCTGCGCCACTTGGTGGGTGCTGGATATTATTGAACACAACTGGAACACTCAGAAAACAGAAACCACTGTTGATAAGGCACTTTTGATTTGATCCTTTTTTTTGAAAACGTTCCGTGTCTTGCTCTGATCCTCGCTAACTTAAGGTTATGACTGTTTTGGTCTTCATCCTCCATTCCAATCATATCCCAGGTAACAGCTCCTCCTTTCCTCACCGACTCAGTATTTCTGTTTTCTCCATATACTGGTTTTTCTTTTTATTAGTTTTTTTTCTGATTTTGTAAATGCAAGTAAAGTATCAAAAGCTAAAATTGCCAAAAATAGAATTTTTAAATTTTTTTTTCTCTTCTCCAGCACCCTGTAAAATTATCTATTTTTTGTTCTCTTCTGTATTTGTATATGCAATGACAGATATCTACATTTTTATATATTTATATATATATTTATATATATATATAAGACGTATGTATA
Organism: Verasper variegatus; assembly: GCA_026259375.1. Lineage (NCBI taxonomy): Eukaryota > Metazoa > Chordata > Actinopteri > Pleuronectiformes > Pleuronectidae > Verasper > Verasper variegatus. The sequence continues at coordinate 14,976,663 of CM048049.1, forward strand.
AAGCAATTTGAACAGGCAGGCATGGCTTTCACATCCTATTTTTTCTTGAGAGAGTTAAACAAAAAAGAAAAATCAAGATCATGGGGCTCAGGATCTAAACTATGATCACAGGGAGGTGTGACACATTGTGGATGCGCTTTTGGGTGGTTGAAAAAAATAAATGTTTCACTGCGAAGAGAAATCAACTCAACGTTAAATTTCTAAATTGCAGGGAGGCTCAGATTCTGCCAACCTAATGTCCCTACTGCTGGAAAATGTTTACCTGGTGTTACTAAAAAAGTCTCTTTAAAAAATTGGCCAAATGTTGAGATGCAAAAATAAAAACAAACACCCATTTTGGCAACGTGGCTGATGAAACAACTCAATATAGAATCCTGACAAAAGTTTTTATGGACTTAACTCTAAGTGCCCTTCCCCTTCCAACATACTGCAACTGAGTAGCATGTTGATTTAGTGTTAAAAGCCGTAATATCGTTCACCTACTCAGAAGAAATGGAGCATCAATGGGTCAACAAAAATCTTTAAACTGACCGGCTGTCTGTTCCAGCTGAAGGCAGGCACCACAAATTCACACCCTAAACTCTAAAATCACAAAGAGAGCCCTGTCGGACAGATGCATAATTGCAGATATATAATTCATTGGAAAACCCTTTGGCTAAATATGCACACTTAATACTTTTTTTTGTCTTTTTGATCACAGCTCAGCTAACTCATCGAGATATTTTGTCTAAATACATCAGGCACTGTAAAATGAATGTAGTGTGGATGGGGGCGAGGCAATGGACAGCAGCAAATGAGCGCTGCCCCAAGCACTGTCCCCCAAAGCCTCAGCACACCCTACTTTCATTGTAGTATTAATTAAAAAAAAATTAACAAAAAAAAAAAAAAAATCACACACACACACGGACCCATCAGCCCAATTTTGACCTTCCCATCTTGCCCTTCATAATTTCTTAGCTTTTTACAGCCTGCTTCGAACATCGGATTGCATTTTATTTTCCAGAGTAAACCACCTGCCTTAGTCGATTTAAGCAAAACTCATTAGTCAAATGTGAACAACAGAGAAACCAAAATCAAGTGGAGAAAATGACTCAAAAAGTAAAGCAAAATTAAAAACAAAAAAAAAAACACAAGACAGAGGAGAAAACACAAATCATAAAAAGCTCCTTTTTTGCAATCATTTCAGCCATGCTTTTTTAAAAACAGACAGGAAGCTGTTTTGAGGGGGGCACACCCAGAATGTGTCAGCTCATCATTACATCTCAGAGCTCAACATGTAAAAGTGACAGAAATTAAACAAGTTAATGTGAGTGTGTGTTCTCTTTCCTTCCATTTCTTTTTCTCTCCCGACGGATGGGTGGTGTAACAGGGTGGGAGCAGGTAGGGGCTCCTCGGTATTTTAAATTTCTTGGGGTAGGGACAGATGTACATTTGAGAGGGATTATGTCATCGCTCTGAAACCAAATGGTTCGTGTCAAATGTTATTGGAGTTGGACTCGTACAAGTGAGGTCACCAAATCAGAGCAGTTACAGGGGAGTGGGTGGTCAGGGGGGGGGGGTCTTTATTGCTATATAATTCAGTGCAGATTCATGAGTAATACCACAAACACATCCACCCAGTATATGATTCATGAAGAAAAAGAAAGAGAAAGAATGGGAATTGAACTCAAGGGAAAAAAATGAATATTACACAACTTTGTTGGGTTTCGTTGTGTTTCTGTGAAGACTCTGCGTTGGTTTCTATCTGTTTGTTTTTTGTCAGAACGTGTTAGGGTAACTGTACGGGCAGGCGCCTCTCTCTCTCTCTCTCTCTCTCTCACTTGCGTCCGAGAGGCTAGCAAAAGGCAATTACCAGTTAACTGATCAGCAGGCAGGCTTGGGGCGGCTCGTCATTGGGTGAAGAGTTCAGAGGTCAGAAGGTCATGTGTTAGTTGCCGGTGGCGGCTAGGTGGTTAGAAACAAAAACAAAACAAACAGAAAAAAAAGATAGAAAGGATATTAGTGTCAGCAAGAAGAGACTGGAATGACATCATTTTAACAATAAAATGAATGCAATCTCTCACGTTGCCCCCTGCTCCTGACTCCCCTGCCAATATGAGATGAACCCATCTAATCTCATTATAATCATGACGCTGTCGCATCATGACCCCAGCTGCTAAGCCCCCACCCTGAGTCATGTTGCTTGCCGGTTTAATTTAAGCGCAAATTGTCCCCAAACCCCCAAAAAACAGAAGCAAAGAGAAGTTTAACAGACAAACTAACATAGAAAACATGAGTCTAGTGTTTTAGTGTATTTCAAGTTGAAGTGCAAGTTACAAACAGTCTGATTAGTGGTAAGGAGACTTAAAGTAACTGATGTTATGTGAAGGATAACTGACTAGTGTTAAATGTGCAATGAATAGATGAATCGATGCTTTCCGATTCGTTCTCTTTATTTAGCAGTATATTCTTATATAATATAAATATACACAAGAACCATAAATACATTTGATATAAAATGCTCAAATATAAAATGACAGTACCTCGTGTACAACTGAAATATTAAAAAATGTGTTTTAGCTTTATTCAATATATTTGCAAATACACTGGAGACAATGCAAGCTACCTCAGCTCATGTCTGTGCGTGTCTGTCTTCCATAGAAAAATAAAAATCCAAAATAAATTTAAATTTCAAGGTGAAATGGTGCCTGGTAGCAGCACGGCTACTTGTTTTTTTATTCTGCCTGCTCGCTCTCTCAGATACAGTATAGAAATGCGTTTCTTATTTTCTTTGCTCCTTATGAACAAAGGAGATAAATGATGAATGGGAACAAGCCTGTCCCCATTTTAGGCTCTTATCACCCATCAGAGGAATGTCATTATACACCTTCAACACTGCCTGCAAAGATCAACCTGTCCTGGCCTCACAGCTGCATGAGCTGCTGCTGCAAAAGCTGCTAACGTCACTTTTGCCTGAGCTCTGACATAAACATAATCTATATATGTTACTAAATGTAAACAAATGTGCATACCACAATCAACCATTTAGCTGGTGTGTGGATGTATGGGATAGGAAAGGTGGTGGTGGTTGGGGAGGACAGGAAAACATAACTAACAAAAAAATAGACAATATACAAATTCCCAACTAAGGCATCGAGGCATAATAGGCATAATATTCATTGAAATGCATCAGTCATAGCAGAGTGTAGCTAATAGACTAAACTGACCTCTGTCAGCGGTCACAATCCTTTGGTAAGGATGGACCCGCGTGTCATGCCGTCTCACTTTAGTAGCCATTGCACCTAGATTGTAACAGGTCCACAAGGTTAGAAACCATTCACTTTGAGGAGGGGGAAAAAAACAGTCATATTTTACAGTAACAACATTCACATTTTAGCCATTATCATTATTGGATAATACAACAATACACAGAATAGCAACATAATACAGATTATAGTACATATACACACACACCACGCATATCTTTCTTACTTGTAGAAAAATGCAGTAGAAAAAATTATACACCTTTTCATGGTATTTGAAAATGCATAACTTAAGTAGGAAATTTCCACAGTGCTCAGAGTTATATAGAGGACTCCTTGAAAAGAGGGCAGGTAAAGGCTACAGGCTCCTGGTCTGTCTGCAAAATAAAACCTGGGATGCTTCCTGTGGGATCCAGAGCAGGATTGAGAGGAATTTGTCTCTCTTTTTGAAAGGTGGGGGAATCAAATACAGCTCTGATGGTAATTGAAAAGTGCCAGACACCACCTGCCTCTCCCTTTCTCTTTCATTTTCTCTTTCCCCTCTCTCACCATTCCTCTCCAGGTCAATCTGTTCACTGTCATTTACCTTCTATATTTGTCACAACTGATTTATTTCCTCAGCAGTGCTTGCAACGCCTTCAATACATGACACAAAACAAACTGTGCGTGTCACTGTATGGTGATGTGCGTAGGAATTAAGAAATAAAAAAGTTAAATGTGTTATAAATGTAATGATTTTGTTCTGACAAGGCTCTGAAGCAACAGATGTCCTGACATTTCTTTTTTCTCTGAGAAGCCAATGGCGGCTAGATGCAGTTGCGCATGCGGTCGACCCAAGTGCACGAGTACGTGCGCGAGTATGAGAGCGAGTGTGTTCCACAGGGCCCTGCGCTGCTGAAGGCACCGATCGATAGCGTGAGTAAATAAAATGCACTAAGCTGGTGTAACCCTGCAAGTTAAAGAGAGGAAAGAAAGTCAGCTGCTCCTGTCTGTTCTACACATGACTCCAACCATCACCTCGAATCCACAGGTCAGCTAAAATCACGCTCGTGTCTGCTGCTGCCAGAAGATGCTGTGGACGACGTTAGAGGAGCACTTTGTTGAATTAAAGCTGCAAAGTGACTAGGCGTTTTAGTATTTGGACATATGGCGTTCGTATCAGACGATTTCATCCGTAGATGTGTCTCTTTGGTAGCAGATGTGTTGAGCTTAAAGCACCAATGAGAATGAGTATAATACATCGACCCTGATACTGAACTGTACTCCTGACAAAGAAGCCAAGAGGAACGTCAGGTGCTACTAGCACTGAGCTCAGGTTCAACAGGGGTGAAGCTAAGACAATGGCGAGAGGGGAAGGAGGAGAGAAAAGGGAAGACTGGAGGAATTTAATGAACATCCCCAGTGGGGGGTGAGAGAGGGACTATCTACAGGCATCAAGGCCTGCCTGCAGAGAACAGTGCAGAGAAATTATTTCAAAAGCTGCAGAAATCCAAGGGGATCTGCCGCCAGACTGAATATGCCTTCAGGCCAGTGCATGAAAGGGTTAGAGAGCAGGCTGCGTGTATGCCAGTGTGTTTCTGTCCGCGTGCCTCATTTCACACAGAGCCAAGTCCTCCTATATAAACCTTGCAGAAAAGAGGCAATGTCAACCTGAGAGCATAACTGTTTAGCGAGAGCATAACTTAAAACAGTGAAGTAACCTCGGTCTAAATATTAACTTTCCAAGAGCCTAGCCCACACAAGGTAAGTTATGTCCCCCTTTTGCCATTTTAATATAGTGTCCATATGAGCCACATACTGAAGCTGGACATCCCGTAACCAAGGGCTTCACCAGCACATCCACCCTGTGAGTTTTTTTTTTTTTTTTTTCAGGTGGACACAACATATTTACCTTTCAAAAAGTCCTGACTGTGGCTCATGGAAGCCGCGTCCAGCACCCCTCCGGGGTAAAACAAGCTGGCCTCGTGTCCAGGCTGGCTAAAGTTGAATGCTGTACCCATGCTTCCCCAGGCTCTCTTACCTAGAACCCCACTGTGATCGATGGGGTACTCCAGCAGGGAGGTGGGTGCCAGGGCATAAGGATAGTCGTAAGGGGTGGTGTAGATAAGCCCGCCATCAGGTGTGGGAGGCACCAGGGTGGGAGTGCCATTAGACAGCATGGTAGCCATCTGAGTTGGCCGGATGAGGTTCATGATGGGGCCCCCGGCTGGTGTCTGGGGCCGGAGTGACTGGGGAGGCATCACCTGACCTGAGGGGGCCGCTATGAGGCGAGGGCCCTGAGCGGCTGCTGCCGCCGCTGCAAGAGAGAACGCAAGGGTGGCTGCCATAAGCAAGAGAGGAAAGGACAGAAGTAGAAAGAAAGAAAGAAAGGAAGGAAGGAAAAGAGATAAAGTGTAGTGTGGTTGATCATAATCACAGATGAATAGTGAAGGGTGAAAATACAAAAGGAGAAGAAGGGGGAACAGGAAGTGGTAGGGAGAGAGGGAAGAGGGAGGGGGAACAAAAAGGAAAATTAGTCCATGCAATGATCATGGTGGTGAACCACAAAAGCCACAATATGTTGTGAAGAAAAAGTCAACGTAGCAAAACTAAAATCAAAAAATAACCCACACACCAATAAACAAGAAGCACACAATGCTGCTGTCATCCCAGTGCATTCAAAGCATACCAGTCACCACAGCAGCCACACATACATCAAGTGGAAATGGCACAGGTGAGGTAAACAACACTCCAACAGAAATGGAGCAGTTGACTTTATGGAGAGGAGGACACAAACGAGCAGGTTGAACTGAACATGAAGGTCACCGAGGTAACATGTTACACTTATACTTTATAGTGAACTAAATTAATGTTGGCCCTCTACAAAGTCAGCAGTCCATTTGGGTTGGATAATGTACAACTTAACACACGCTATCGTATTTGAAGTGGCTGTGCGTTAGCATGTGGTACGAGCTGCGCCACACAAGCTTCACCAAAGGCAGATCAAGTGTAACTGTGGTTAGGAGGTGGGACACTTCATGGTGGTTACCATTTGAGCAGATGGAAACTAAACATGGAAATTAATCACTTAAAGAGTTTCATTTCATACATTTGAGGACTTTCCGATTAATCAAATTTTCTTTTAAGATTGGATATTAATTTATTACATAATCAATAATTAGAGTAATCCCACAAGATCTGGATTCGGTTTTGATGCAATTATGCATTTAGAAATGACACTTTAAGAGTAAGGAGCAAACAGTGTAGATGTGTAAACTGGTGCCTAACATGCAGAGTTGAGCAGGTGGAGAACAGCAATGTGCTAAAGAGCAGGTGACGAAAAGCGATTGCATCTGGACTGCAGGGGAAAGGATGGATGTAGGGATGGAGGAAAGAAATACGAAGAAGAACGGAATGGAAGTTTTCCTACTCATGGCTGTGTAGGTAAACATGAATGGTTTGTAGAGCTTGAGAGAAGGAGAGAGATGTCTGCTAGTGGTCAGAGATAATATGATGGTATGTACACAGGAGATCTGACGACACATTTGTTTAATGATAGTTAACAGTACTAGTTAATATGAAATATAGAGACAATATATGCATGTATGATATATGCAGTTAAAAAGATTAGTTGTGTGTGGTACAAAATGGTGGAGTACGTTAAGTGTGGCTAAGTGTGTTCTCATGGCAGCTCACTTACGTGTTTTGATGTTGTTGTCTCTGTACGTCCCATTGAGAATCGCCAGCTCCATCAGCTGCATCTTCTTCAAATTGTCTTCTCCCTCCGCCTGTGAAAAATAGAAAACGTTAGTGTGTCTCTCCACAGTAACACACCAATTACAAACAAGCAGAGGCCCCTTTACAGGCCGACTGAAACAATCCACATGACAACCGTTTCACCGCACTACATGGCCGTGTTGTTAAAAGGCTACAGTTACAGCTAAATCATTTGGACACAACATGTCAGCCGTTTCTCCGCGAGCACTGGTTGGACTGGGTTCAAAGGGGGGAATGGAGATGAGCTAAAGTGCGGTTGTCATGGAGGAGTGCCTCGTCTCAGCTAAAATGCTGACAGAGACATTAAGTGTGGGAATGCATATTCATAATCCATATCAAAATGATAATTACTGTAATTTTCTTTGCTCCCTTGTGCGCAATCAAATGCGCAATAACCGCCCTGGTTAATGTCAGTCCTGTCAATTAATGTTTCGATAAATAAATACAAAAGCAGCAGCCACTGTCATTATTGCCAAATTAGGGGACTGAAATTATTCACAGAAAGCAATTAAGATAGTACCCCTCCTCCCACGCACACACACCCCCACCCCCAACTCCATTTCCCCTGAAGGTAACGAACACTCAATAACCATGACAACACAAAAGCCCCAGTGATTTTCCAGGTTGTACATCATAATTTAAGCACGGCCTGATGTGAATTACTCTCCAAACTGAAGGGTGCAAAGACGAGCATGTGATGCCTCACTATCGTCACATCCTCTTAAATGAACAACTGATCTCATGCTTTTTAGTACTGATGTGATGCGTTCAAGCGCCATCTCAACTCACAAATAAAAAAGCTCAAGCACATGCACTCTGCAACTGTATGTTAACGCATCACCAACACACACAGTAAGGCCAACCAGCCTGTTGTGATTAGTGGTGGCGTTAATAAAAGCAGAGAGGCAGATACTGAACCTCCTCCGTTTCTCTATTCGCTGCTTAGAGTCTGTCTGCTGGACTAATTCACAGTTCAACAACAGTCTGCCGCTCCATTCAGACGACGATAAGCAAAGAAAGACATGGAGGGGGAGAGAGAAAGAAAGGGGAAAAAAGAACGAGGCCTCAGAGTTAAGCCCCCCCCTGAGACTCCTCTACAGCACAGCTACAGAGAGAGGAAGAGAAAGAGCTAGGTTAAGCAAGAGAAAGTGACAGAGGCTGGTCTCCCTTGACTAAATATAAGACAGTGGCCTCAGAGAAGTCACAGTATTCAGCTTTGTGTGTGTGAGAGAGTGTGCGCGATGTTCAGTGTACCACAGAGCTGCCAATTAACGAAGTAAGGAAATTCTCGCTCCTCTTCTCTACCTCCACAGTTCTGTCTCTTTTTCTTTTAATGGGGGAGTCTTAAAATACAAAGATACACCAACATTTCTCAAAGTCACACTTTCTCTGCAGAGACAGACAAAAGGCTTGGAATGCAAAAAATAGGGGGGCAACATACATGATTTAGATTTTTCTCCTTATGAAAAGTTGATGTGCAAAACAGAGCTGGAGAAAGTCACAAACAAGAGCAGTTGTCAGACATAAAAAACAGCATATGGTTTGGTAATTTTCTGGAATTTGCCTTAAACTTATGATGAACGTAGCCGGAGGTTGTCCGGGTCAGACGTGTTCACAACAACAAGAAATTGCCTAAACATTTAGATGAGGGGTGACGTCTGGGTAGGGTATGCAGGAGGCTGGCGATGAAATCAAGCCAAAAATCTTTTATCCTAAATTATCCTGTTTTTCTACAACATACACACACACACATCCTTCCTAGTTAATGAGCCTTAATTTGTCCCCTTTCCACTGTAGGAGAGAGGGCCATTTGACATGCAGCATCAACACCAATAACCACACTAAGCTAATTGAACATGGCTGAGGTCAGTGGTTGACATGGGCAAGAAGACCCTCCTGCCACCTCTATGTAAACACTTGTACACATGACTGAACGAGGCCCGAAACAGCTGCCTAGCACACCTAAGAGCGAAAAGCAAACTACTAAATGCCATTATTCATCTTTGCTTTTTTTCTGCGTTCCTCTTTAGCTACTTACGTCACAAATGAAACCAGACCTTGTCCTCTACAACCTTGTACAATATAAAAAAAGTAAAACAAAAAAACACGAGTCTGCTCAAATGTACTAATGACTCCGACGAATCAAACAGATGCTTTTTCCACTTCATTCTCTGTGTGTGTGTGTGTGTGTGTGTGTGTGTGTGTGTGCGTCTCTCCCCAAAAACTGTGTCAGTGGTTCTTTGGAAGAGGGCCAAGTTGACTTGCTAGACAAAACACTATCTACTCTGCAGAAATTTGACTTGTCACAAGCTTTTTTCCTAACACAGCGACCGGCAGTCTACAAACTATGGATAGGTGATCTAAAGATTTTATATCATGATTTATCTTGAGCAAACCCACAATCTAGTTTTCAAGGAAACTGACATTTTACCATTGTACCAACTCGAATATTTCTATCATGGATCAGCACTACACTCACATCCAACAGAATGGTTGCCTACTACGTGGCTGGCCAAATGTGTCTATATCAGGGTCTCTTAAAAAATATTTTTAACATCAGCTAGCAGCATGTGGATGAGTAGCTGTTCTCTCACAAGATAGGACTGGAGGTACAAGGAAGGGGGAGTACATGGGACCAGGCAGCCGGCTGCAGCTTGGTACAAGTGCATGCTGGGATATGAATGTTAGGGCTGCCCGCGTGTTTGTGTGTGCTGTATGATGATGGATCGGCAGGGTTGTGGGGGTTAAATGGGCGCGGGGGAAGAAGGTGCCACCATCCATCCAACTCGGCATAGGTGGCACAGAGGCTGTTGAGAGGAGAGAGGTGCAAAATAGAGGGCAGCAAGAGTGGAAGAGCACAGATGCTGCTGCTAGGACGAGGTGTGCGCTGCTGTGTGTGTGAAATGTGTGTATCCCCAGTGGAGTGGTTCTGATATAGCTCCATCTTCTTGCTAACGCAGTTTGTTAGCTAAAGCCCCCAAACCCCAACAGATCATTACTGATTTACATCTGAAACAAGCTCATCTTTCCCCATCAAAATACAAATTCCCTACAGCGACGTCTCGCTGCTTTTCTCTGGTTTTGTTCTCTGTGGCTGTTTGAGGAGTGTTAGCAATGTAAGAACAACAAATAAAATGGCAAATCCAAAATGGCTGCAGACAGGAGGGGTGAGATTGGCAGAATATCTTTAAAACTGTTTTGATGTTCTCAGTATAGACATCATGGCAGAAGCAATGAGACTATTTCCAAGCATCTATTTTCAGATTTGCCAAATACTGATCAAAGCATTTGAGGAAAACTTATTTCCCAAAAAAATGATGAATCCAGGTATTGGATGGTATTAGCCAAATACTGACTTGACATGAGTGGACAGTGCGACAGTTGGATTGTACTGAGATGATGATATTGCATTTGTTGCCTCAGCAAATGACTAACTTTTTTTTCTTTACATAAACCTTTAGATTCTGGACATACGCTGATGCCACTACCCTTAACTGCTCAGAGCCCAACAGAATTTAATGCACTAGCCTCCTGTAATTACCACTTGTGCACCAGGAGATCGCTGTTGCAGCTACTCCGCAAAAGTTGCATCGTCTTGATTTAAATCGTGTTCCCAGAAGCACATCTTTGATGACGGTTTGACGAACAGCACCTCAGAGAGCTGTTAACACTTTAATGTCGCCTTGCTCAAGGTGACGCCACAATTAACACACTCCTCAGTCAGCATTCACCACCCATTCTAAAACATTAACTCAGACACAGGAAGTGCTAAGACTGTTTGTGTTGTTTGTGTTGTGTGTGTGTGTGTGTGTGTGTGTGGTTGTCTGTAATGATCTGGCAGCTGGAATTCCCAAGAGAGGAATAGCTGCTGGATTACGGAGTGAGAGAGGGGATGAGGAAAGGACGTTTTTCGTTATCATCCCTAACATGCACGAATGCATGAGCGAAACAAATGCGCACACACACCCACATGCTCCTGTCCATCAGCGAAAAAGCCACTCAATAAAGCTGCTCTATCCACAAGAATCAGATTCAATCAATGAGGCCTATTTGTGAAACCAGCAGAGCGGTAAAAGCTATCAGGGAGGAGCAAGACAGAGGGATGAGGGAAGGAAGGGACAGGAGAGGGGAGACGTGAGTGCGATGAGCTAAAGTAGGTGAGCCGTGTCCCACTGACTACCTAACTACGAGGTCACTAGATGCATGCTAAATCATTTTCATGCATTACTCTTTTGTGGCTCTCGTCTGATCAAAGCTTTTGTCTATACGTCGAAGGATACAAACTGTAGCTAATGCCAATTGTTACAGAAATCAGAGCTTATATTCAAAGCTGCACATATGGCCTTGTTTGCACATGTAGATGATAACAGGCAACAGATGAGGGACTGTCTGAGTGTGTTTATAGAGCCGCACCCTCACTCACCCCTACACCCAATTCCAGGACCTTTCCTATTCATCTAACCCACAGATAAACACAACAGGCGCCTGGATGAGGTCGATGAATTTGCTCATGTCTATGGCTGCAACTGAGGGGGCGTGTTCTGCTCCTATCTGGCAAAAGTTGCTGTCTATGCATCTCAGCTCAGCTAACGGCTCAGCTCAGAGAGAAATGAAATGATGAGCAGTGAGAGAGATAGAAAGAGAGGTGAAACAAAAGAGTGCTGGGGAGGAGAAAAGACGCTGCAGAGCAAGTACAAGAGAAAGCGTGAATGATTGAGTTGGTGGAGAGATGGAGAGATATTCAGGAAAAAGATAGGGATAGCTGGTGAATATGAGACAAGAAAAGACAGACAGCGTAGTGAAAAGCAATTTGTCTGCTCCCTAGTGGGCTGACACTGACTAAGGCCTGCTTTCCTTCCCTGGCCTCACTGTCAGTCATCACAAACTGTTGTATTCACACATACGTGTACACACACACACCCATATATATCTTAGGTCTTAGCGGGGGCCAGGGTCAGGCTCTCTCCAAACTACTCCAATTACCTCAGCAGTAAACACAGCCTGCCCTGGCTGCCTCTTGGGATACAGGGAGAGGCAGAATGTGTAGAACTGAGAATGGGGAGGGGGGAAAAAGTTCTGTGGAGTGGAGGAGGTGGTATTGGGAGCCTCGGGGAGGGAGGAGTAGATGACTAGATGTAGAGGGGTGGAACTGGTAGTGGCGGCAGCTGGGTTTTCTCTCGTTCCCCTCCCTCTCTCCACTCCCTTTTGGTTCCTTCCCAAACTCCAACATCTGGAGGAAAATGATTACTCTGGCCACGCTGCCAAGAAGACTTATCAACAATTCCACTCTCCAGAAGCGGAGAGCAAGAAAAGAGGAAGGAACGAGTACTTGTAGTGAGCTTCAAAACATGGCCACAATGAATAAATAAATGAGAAAGTTTAGTCAAATTGAGTCGACGAGAGCAAACTTGGAAGCTGGATTGGGGTTAGAAAGGAAAACATATGCGACACAAACTTGATGCACATGTTTTCATCGACAAAACAATAAACCTAATAAGTACCCCGCCAAAAATTAAAAACTAAAATAAACTTAACATAAAAACCCTCCTGACCACAAAACCTGACTTTTCATGAAAAACAATGCACTGAAGTACTATAAGGAAAGTAAATAAAAATATAGATCACAAATCAACACCACATTAAACTACAGGGGAAAAGCGTATAAAACGATACAGACATCTATAACCTTTTCACTTTCATAAAAAGCAGCTTTAAAGAATGTGCTGAAGTAAGTGCTGCATGTCCTTTCTCAAATTCACCGCTGCAGTTTCAAAGACAATTTCTTTCCTCTGCCTTGCTCCTCGGCTTTTGTGAACATATCTGCCAAGGGAATCAGGCCTCAACTGTATTTTCCCCCCAGACTAACAACGCAATCTCCTCTCTGACTGTCTTCTATCTTCTCAACGCTCCCGCAAAGCCTTTTTATTTCTCCTTTACTCATTTCCTCCCTTCCTCAATTCCCAGACAGCTCTGTTAGCGACGTGCGCTATTAGTCATGCTAAACCACCAACACACTAGCTCATTAGCATAGAAGTGAACCTGACTCCAGTCAGATTATTACAAACACATCACGGCTGCTCCGCCCCATTACTGTCAATCACGCAGCTTACTGAGGTACAGTTTAAAGTGGCACATTGCAAAGTCAGGAACCAACTCTTCTGATAATACTCCACTGGCTGAATCATAACAAAGCTTAAAAAGGTGCAGAGGCTTCAGAGTAACCGAGCTGCTTCTGTTCTGTCTGATGTGGCATTGGTGGGTGATCAGGCTCTAACGATATGTTGCAGAGAAATATTAATTTCATTTGTGGAGCCTAGTTTACACCCACAGCTTCTCTGGGATTATACATAACATGCAATGGGTTTGGGTGGTGGACCCCGTCTGGGCCCTTGCACATTGACTATTGGTCTGTTAGGCTTATAACAGCTTTTTTATCGTACAGGAGAAGAGTGAAGTGGGCAGCCTTGGCACTTTGTGCTTGCCCCATCAATATCAACTGACACACAAACACAGACTCAGTGTCACTGACAGGAGAAGAAAATATTTTTCTACTAGCTCCTTGCACTCAGAGAAAAAAAATAAATATTTTTTCTCTCATCAAAAGCATTTCCAGTAGTACGGGGGGAAAAGCTTTGTGGAAACTCTGACTGATCTTGTTTATCCTCAGAAACTGGGCTGATATTCCATGTAACATAACAGTATTAAGAGCGGATTAAAGTTCATATAAATAACCTAGAAAAATATAGACAGATTTAACTACATGATTTGGATATATTATTAAAGCTTGTTGGCCTGCTACGGCTTTGACAAACAGATGATGTTACAGGCTAAGTGCAGGAGGGATCATGCAGCCCCGCCATGTTGTACAGCCCAAAAAACAGCTGTCTGTGTCCTCCCCATCCCCTTTCTCTTGTCATCATCTGTTCCCTACCTACCAATAAAATTCCTCCACCATCATGTCATCCCAGCTCATATTCCCACTTTACACCACCCTCAATGTCTACCTTACTCACTCACTGCTATGCCATCTCTCCTTCCACTTCCCCTCTTCTCCCCTCCCTTTATCCCTCATTCCACCAGGCTGCCAGACGGTGCATTGTTCTGTCGCCGCGATCCTTTAATGCCATCCAATCGAGCAGGGAATATCTTGAAGGGATTTGGCCGGGATTGATTTGTGAGCTTTAAATAGTGCAAAGGGATTTGCATCAGATTCAGATATCCTGACTCAGAGCTGATCACTGGAGTCTTCTCTTACAAAAGAGCTCTAAGTTCCTACCTTCGGCAAGATGTGGGATTCAGACCTGGAACCCATTGGATGGATCTACCTCAACCACAAATTTAACCACAAGCATATATTTAGAGAAACTTTCCTTAGCGTTCTTGGTTTATTGTAAACTTATGAAAATGTCCAAGACTTAATTCAGAAAACAAACCTAAGAACATCAATGCTTACTTCAACTCATTTTACTTACTTAAGAGGTAACTGACTCTGCCCTTTCTGTTTTATTCCTTGTATGTCACGTTTAATGTCACAAACATGCCAGAAAGAAGGCTCTGTGAGCAGTAGAAAGCAGCATAGAGGCCAGTGACGATGTAACAGCGGTTCCCCTCAAATCAGGAGAAGCTTCTCATCATGCAGCACTGCATATGAAGAACAAATTTGCGTCTGCATGTTCTCAGTGAAAAAAACTGAATGATAGTACCCCATCCCAGTGAAAACAAAAGCCAGATGTTAGCGGATGTTAATGGGTTTTTTTGTCCAGTGTGATTGGGGCTTTACTCTAATTACACTCGCCAACAATGTCAACACACAAGGCTGATTATGGGACAGATCTGCGAGTCATTCACATGAAAATGAATCCTGCAAAAATGTGTCCAGATGTTAACAAAGAAAACTTTGGATGAAATAATTTTGACAAATCTGATCTCGGACTAATAGCCATGTGGCATCCTAGCGGCTCTGCAAAGCCCCTTCAATGCATATTCTACTTTTTAGTATGTTACTGTTACAGATGTTAGCTGGCAGGACAAAATCATTGGAATTTCAAAGGAGCTTATTCAACAGAATAAAGAAATGTTTTGGCTTTAGTTTTGTTGTGCCCCCCTCTAAACACAACCACAAGTTCCACTATGGGGAAAGCAAGTCAGCGCAATACACTGCAAGTGGAGTATTGCAAAAATACTAACAAACAAAGCCAACACGAAACAGAAAAGAAAGGGACTGTGACGAACAAAGCAAATGAACCCAAGTGAGATGATGAAAAAAAAAAACAGAGGCAAAGTTTCTACACTCGAGACAGCATGGAGGAGACAAAGAAAGCCATCAGTTCAGAGTTGGCTGGTCGGACTGAGAATAGAGTTTCAAATGACTTGAGCGATGGCTGGCAAAGCGAGGAATCACACTGTGGGAGCTGAATTTGACGGGCGGCCTTTGGGCTCTCTAAACGCTGAGCTCTACACAATCCTATTTTCCTGCCTAAACACTGGGACACCGTCGCTGGAGAGGCAGAGATGAAAGCACTGTGTGTGTGTGTGTGTGTGTGTGTGTGTGTGTGTGTGTGTGTGTGTGTGTGTGTTACCACTTTGCAGATGTTGATGTTTGGCCCTGGTTAGGCCTCAGGGGAAGTTCAGAAACTACTGCGGGTGGACAATCTATGAAGTGGTGTGTGTGCATGCTAGACAAAGACACAGAGTGGCAGAGAGACAATGTGCATATGTCCCCATCAGCACTGAGTCTGAACCACAGCTTCCCTATAAACCACAGCCATATACACACACAAAAACATCCACACACTTGTGCATTTCATTGCTTCTCGGTAAGTAGATTAAATGGACCTTCAAAGTGAGGCAGAGAGATTGGCCAGGGGCCTGCAGGATCCCTCTCCTCGCCACTGGAGGCACAGGGCAGATTAAAACTTCCCAGGCCTCTGAGCCTGCCTTGTTACCCGCCTCCTCTTCCTGTGTTCTGTATTAGGATACTTGGAAAAAAACCCAGAGGTGCCAAGCACAACCAGGTGGATTAGGAAGGAGGTTATTTTACAATGATGTGTGGGACCTAGGTGGTTAGGGACGGAGGTGCGAGCCTGTGTGTGTCAATTGAAATTAAAAAAGGACAGAACAAGCAGGCAAGCCAATTATGTAAGTGGTGCAGAGGGCCTGTGTAAGTAGATGCACCTTCACTAGGGATCTTGGCAGATTTAAAAACCAAATGGAGACAGAAGAAGAAAAAGGATTAATTCCCCACATATGTAAAAAAAAAAATAAAAATTAAAGAGATGGATTAGCAACAGGATGATTTCCAAGAAAAAATAAAAGGAAAAACTCAAGAGAGTGTAAGAGAGAAAGTGCTAATTGTTGCGTGATGAGGCTGAGGTTGGATGCTGATCCACTGACGACAAGTTTGCAAACCTAAAGACACAGACTCATCACTCAGACAATAATTGATTCGGCACCAGTATACTTCACTCTAGCTTCATGACATTTATCCTTGTTCAACTAGTCTTTGTTAGTGATTGTTTCCCATTAATAACAGAGACTGGGGCAGCCCTTCTCATAGCAACATAATGATGTTTTGTACCATTGCTTCATTGTAGAACTATGTGTTATCTCATTGATTTGCTCAACTCCTCCTTGGCCTGCTGTTGCTCTCTGGCAGTCTTGTCATAAACATAATAACAGGCCATCTGTCATAATCGGATAGGCTATAGGGAGCCCCGGGAGAAATCCCACTGCAAATAATCCATAAAGTTTTTCCCGACCTTGGCAGACCGAAAGATAGCACCGGTAGTTACTTGGCCTACGTGTGTGTACCCGAATGAACTTGCATATATATTTTTCTGCGCTTTTCTCCCTTTCCCAATTATCTACACCACTAAGTTGACAGAGGAGTTGAGGGAAGAGATGAAACATGTCATTCAGCACAACTGTTATTACAATCTGAATCTAGCCCAGTCTAGTAGATTTCACTAATTCTTGCGACTGCCTCTGTGAGCAGCCTCTTGATGAGGTGAGAGGAATTCAGATCCACACTGCTGTTTCTATGCTTTTATGGTATTTCTGAAACACCAACCCCGCACAACAACTAATGAGCTCACTACAGGTGTGCTCCTGGGTAGATGCGCATACACAAGAAATTCCATCTATTTAATTCAAACCCATTACCCCCATGATTACATGGTCACTAAAATGTTGCATTGCAGGGATGCTTTAAATTGTTGAACTATATCTGATAGTAATTAGTATTTAATTAAATAAATGCAGTTTTATCTAATCACACCTGCTATAGATTATTTCTCTATATGCGTTTCTCATGACAGAGGAGGCCTCAAGCTCTCCAGACTGAGACTGGCTGAGGAGGTGTTTCTGCATTTCTGTGCCAGAACCAGGAAATTAAAGAAGGAGAAGGACAAGACCAGGGAAGTCTGCCAGGCTTGGGCAGGTTGTTCCCTTCAGGGGTGCTGATACTTTAGGGTCAGTACCACCTGTCTTCCCGCCATGAGAGCGGTGGAGCTGGAAATGAGGAGGGCTGGGCAGATGGAAATTTGCAGGGGAGGAACCTTCAGGCCAAGATCAGACCAGGTCCCCCCTGCTAGGTTTGGGCTTACAGGAGGGACTTGGAACACATGGACAGAAGCCCAATAGTTACCATATGTACAGCAATAAAAAATTGTGCAACTTGAGAATCATTCAATTTTGGTGCAAACGAGTGAGAACAGTGGACTTAAGTGTCTCATCCTCTGAACACAATAACCTAAACATGTTCTCTACATCTTTATATGATTAATATCAGTGACTCAGTCATGCTTCTTTGTAACTTGAGACATATCTGCAGCCTGCTCTGTGGTTTGTCACCTGTGTGCCGTGAACAGGATGTGGTGGCCTTCAGGCCCCTGCTGATACAGTATTAAGAATGGCTTGACCATTCAATACCCCAGAGAGACAAAGAGTAGAGCAGACATCAAGAAACAGGGAAAATACACAACGAGAAAGAAAAGATAACAGACACCCATTGAGGGGAAGATAAGAAATGATGGGTAGAAAAACAAGGGATGAGAGAAGAAAGAGCAGTTGATAAATTAATTGTTTTAATTTGCCAAGATACCGTGGACTTAAAAATGCAAAAATTAAAGATGGTGTAAAGCATATGTTGTAAATATGTTATTTCCCAATGGTATGTATAACCAATAATTATCATAAAACTGTTTGATTATTGCACTCTCCAGACAGTCTTACATACGCAGACACAGCATGCAACCTGGGTGCTTTGCATCATTGAGAACATGGCAGAAGGCAGTGACAGATTTTTTAGGCTTTTAAGAACATTACGTCTCAAGTGTGTTTTATAAGTAAGCAGGGAAACTTGATCAAAGATGGTCACCTTATCTAGAGAGCATGCAGAAAGAAAATCGTTGAAAGAAGGCAACACTGAAAAGCAAAACAATAAAGAAGAAAGAAGTATAGCATTTTACTAGTATTTAGGTGTTGGGGGTACAGTGGGAATCTGCCTACCCAATAATTTATGTAACCAAGCAGTTCATAAAGAAAGGCTGTTACCAGCGGATATATTAATGTCAGGCTGTATGCTTGAGTGAATACTGTTTCACATGACATGGCTCTACATGGTCACACTAACCAATCAAACGTTGTGTGGGAGTGATCATTATTGGCATAAGTGTCGGAAAAAAGCCACATCTGTTTCCTGTGGTGAAGCAGTTTAAGTGGTCAATTCCAATTACCCACTTATCACCTGTAGATCATTAATAGGGGGTGATTTATACATCACACAGTTAAAGTGTTTGCTCTCCTGCTACAAGGACCTGTCTCGGATGTATTAGCAGGTATGGACAGACCAAAGGGCTGGATAAATGAGTGCAAAGTGTGTGATGATGTCAAGATGGATAATGATGAAAGTGGAGGACAAGAACATTTTTGGGACTATGGTCACACTGCCGATAGCCAGCTCCACCCCCACAGCAAAGTAAGAAAACAGCAGTAAAAGCATTGAAGGGAGAACACAGTGATGCAGTCTTGCCGTCTCAAGCAGAGGTCACTAAGTCAAGGAAGCCAATTAAAAAGATGATTAACATTCATGAGGGAGATGCAGCGTCTACGTGCAGGTGGGACAGCTTCATCGCTCGCTCTCTCTCTCTTAGACACACACACATATATAATGGGAGCAGCAAATTGTGCAGTCCAGCCTGTTGTAACTGTGGAGTCCTGGGAGGTGGAGATCAGGAGGTTAATATGATCCAATCCAGCTCCTTCATTAGCCTGATGAAGGTAATAACCCACAAGGAAAGTGAAGCTGCCAGGTTGACTAAGAGCATCTACCTACTGTGTGCCTGCAAAGCCTACTTGAGCTTGCTGCCGTAGTGAGATAACAGCTACTTTTGTTATTCATCTCAGTTGCAGACATACAACCGTGCCGCACAGGGGACAAGAACAGGTGTTGTAGCTTTTCCTACACACCACCTTTACTCAGCAGATGTGGCGCAGAAATCAGCTTTAGATGTCTAGGAATAATGATGCCAGTTTCATCACACCTCAACCTTTCTGTAAAAGAATCTCTCACATTGTGTAACCATTAAGTTGCAGATTTTTTTTTTTTACCAATGGCACCATGGTTAAACTGACGCCTGTTGCAGAGCATTGCATCAGCCAAGCCAGGCTCACTGACAAACGTAAGCTTCTCATTATGGATATGGCTGGATATCATGCATGACAGTGGACTTGAGGTGGGGGGGGGGGGGGGGGGGGGTGAAGGGGGGTCGATTAAGAGTAAATAAGAGAAGAATGGTAGTGATAGGTAGGCCTAACAGAGAATAAACATCATTAATTG
The DNA here is from genome assembly GCA_026259375.1 of Verasper variegatus. Taxonomy (NCBI): domain Eukaryota; kingdom Metazoa; phylum Chordata; class Actinopteri; order Pleuronectiformes; family Pleuronectidae; genus Verasper; species Verasper variegatus. The sequence continues at coordinate 14,996,499 of CM048049.1, forward strand.
GAGAGGCACACATGGATGGATGCAGCCAGATGGTGTTTTGTACTCATTTGTCATACATTGCTGACGGGGAGAGGGGAGAGGGAGAGCTAGAAAGAAATTGTAAGAAAAACAAAAAGGAAGTTTATTGATTGCAAAGTCAGTGCACTGCTGCCTCGAACAGATTTCCACTGTTCTGCATCATCTTCTCCCTGTGCCTTTCCTGTATGAGTGGTTCTGATGGCGCTGCTGAACATGGCACTCCGCAAACTACTACTGCCAAGTACAGACACAACACCCCGCAGATCTGCTAACTTGGCTTCCATTAAAGTCCATCTGTCTGCCTTTAAAAAAAAACACCACCTACTGCATGTTCCTCCTCAATGGTGGTCCAAGGCAAAAAGCGAAACATAGGAGAAGAAAAAAAATCTGAAAGGTAGACTCAGGCTCATGAGAGCAAGAGACTGGAACAAGAACAAAGGGACACACAGGTTTGCCCAGAAGAGAAACTTAGTCTTGGCCTAGAGGGACTACAAAGAGGCTGGTGAGCCAAACATGGCAATTGATGTAGAGCTCTCACTTCGCCAGCCACTGCCAAGGCATTTATAAAAATAAATCAAGAAAAGTGGAGCAGTGAAACCATCTCTTAATTTCCATAATGAGTGGAACGACACAACTGAGAAAATACCAAAAATAGATCTTTAAAAAGGGGTAAAAGAAAGATGGAAGGGAAGAAGTGGGGGTTGGAGCACAAGTGGGAGCGGTGAGCTGGATCAAGGAAGGAGGACTTGGTTCCCACTGTGTTGCAAATGGAGAGAATTGCTCGAGGCCGCTGGTCTGCTCAGGCTGCTACCATGCTCACTTTGTTCTCAGCAATGACAGTTTCATTCAGGGAGACATGCACTTGGCTCTCCAGGGCCAAAGTGCCCCAGTGCCAACTGACTTTCTTTCTCCATGTGCTGTTGCCTTAAAACCTAACCGCTGCTGCTTCCTCAGATGCTCTGTAACTGTGTGTGTGTGTTTGTTAAGTTTTGTCAAGGCTAGAGAGGCTACTTCCCTTAATATATCCAACAATCTCACATAGCTTTAACAAAACCATGTGGCTTTAGAGTTATAACCCCAACCACTTCTCTAAATGAAATGAAAATGATTTGCTTTACACAATCATTTACCAGTCATTGCAGGTCAAATTAATCAACTATAAAAAATATTGGATAAATAAATCACTATAGACAAGAATCAACAGCCTTCTCACCAGAGACATTTTTACTTGGATATAAAAATTACTCTGAGCTCAGAAAAGATGAAGTGCTGCACCAGGAGTTAGTCTCCAGGGTAACATGTTTACATTTAAGGATTTAGCATGTTTTGGATTTTCACAGTACAAACTCAAAGAGGAATGTGACATAATTACATCATATCCTAAATCATCAATATTACAAGTGAAAATAACACCAAGGTCAAAGCCATTGTGCCTTGATAATTACAACTTGCTAGAAATGTTTAAAAAGAAAAATGCAAGAAAAAGAAATAAGCCCAACAGCTTACAGGACCTCTTGGATCTTCAGGCACATTAAGCATGAAGACACGTGTCAAGCCCATGACATAATATGACGACAGCAGACTGGTGTGGGCAACGTTAAGTATAAAAACCTGAGTACCTAATTTGTCTGAAAGAGAAAGACTGCTTCTATGCCTGGCCTAAAAGCAAACACAAAGACTAGCACTATATCTATTTATTATGAAAAGGCATCTTGAGGGAAAAGGACTGAGGGTTACTAAAGGACAAGGTCTTTGTATGGACTCAAATGGCCTTGTCCAATTGTCCGCCTGTCTGTCATTTTCCCATAAGCCCCTCAAAGGTGCTGTGACCAGAGAGGACAAACGCGAATTTATTATAGCCACAACAATGTCCAGCGCATACACATGTCAATCACATCTGCTTAAATGAGCACATGTGAATAATGCATAAATTGACACAATTCGGTTGTATAAACACATACACAAATAAAAAGTGGTATCTGTTCGTCATGATGTTGCATTTTGTCAAAGCCTTCATGCAGAGGACAGCTGCTTCTGCATGGTGGTCAAACATTTAAAGCATGTTTTCCTCCTCACCAACAACAGTAGTTTTTCTCTCAGTTGTCACAACGAAAAATCCAAATTCTTACATAATTTAATAGGTGGGTGCCTGGACGTGCAACATGCTTGAATGTTTCAACCCATAGAGAGGGACATAAAAGAGTTTTTTTTACTTGTGATCGCAACATCATTCAACATGTCATAATCATGGCATATACATAACAAGGGTTTTCTGCGTCTTTTAAAACTGACAGTCAGGTCAGTCGTTACAGCAGTTCAGCCCATCAGGAGATGAAAACTCTGAAGGTATCGGAGTGAAAGTTACCTAAAGTGCAGTGGGGCTCTACTGCTGGTTTCGTTTGAGGGCCTTAATCAAGGACTCAAGGGATAAGCGGAGCATTTAAGTCAGTGTGTGTGCGTGTATGTGCATGCATGTGGAAGCATTTTTCTGGGCTAGCGTATCCATGCGTGTGCTAGTGTGTGCTAATGTGTGCACACTAGGGCAGGATCAGTGGAGTAAATCCACACTTGAAAGAGTAGCTCAATCAAGCTCTCCCACCCATCTCTCTCTGCCTCCCTCAACTCCCCGATGTTCCCCTGCTCCAGGTTCACAGAGAGTTGAAAGGTTCACAGGAACGAGGTGCAAACGAGCGCTACGGAGGGACAAAGAGGAATAAGCGTGCACCTTTAATACTACCTGTCAGTGCTCGTATTCCAACTGTCAATCAATCTCTTAGTAAGGAGCAGTCATGGACAGGGCGTTACACATCAGTCAATATTTGCTCTGCTAACATGTCAACCAATGAAACGCTGATGATGGATTTCGACACAGAAACAAATTATTTGCAACACACTCATGAGTCTGTGTCAGTAACCCATTGTTGGTCCTACAGTTTTCTGAAAACAAAGCCAAAGTGTTATAAGTGTATATTGCTGTTATAAAACAAACAATCGTTAAAATTAAGTACAACTTTCATGATCAAATAAAACATTACTGCATAACAATATTCTATATACAATTCAGTCATCACAGAAATAAACTCTAAAGATCTCACTGTGAGTTTAGCTGAACTGGTTGAGTTTTTCCCTGCCAGATATCATGGCTACTTATCCCACTTGAGTCAATTATAAGATTATTTAAAAGCAAAATGATCATTATATAGCTTTTACCTTTGATTTATTACCAGGTTTGCAGACATTACCAGGTTCGCTGACAACTAAAGCCTGTTCCTTAAAAGGGGAATAAAAAGCATGACCTCATTTTGTTTCCCGTGCGAATTAATAAAGGTGATTTTACGGTGCCAAATGTGGAGAAGATGCCCTTCATTAGAACAGTGCGTACCCAGCGTACTTTAATCCAATTTTGTTTAGCATGATAAAGGGCATTACCGTCAGCCGGCTCTACTGCCCACCCACTCATGACGTCCGCATGAAAATGGACATGAAGAAAATGTAGTGCCCTCGGGGGTTCATGGGTAGATAATTCACAAAGCCAACATTCAGGGACGGGGCAACTTGACGCTTCTTCTGCCATATTGAAACTACGTCACTTCTATTGACATTCAATTAGTCATGCCCTGGGTCAGTGACAGGCCATTATGGTAGTGTGCATTAAGAGCTGGATTCCTGAAAGCAGAATCGAAGGACATTTTCACAACAAAACCTTGAGTTAGTTTAATTCTCTAAAGAATACGAAATTTGTTCAAATGAAAATATGAATTCAAATATACTTTTGAGAAATTGCCTTCAACGTTTGGACTGTACAAATAAAGACCAAGACAAATGTGCCTTTTAAATTATTACATCATAAAACAAGGCAGGAACATTGTATTCCTCAAAAATGTATGGGTTTGTTTGATGGGCACAGAAAAGACATTATCCATCTAATGGAAGGATCTTTTCATTACATATAAATGAACAAAGATGCCTTGGCTTGAAGGAAAATGGCCTTTGGTGGTCTGCAACAGGTCATTATTCTATAAATAAACCTAGAATAAATTATAAATATAAATTCTATAAACCTCTTATTTGAATTAAGAGTAGAGTGAAACTTTTTATGGGCAAAATTTCATTTTAGCGTCTCTAAACAGCTGGGAGCTGCTTTTCTTGTGTTTGAGGAATAAAAGTGGAGAGCGTCTTCTTAACCTACAACAAGGTTCAGGTACTGAATCTCCAGACAATCTTTAATGCTCTGGTTGGGCTGTGAAATGCACAGAGATTTCCAGACGAGTCAGGACGCTATTTTTGTGGCCCTCCATTCAGATGAGTGTTAGCTGCAGCGAGCTGTCATTGGCTTAAATGGACGCCAAAAGCGGTTTTGTTGTGTGTGTGTGTGTGTGTGTGTGTGTGTGCGTGTGTTCACAGTGACTCATTCTGCATCAGTCTTTAGAACATTGTCGCATCCAGAGAGAGCTTCATCCTCGAATTTTGTGTGTGAGCACACAGATATCTGCGTGCATGTGTAAGCAACATCCTTTGTGTGTACATACAGGCTGTGGAGATCTGAAACACTCATGCACTCAGAATCATAACAAGTGGGTAAAGAAGTGACAGGCAGGCTGAGCAGAGACAAGCAATCCTTAAACACGAGGACGTGAAGTGCTTTCCGCATTGTCAGGCTGGGCTAAGGCCTGGATGAGACAGACAAAGAGGAACTCTCATACTAGACAGACGAGCACAACATGAATGCACCTTTTGTGTCAGATCTTACATTCGCAGTTCAGGTGAACAAAAAGTTAGGGTTCAAAGCTGTAGATTTTGCCATATCAAAGTTGGCCTACATTTTCATGTCGGGGGATTCAGACTGAACTCTTACAATGTCGTAAATGTGCCTTTCGTTCCACAGTTTCATTGATTCTAATCTTTGTGTATTTGTTTATAATCAAATGGGGTTTAATTCATGAGTTGTCACTTGCTCAAGGTTGTAAAAAGCATCATTATTCTGCTATTGAAACAACACAGGCCGATAAATAGACCTGCCGTGCAGCTATATGTAGGGTAAACATCATCCGTGGTGCATTTATTTCTCCCACAGACATGGAAGCATTTAGAGGATGAAGTGCGTGAAGGAAAGCAGCTTTACAGCATCACAATTCTAGTGACACCCCCCCCCCCTTGTTTAACCTTGCGTGCCTTGGCATCGGCTGGTCTCATTTCCGCAGACCACCCGGGCCTGAGCATTTCCACCCGATGGCAAATCTGGGCCTTCAGCTGCCCCGCCCACCTGGTCACCATAGTTGACAGGAAAAAGCATACACCACGTGCCAAAACACTGACAGTAGCTATCACCAGTGGCACAGTGTACAGGAAGCTTGGGCAGAAGGGGAAGCTGAGAGGAAATGTGACAGTCACAGGAGGTGGGGGCAGCTAGCTATGTTTTTCCACCCCAGTGGGAGTGAAGTCAACCTGTTCTCCTGGTCTATATGTCGAAGTAAACAGGATGCTAACAGTGGGATTGAGGTGCTGTGCCATACGTAGCCCCATTATCCTGTTGTTCACACAAACATAGCTGAACATGGAAAGACTTGTCTCAGCATTAATGCAGCTAATTCCATGTTAAGCCATGTACAATATAAGTATAGCAACAGCCTTGGAAACTATACATGTAGAGACAACTTAAATATCCCATAAGGCCATACGGTGCTACTGTTGCATGTGTAATGTGTGTATATGAGCATGTGTATGGTATAAACTCACAGCAGGTACGAGGAGCTTCTTGACCTCCTCCACTGCTCTCCTCATCTTGAGCTCAGCTCTGGCCTGTGTGTCCTCCACCGTGATCAGGACGTGAAGGTCTTCATTTAGGTGTTCCCAGTTCGGCTTTCCTCTGTTCTGCTCTTCCTGGAAAGAGAGAGGAAGAGCAAGAGTTGATGGTGAGTAACAGTGTGGGTGTGCTGGAGCAGCCGTACAGTAACGTAGCATAAAGAAAGGAATAGCAGGCGAGAGGCGGTAATACACCGAGGAAGGCCGGGCCTTTCTCTTCTCTACCTGAAGAGAAGCAGGATGACAGGAGAGGGCCTTTAGTCAGCTATTTAGCTTTAACTTTGAAAGGACACCTTCTTTAATAGAGCCCTCGCTTCACAAAGACAAAGTCGACAGCTAGCCCTGCAGCAATTAATATCAGTCAAAGATAGATGAATGGAGGGATCAGAGAGATGTGGATGGGGATTTTAAACCACACCAATGTAACAGGTATAAATGAATGGAAAGAGCTTAGAAAAGGGTAAGAGAGAATGGGAAGGGTTCAAAGAGCTGCAGGATTGTGTGCAAAGGTACACCGAGTTGTATTTGTGTGGACAATACAGCCCAAGTAACAATGGCTCTCTGAGGGAGTTGTTTTTCCCCTTGAAAAGTCAGCATCGAAACACTCACAAGGCCAAATTGTAGCACTAGGGCTAACTCAAAGGCAAAATGGGTTGTATTGAAAACATCACTGTTCAATGGGCTTTACACATGGTTAAAATGCAATATTTTGAATGGGGGAGGCTGGGTTTGGGAAATGGTGCACAGAAGGGCTGTCAAAATTAGCCGATGATATTTGATTTTTCATTCCAAAACAAATGCATTGCTTCAAACCGTTTAAATGTTATGTCAATAAGACGACAAACCGATACATAGATGCGTTTATTTGAACATACGTTTTTTTGGTGGGGTTACATTCATCAGGCCCTGCGCAGCTGTGTGCATATTTTTGAGATGTACTGGATTTTAGTGCTGGAATTCTGGGTTAGCTGTAGCTTCACAGCTTGCATACAACATTAAAGTACCATGTAATGACCAAAATTCCAAGTATTCCCAAACAGGGTTGGGAAGTAATATAGTATTTGATTACTATCATGAGAACATTTTAAAAAATATAAAAAAAATATGCATAATCACTGCCTTAGGAATGTTTTGCTAATGTTGTTAACATTTGTTATTCCATTTCTGATGCTGTTCAGAGAGATAAACTTAGAAAAAGAATGCTCTAAAAAGCTTTGAGGTTGTACCACAAGTCAGCGGTTTGAAAGCTGACTACTTCTGTCTGAGTCCAGGTCTAAGTTTCTCTGTTGTGTGACACCACTGTTAAAAACAGGTTACAGTGTTACAATGTTATTATTTGACTGACTGTATGAAAATGAAATTGGGAACATCCACTCGATTATAGCTGAATGTCTCTATATCAGAGTTGGGATTTCCTTTTCCAAAGGAGGTCAGCGACTCAAGCAGTCAACTGCATCCCAGGTCTCTCCCCTCCTGCTGTTGGTGCAGGTTTGTACAGATTGTTGATGAACACCGTGTCGTTTACCCCCACCTGCACAAACCACCTCAACTTCAGAGGACTGCTCATTTGAGGAGTTCGCCACTGTGAGGGTTGCTAATTACAAACAATGCATTGCAGTGCTTTACAGGGGGTCCACCTGACATGATTTCGGAACACTCAGTGAGCACAACAAAGTGAGAAGGGGCTCAAACGCACACACACAAAGCTTAGAGCCTAAGCGGAGTGCCACCCACCTGCTTTCTACTCCACAGAGAGCTGTTGCCATGGCACTGCTCTTTACAACACACACACACACGTTCAATATTCCACTCTCGTTTTCCCCTTTCCACACGGGGGGGGGGGGTCTCGTTTCAGCAGTCATCCCATTATTTCACCATGGCTGTTTGCTTATGGCCTATTAAGGGACATGGGGACTGGAAGGTGACTCAGCATTTCCTATGAATGGACGGACAGACAGACCATGAAGGCTGACTCTGCATGCAGGGCAGTCTATGAGAGCACACGATAAAAATCACACTGACAGATTGTTACTTGAAGCAACGTTATGCAGCTATTGTACCTTAAAATGAAATGACACCTTAAAATCCTTTTGATGGTACATTGACTTGTAATAATAGGGATAATGGGGCCTCTTTCATTCCCACTCTGCTCCCTGAATGCCTGTTCTTGCACAATGTATGTTACTTGAGCTGGTACGAACTGTGATAAGTGACAGTCAGTGGCTTCAACTGCTGAAATCAGGACCAACGAGTTTTAGAGTAACGACTAACTGTAGATCAAGACGCACAGACTTGCATGGACTCTGAGTGCATTACCACCTGTGGCTCTAGGGGACGCTGTTGCTCAGGGAATGAGTGTAGCTTTAAGTTGGGCCCAGAAATATTTGTCAACCGCATGTCTGTTTGGCCCAGCAGATTCTGATTTGGTTAAATTGTCAAAGAGACCTTGGAAAAGAGGAGTAAATGCACGCACATAAATACACACATGCACGCACACGCTCCAGCATGACTGCCTGTGAACAAGGTCACTGTGTGCCCTCTGAGAGAAAGTGACAGCATGACAAAGAGGAGGGAGGGTGGAGGGTGGAGGGGAGGGGGATCGGGGTGGGGGGGGTGACGAAAGAGAGGAGGTGAGGTGACCGCCAGAGGCAACACTGGGATGGCCTTTGAAGAGAACGTCCACGCCGGCTGCCGTGGCAATAACCACATACCAGAGAGTAATCTGTTTTGGCGAAAGTATGTAGCATGAAAAAAATAGCACAAATACTGCATCTAGAAACAACATCTGAGAATAGAGTCAGAGGGGAAAGACGGCTCGTCGATAATGTTGCCTGACTTCTGTCATCTGTAGAACACCTGTTTGCCTCCCGGCTTTCACGCCCTGAAGCTTGAGTCCAATAAACTTTAGGACCGCCATTCTTAACATGGATGACACCAAAAAATAGAAATAGACGACCCTCATTTTCTTCTGACCCTCCCATACCCTTTTAGGTTGCACGTAAAAAGAAAAACGAGTGGCAGTTCGAACCGGCTGTTTATACGTTCATGTTACTTTTTGTTATTGATCCTGTTGGTGCCATCATTTCACCAGTCCCTATCCACGAGGAAGTCAGCATACAGGGTCAGGTATACCCCTGAAGCTCAAAGGGATTTATTGCAAGGACACATAACAGGGAGCACATTTGCAGATGCAGAGCTTTCAATCCTTGGTGTTGTGGCTGAAGGTCAGTCCCGCTTAATAAACCAGCCTGCTGCCTCAATGGGATTTTGGATTATGTGGCGCTACAATTTTGTCCTGGCAGTGTTGCACTTTAACACTCACAAATGAAACTATTTGCACTGTTTCAACTCTGCCTCTCCTGCACTCCTTTGATTCAAAAGGACGTTCCCAACTGGGGTCGATGCAACCTAGGCTACATGCCAGCAGAGCAAACAGGTGCAGCTGCAGGAGCATGGAAGGACAAGAGAGGACAAGTGTGAGTGTAGAGGAGGACGAACCAGCACCGATTAAGAAATGTGATAGAAAATATGAAAAAGAAGAGATAATGTAAGATAATCTTATATTAGCAGCAGAGGGGATACCAAAAATTGGCAAGCACCAGTATGAATCATTAAAAAAAACAAAAAAAACAAACTCTAAACTGATCAGACTTTCCAAGACAGAAAGGGGGAGAGCAGGGAAGACATGTAGCAAAGAGCTGGATGGAATCATGGCCAATACAGGGATACTCAAGACTTGGCAAACATGGGTGAACTACTGGGTTCCCTGAGAAAATGCTTTTAGGAATGGAAATAAAGCATGACTTAAGCGTGATGACTTTAGTCAACTGACAGCATTGGCTTAGATTACTTTGATGAAATATAAGACTACATAAAAGGTGAGCTCTACATCTGAAAAGAGAAACTATGGGCAACAGTAGGCAATTCCAAAAAGTTGTATAAAAGGGGGAAATCTGTTTTCTATTATGTTACATTGTATTTTTACACTGCCATATTGTAAGTGTAGCATTTCCTAGCATGTGGGGGGGGGGGCATGTTTGTCAAACCCTGATGAAGACCTAGAGTCAATACACATTGATCTGTTTGTCTGCAAAGATGTTTAAAAACAAAATAATATTATTTCACGTGAAGACAGAGTGACAGTTTTTTTTCCCATGCCAGTCTGCGTTACTCAATATGCAGGGAGACTTCTGGGATCTTGTTTTTGTACGTCTACCTGTCTCACTAAAGAGCACCGGTCTGATCAGCCACAGACATGCTGCCTCCTTTCTCCTTTGTAAACAGGTCCCTGAAATGTCAGGATTTTTAGCTCTGTGCCACATTACAGCACACCCCAACAGGAGTAATTATAGCACCAATAAACCACACTGCAATGGTTGCTACACCTCTTGCTATTTACCACCCTGAATGTCCTGAACCATCACATTCTCCTATTGCCCTCCCAAGCCACTTCCAGCCAATAACCCTGAGGCACCAAAAGTATCACCTGGACGCTGCTCTGCTTTTCTCATCAGCCTAATAGCTCCCTGTAAATTCTTAATAAAGAAGAAACAGGCTTTTACTTGTGCTGGGTCAAGTAATTTGAAATAAAGAGATGAGGAAAAAAGGTCAGCGTTAACTTTAACAAGTGGGCTTGCGTGCTGCAGTGCCAACAGGCCAATCAAGTTGAAAATATTGACTGCCAGTGTCACAGGCTGCCAGTTCTTAAGCAATAAAACGTGGGAGATGTGGTGTTGCACTGTCTATTGGCTGGCAGAGGTTGAACAGAGCAGGCGCCAGAGGCCTATGCTGTTCAGCCAGTGACCGTGCTGATACCACAAATTTAGGTATAATGTATCGGGACAATCAGAAAGGGGAAAAAAAGAAAGTGCAAGTCTGAAAGGACATTCAGCTTGGCTTAAACTAAAACAGCCGTCTATGCTGCTTTCTGTAATCTTACACTGTCTCGTAGCCAAAATAGAATCAAGGAATTGTGTTTGCAGACAGGAGGGAGATGCCTATTCCATTTGTGCAGTGGTCGATATAACGTACCTGTAATTTAATTGCTGTTGTTGCTGCGGTTGTTTCGCATTAATCATGACTGTAAAACTGAAAGCCAGGGAGACTAAAGCTGCCACATTAGATGGACGTTTGATTGGAATAAGGCTCCAGAAGGAGTCTCTTCCCTGTCTAACTGCTGAAACAATAATCATCAAAAAAAAGGACAGAACTTGCAAGCTTCTTCCCCAGGGGGCTGCATCTGAAAAGTGCTGTAGACTTTACAACACAAGATGGAGAAAAAGCCCCACAAGAGATAGGAAGGGCTGAGTTAAGTGGCATCATAAACACCTTTAAAAGGGAAAGCTCTCGATGGAATTAGTGTGTGATCCACCCTGTTTGACAATTGTGTCAAAAAGAAAAAGTAGATGTCCAAAGGTCTCTATCCGCAGAAGTCCCAGGAATGTACTTGCACTTACTCAGTAACTCTCACCTTACATTTAGTCTTGTTTGATCAGAGTGTGATGTGTAGTCTGGGGACAGGTTATTATCCTGCGTTAGTCTCTCTTGTCTCCTCCTATTTGAGTTGAACATTTTCAGTGATTTTACCAGGTTCATACAGTGATTCAGAATTCCATCTCAATAAATAGGTAAGAAATATAAATTATTGTAAACTTCTGCTGGTTAATATCCATAGTCTGGGCAAAATAGATATCTACTACTCTAATTGAGCACTGACAGTTTGTTCCACTGTAACAAATAGTCAATAATCTTTTTGGCCAATACTATGACAATGTCATACGTCATCTACAAGACTAAAATGTATTAAAAAAAAATACAAACTACACTCGTAGTTGACAATGAAAAGATGAAATGACAGTGTTGTTTAAAACAATGACAATAAAAATCCAAACGTTCTTTCACAGGCTTTGCTGCACATTTCACCTTCAGTATTTCTGAATTATCTTTAACAACAGCAGCACAACACACATGAGTGCCGGGACAAGAGCACTAGACTGGTCCAGGCTATGTACTATGGCTGAAGGTGATAAAATACAGAGAAGGAAAAAGAACATGACAAAAAAAAAAAAGTAAGAGGGTAACATTTTCACACACACACACGAAAAAGTGAGCCTTTTCGATTGTCGGGAGAGACGCCCTGCGGCTACAAATCAGTGGGAGGAAAAGAACAAACATGGACACCTTAAAGCACCTGACAGAGAAAGTCAAGTTAAGATGTTAAATGTTACGTTTAACAACATGTAAAGCCAACTACTATAGGCAACATTATCTAATAGCAACAGTGGGACCATGTTTCTTTGCTTGCAGATGGAGACTAAATCTACTGGTAATTATTTTGTTTGCAAATACGTTTACATTTGATATTTTCTTCACAGATTTATGTTCGGTACTATAATCTAAATGGTAATTTAAACCCTATTAGAAACAGTTACTGCACAACAGAATAAAAAAAAAAAAAAATAAGGCTGATAAAGTACAGAATAAAAATCCACCTTTCTGACAGTGCTGACAAACCTGAACGACATTATGCAGGATTTATTTCCGGGCTGTTGTACAAGCTTCCTTGTGAAGGGTTTTCTTTTTTCCAGTTCCTTTCTGATTTACTCATATTACAAGAGAAAGCTTGCATTGGATCTGTTAGGGTTGTTGCATCTTTTCAAATTTAAATGTTAAAAGCAGTTGAATGAAATCTTATTCAAAAAGAGTAAATGCTCATAAAGGCTAACATACAAAATGAAGGGATATCTACAGGATTGGACAGAACTTTTGAGCAAAGTTAAATGACAGCAGCCAAAATAATGTCCATACAAATGACTATGGGATACAATCAAACTAGATTTGTATTAGTGTTTCAGTGCCGGTATGTGTACAATATGAGCTGTAATATATATGATAAAAACAATGCAAATCTCAGAGTGAGTATTTTCTACTTGATCTGCTTTTATTCTCTTTGCCATTGTTCTTCCTTTTATTTAGCCTCTTTCACTGTCCCCCAGTCACTGCTCCGCTCTCTCCCACTGCGTAGCTCCAGTGAGCTGACTCCCCGTCAGGCAGTGCAGCCCAGGAGGGAGCAACTAGCTGAATTATTGAGAGCATAAAAACGCTGCAGCTAATGGATCCTGAATAAACACACCGGCTAAGCTGCTGCCACGGCTTCCTGACTGCCACAGGGCATCAAGCTGAAAATTCCGAGGCTGAGGATACAGAGGCTGGAGGCTACAGCTGAGGCTTTGTCTGGATCTGAGCCACAGCTATGACACACGGGAGCCATCCAAAAGCATTTGGGGTACAACGAGCTAACATTAAAAGTGATTTATGTTATTAGTGTGGAGACAGAAAGGAAAAAATAAATAGGAAGTGACTGGGTGTCTTTTTCATCATCTTTTCCCCAGGTATACCTAACGTTACAGTAAATATATAAATATATTAGAGATGGGAAGGAATTTTAAATGGACAATTCAATTCAAGGATATTTTAGAGAACACAATCAATTAACTTCATACATGTGAACAGAAAAGCATGCATGCCGTTTTTGAAATGTTCCCATGTATTTCATTCCTTCCACGAATAGCTCATGTTTGTTTTTGTCAATGTTCAACTGAAATGTGCAGGGCCTTCGATGGGTCGCATGACACTTAGTCACACAGGTAAACAAGCAGTCACATGCCATCAAGTTTTAACTTAGTGAGAAATTATAAAGGTATTCATATATTGATTTAATGAGCTATATAGAACCTCTACAATGTGTGTGAGAGCTGGTTTGTACATGCTTGAGCGTGCTCACTCCCATTTAACTACTTCTGGATCTAATTCCAAAGAAAGAACCATGGCAGAATGTCTTAATCATGTTCTGTAATAATGAACACACTCAGAGGGAAATGAGAAGAGATAGAAATTAAAATACGAATAGAGGAGCCATAAAAGAGAAAGAGGGAAGAAAACTGTTGGCCCTGCAGCAAACTGGAGCTTCTAAGCTTATGACTCAGCTGAAAAAAATGTGTGTGAGTGAGAGAATGTGTAGAGAAGGTGATTCCCATTCTGAGAGGGATGAAATACACTTTTCCCAACTTATGTAAATAGCACCACTTCCTGGCAAATCTGGGAAACTGGGAGGTACGAAAAAAAAAAAAAAATGACGGAAATTTAACTCCAAAGAGGTGTCACTCATTGAGGAAAAGATAAGCAGAAAAACAGGCAAAGCATGACTGAAGCCCATGAGCAAAGCAGGCATAGATGTTTGAAATAAAAAATTAAATTTGCTGTCAACAAACAACAAATCGAATCTGACACAATCTGGAACAGCTCTATGATGCAAGTTGCTGCTGTTTTCAAAAGTTTAGGTTTTCATCACTACATTGTCTGCTCTAGCTGATCAAAAGTAAAACTGAAATATGCCACGAGTCAACTTTGTAGACTTGAAAGACCAACAACTGCTGTACAAGACAGTCTCATCCACATTATTTTACAGTCAGTCTAAAAGCCTGAAATTTCTAATGCGGACTGACATTTTTACATTTTGTGTAAATACACATTTTGCATTTAAAATAATGCAAAAAAAAAAAATAACTTTGGTCACGGGGTACGTATACACACACACATTATCCTTTTATGACTCCAACGTCAGATCAGTGGGTCCAGAAATAGAGGTAGCCCCTGGCCTTGGCCATCTTAGAACTGCCCTCTGTACTTTCCCCTGCACAGCGTTTCGCAAATGGCCCTATCAGATGTCAGAATGTAGCCACCAGGCATGTGTCTTCCTCGTGTTTCTACAGGCCTACTGGTGTGTTTCTGTGCGACAGCCCTGTCCCTCCCAGTTTCACATTGTTGTGCAATATTTCAAGACAGTTGATAAATCTATGTGGGGAATGAAAAAAGGGGTCTTAGTGTGTGCTGGTTTGGTCAAATAAATAAAGGTTTTATTTATTTTACTTGTGTGAAGGGAATCTACAGAGTGACATTGTTATAAAGAGATAAAACAGAGAGCACTCTGCAACGCCGAAGAGCTTACCTTTTTCTTGTCTCTCATGGAGCTCTTGCCTCGCACCATGATTTTGCATCCCGTCTCTGCTTCCAACTGTTTGGCTGTGAGACCCCGAGGGCCAAGGATTCTCCCCACGAAATTATACTGTGGATGCAGAGAAACAACCAGTGAGTCAAGAGGTGAATACAGAGTGTAAGAGATTAAGACATTATAACGCCCTTTATGTCAGTACATTGAATTCAACTATTGCAGTTCCATCTTGAACTTGACCATAAGTTAGGGTTAGTGTACGGACGCACACACACCCACACACACACACACCTGACCCGACGGGCCTATTGGGACACGACAGGCCACGACAAAAATGTTCACATAATAATAATAACCATGCGCTTGATAGACAGTGGATCACACTCAGTCGGATACAAAAGGAGATGTTGGGGTCGGGCTGGACTCAATAAGTTCTTTGTTTTGTACGGGTTTGGACGGAAACATGCTGCCCCAGTCGCACTATTACAGATACATAAATGTACCACATCAGCAAATATGACTCTAATTAGGCTTAATAAAATGAACTTAGTTAAAAAGAAAAAAAAATCATGACTAGGATTGACCTTTTCATTTGCACCTCGTGGTTGTGAGCAAAGCCCTGCCTGGTAGCTAATGCTAGCTAATAATTGTACATTTCACACCCCTCCTGCAACACTGCTAAAAAATAAGATGCTTTTATTCTCCTCATCATGGAGATAGCAACACTGGAAAGAATGTGAGTTTAGAAATTATCAAGGTAGAGCAGTGTTCATATGATACACAGACTTCCCAATAGATTAATGTTTTTGGGTTTTTTTTCTTTCGCCCTGACTTGCTTTCCAAGCACATGCAATACAGGGATTGGCTTGTATATACTTTAGCATCCCCACTTGATTTCAGAAAAAGAAAATTAATTAGCATGAATTAATCTGGGTGGGAATAGTGGGGAGGGGTAAAGGGGGGTGGGGGTGGACGGGGTGTAGAGGGGAGTTGAGTTGTGAGGTGAGTTAGTTTGCTTGACAATTTTCTTATCGAGGCCTCGTTTCACTGGCGAGTGGCTTGGGAGCTTTGTACCAAAAGGAAACATATTTACCGACATAATCCTCTCCACTTGAAACCAGCTTCCAACTGGATAAAGGGAAAATGTGTTGAAATAATCCAACACAATTTTCAGCCAAAATAAAAACGGAAGAGTGTGGTAAACAAAACACCCATGTTTAAACAGGGACTGGTGGAGAGCATGATGGGTAAGATGTCTCTGCTGCTATTAAAAGGGGATATTTATTACTCAAGCTAAATTTCCAAACCTGAAATATTCAAATGCTCACTGGCATGGAAAAATGCTTTTCCTTGACGACAAGAGGCACAACGGTTTGTCTCTTGAGCTGCTACAATGAGCCGTGACACCACTGCATTCAATTCTTAAACGCAGTGAAATCAGCTTAAGCACTCCACCGCACCAATGCTCCGGCAAAGTCCAAAAAGCCATCAGAGAAGTCGCATTTAATTACAGAGGGATTACAAATTTAACGCAAAGTTTGTGTATTTTCCCGTAAACAATGTAAACACCAGTGAGGACAGACTAAAACTCCAAGCTGTTGTTTCCCCTTGTCCCTGCTGCTGAGCTTTGCCTGCATCCGAAGCCTGTCAGGAAAGACGCACCCTGTGGCTGGAGAGATGCAGATGATCGTAGCATGCAGCTATACAAGATGTGTTTCTATGTCACGAGGCAACTGTTTGGTTCACTTTAATCAAGAAAACTGGTCCAGGGGATAGTCTGTGAGTGTGTGTGTGTGTGTGTGTGCCTGCAGAAGGATGCATGGGCACCTGTCCTCGGAGGTCAGCCACCAAAGATGCATGCTGGCCTGACTCTGACACACACTCATATACACAACACAGACACACACACAGCCCCAAGGAGCACAGGAGAGGGCTGTCTGTCTGCATCACAGTGCTGCTGCAGACATGGGTGAACCCCGAGCTCAGGGCTTTAAAGCGACGCTGTGGTACTCCTACACAACACACACAAACACACACACACACAGCCTCTAGCCTTTAAAACAGAGACTACAGTGACAATGTCCAGGGTGTTGTTATTCAGCTTTCCTGCTCGCAACTGCAGTACCACTCTCGGAAAAAATGCTTTCTGTCATACACACACAAAATTTACACCTGCAAGGTTTAAAAACTTACTATATTTATTTATAGGGTTTTTTCTGCAGGTGGGACATGTGACAGTTCCCACCAGCCTTGCAGGCTTCATGTATCCTCCATCAGTCCAAATCCCATCAGAATTACAGAACATGAATATATTAAATACACACAATAGGTGTATTACAAAGCAAGCCCCAGATGTCAAAAAGGATAGAGACATACGATCTAAAATCTGAGGTGGTTGCTTGAGTGATACAGAAAGAGCATTAAATATTTTATTCTCTGGCCTTCTCTCTCACCGTGTTTGCTAATACCACTCTCCATCCGACAGTGGTAAGTAAGTATTCTCTGTAGACATGAATATGCTGAAGACAAATGCACTTGACAGTGAGCAGGGGCCTGATGGAAGAGAGCTAAGCGAAGTTGAGAGAGAAAGGGTTAGAGAGAGGATGACACAAGAGCCCGCCCACCCCCTCAGTGCGAGAGCTTGTGGGTGTGGAGGCTGGTGAACCACTGTCAGATGTGTTTTTTAAATGATGACACAGGCATGTGGGCAGGGGGCATGGCAAGGAGCAGGCGCCGTGTCTGACCAAGCAGTCACCGCAGGTTTTACTCACACACAACTGACTCCAGGAAATTGAATCCTCAACACGCATCAAATTACCGAGCTTCAAGCATCTCACGTCAATCTTGAAAGGTAACAAGAAACAACACTGCCTCCTGCTATCAACCCATTAAGACCTAAGGCGCTGAATAAAAATGCACTCTAAAACCTAAGCTTTGTTTGAAAACAACCACCAAAAACCTGAGGGTTTTCTGAAGAGCCGACAGAATTGCACAAATTTATGAAAGATACTATTTGACTATTTTGACTTAAACATTTGCTCCTGAAACACTTCCCCTACCGGCTGAGCCTTGGTCAGCACGTTATACGGCACATCGCCCGTGTCTAAATCTTCTTTCTTATTTTCATTGTTGTTATCGTAAATTAAACACTGCTGTAATCCTCTTCAATATCACTCCCCTCTCTTAGATCGTCAGCCATTGTCTGATGTGCAACTTTAAAAACTTTACTGCAGGCTAAGAGCACTATCAAACAAACTCAATTTCCGATAATACTTTTCACAAGTATTTCAGAAAATCATGATTTAGACAAGTGTGTATCCGGCTCTAAATGGACAAGCATGCAATCATGCAATCATGGCAAACAGTCTTAAAAAAAGGTATATACATGTGTATGTTGCATCCAGTCTAAATGGGTTAAAACACTGCAACTCAAAGTCTACGGTAGATAGGAAGACAATCATCTTCGTGAAGGAATAAAGCTCTCTCTCTCTCTCTCCTCCCTGACTTCTCGCTCTGTACTTTGGGTTTGACATTCTTCTAATGGATGTTGATGTGCTCTTAGAAAAGGTGACCTCCATTTTAAGCCACTGGAATGTAGAGACAATGGGGGAGCCAAGTGGGTGAGTTATTAGGGGGGTGAAGAGCCATCGAGCCTGTCAGGAACTCAGACCACAGTACAGCCAGAGGAGCAGGATGCACACAGTGCCCTTTCTGCCAAATACACAAACCTTTCTTCACCTTCTCTTGCTAAACTATCTAATCTCCTCTTCACCTACCCCAGTTTTCAACCTCTATATGATTCTGCTGTTGCATCAACTCCACCGGCTTCCCAGCCTCAGGTCTGTAAATAACGTCATGTCCAGGAGCAAAAGCTTTGCACTGTCACTGCTGACTGAGAAAACCATTCAAATTTTACAGGCTTTTGACAATTAAAAAAATCACAGTAAAATTGTGATAATCATCATTAAGAGTTCTAGTTTTCCCTTTGGCACCTGATTGCTCATGACTGATGAGAGAGCAACAAGCTATTCAGGAGCTGAAAAAAATAAAATATGTCATATCCTAGTATAAAGTATGTATTATCAATATGCTGAACTTAGGAGAAAGTTGAAAACTGTTGTGGTGGAACTACAACCCACCAATGAGCAGGACAAATATAGAAACGCCATCAGCACTTCCACTCGGTCACAGTGAATTCTGCGGACAATGACCTGCTCTATTCACATGTCAGCTCTATTGAATATTACACACAGACTTTGTGTTAGAGAGCCATCAGTGTAAAGTCCATTTAATGTCCCGTTCAACTAATTTGGACATTTGTGTTCACACAAACACCTCCTCCAGGAGATG
The DNA here is from genome assembly GCA_026259375.1 of Verasper variegatus. Classification (NCBI taxonomy): domain Eukaryota; kingdom Metazoa; phylum Chordata; class Actinopteri; order Pleuronectiformes; family Pleuronectidae; genus Verasper; species Verasper variegatus. The sequence goes on from CM048049.1 coordinate 15,015,679, forward strand.
TCTGCAAAAGTTCAGGGTGGCAGTGTATGTGTGAAAGCAGCTTTTGTCTCTTATACAGAACAACCTCCGTCTGGGTAACAAACTGCTGCTACCACCTCTTTGCTAATAGAGCAGACATGGGCTTCTTTCAGACATAGGCTGCTTTCAGACATGCACTGAACTCTTGACTGTCCTCCACAGACACAAAGTCGCCAGATTTGTCCTTGGGGGGCTTTTTTAAAATCCATTAACCAGGTCAGAAAATAAAACTTCACAAAAATATATTTTGAAACAGCAATGGCGAATGAGATAAGTCGCCACAGCAGGCTAACCAACTCAAGTGGATGTAGTGCTGGACTGTGGCTAACAACAAAAAAAGTAAGCTTAACAGCTACGTTTAATCAAACACTGTCAACACCAGTGTTTTTCTGAACTTTTGTTTTTGTGTTTCGCTAAAGGTGGAAGGGCTCTTTCCCACACTCCTCTGATTCAATTTAGTTTTATCTCTGTTTTCCTAAAAAAACATTCCAACAATATTGAGAAACACGCAGGAAATATACAAACGGTTTCTGACAGACAGACAAGATGTGCACACACTTACACAAATACACAAAGCCCCCTTCAGGACAAGGGCTTACGCTGACATTAAAGGGTCTTTGTTTAGCTCCAGTTATCACTTCTCCACAGGCAGGTTTTGTTGTGAACATATCTACGTCTACGACACTGTCTTTGAGTGCGAGTGTGTTTGTGTGTGAAACCACAATACATGGGAGTGAACTCTTGCAGACACCCCTGGCACCCAGAGCCGATTGTCGTGTGGGTTTGCGTGCACATGCGGTTTGTTTTTGTGAGAACCGACTGCAGCTCCACCAACAATGCTCAGAGGAGAAGAACAATTGTGGCTTTGGTGGCGTTTTATTTGTGGTGGTGGGGAGACAGGAAATGAGATCATGCTCTCTGGCTGTATGCACACAGGGCTTATCAAAGAGAGGGGCCAGGCCAAGAGGAGAATACCAATCACTTATTAGCCAGCCTCACTAGGAAACGAGGAAAAGTGTATTTGGTGCAATTTATCAAAGTAAGGTGGATTCTGTGGTTACACCAGGCACTGTCATCTTTTTCCTGCACTCAGACCTCGCCCATTTTTTCACTGTTGAGCTCACTTTATTGTAATGAGGGACGGTACCATTAATCCATTCATAAATTCTGGAAACAGAGCAGGCATCCTTGTAGCCTGATATCTCTTCAACCTACACTGTCAGCAGCTCCCAGTAGCATTTGCACACTGGAAGGAGAGGATGGAAGGAATATGGGAATAAGGAGAACACAGGTGTATAGCCCACAGTGGTTAATATGCCTGATCTACAGGGGGGCTAGAGGTGAAGAGGCTGGAGCAAAGAAGGGGTGAAAATTAGGCTTCGATTCCAATGATGACATCGCTGCCTCCTAGGCCCACAGACTTCAAAGCCCTCTATTCAGCACATCCAGCATTTAGCGCCTAATCCATGGCTCCTTTGATAATTCTGTTTGGGTTTATTTTGGGGTTGCAGGCAGGGTGGAAATACAGAAGAGTGGAGACGGAGAGATGGAGAACGACTGATGCCAGCTGGAAGTCGTGATTGAAGGAGGCACAGGGCAAAGTTTAGACGACTAGATAAGCTAGAGCTGCATAGAGAAAATGGACGAGCAGGAAAACGTTAAATAAAGTTCCCCCTCAGTGTTCCTCTTGAGCCTTAGTTAATCATCCTAAATCAACAGGAGACTGCCTTTTTGACAAAGAGGTGGAATAACGTTAGCAATGCCCTGCTACCTTATCCGTGAGTCTATCATTAAGAGAGGAAGGGAAACAGTATCCAATTTAGATTGGTCACATCTGGCCAGCACTCAGTCCTTTAATAGAGCATTGCACTGAAGTCACACTTGCATCATCTGATCAGCCATTTCATTCATGCGTCATCGTCTTCACCCAATACATCAGATGACTGGTGAACAGCTGACTGGTAAAAATCTAATTAAAGTAGTGTGTACAGGGCAGCTCATACAAACTGAAGGGTGTCACTATTATTCAGCTGCCTCCTTCTCTCTGTATATAACAACAAGTATACCAACCTGAAAGACTCTACCCTCTGATATTCTGATATCAGAGGTCTCCTGAATAAAATACAACTTTTGGAAATAAGCTGCTTGAACAAACAACCTATAGTGTTGTCTTTTTAGAGATAGACAACCTCATATATAAACTAAAGTACAGAAGCTTTTGGTATTGTTGACTCTGCTGAGATCCAATGTTTGTACATGTTTGCACATATATCAGAGTTTTGTATACCATAGTGTTTTTGCTAGGGGATTAGTTATTTCAGCAGGGACCTTTGTTGTTTAACTATTTGTAATAAATAGCCAACTAGATGAGGCAAGCGTCTCCTATTAAAAAATGAGATTTCAGGAGAGTGCACACATCCACTTTGATAGTAAAATCACCTACTTGTCACATCTTTTTATAAACCTAATAGAAGAGAGAGTGTATTATTAATGGTACTATTTAAAACACTGATGATGGTCTAAAACCTGCACACAGATACTATATTAGCTGACACCATGTACTTGGTGCAGCCTTTTCATCACTGTGTGCTCAACCTGCTTCCTTTGTCCTTCATTCTCCATTTTCTCCTCTGCCCCTATCAGTTTAAAGATATCAGGGACAGACGGGCATCACAAGCAGACATCCACTTACAGCGCACAAGCACAATTTGGTAATATGCAAGTAACCATTGGCATAAGCTCAGTTATGAATGCTTACCAGTTTACACTGTTGCCCTTTGTCATGTTAACTGACTACAACAAATAGTCCTCTCGGTTTAAATGATCATTGTAATTACCTTCCCCATCAAATAGCCAACTAGAGAACAATCCATTCATCAAATTATCATCACCATCACGCATGGCTAGTCAGCAAGAGATATCAAAATCCTGCGCTCTGCCGCTCTAACGGGGAGGTGAGGTGTGGGAGGTACATTTCCAGAACTAGTAATGACTTAGGGGGTCAGAAGGATATCAGGAGCTGGCATGATAAGTGATGACACCCTCATGGGAACAAGCTTAATGACTTTCGCTGTGGCTGGCTCGGCCTGGCAATTTTACTGCAGTGAAAAAGAAAGGTCCAGGAAACATCCAGTCTGCTCAAACCACCAGAGCCCTTTCTTTGGTAATCTCGCATTTTTGTGCCTTGCAGTAGAAGTGAAGTATCATGGCCATAAAGCAACATTTTCCACTCTCTTAAATATAACACATATGCACACAGAAGCATACGCACACAAGCACACACAGCATGGCTGCTGCAAAAATGTCACGGTGGGATGTATAAAGGAAACTCCATTGAATAATCATTTTTTAAGTCTACATTTTTTACTGTGTCTGCGACATCGCAATGCATTGAGCCAATATTGATCAATCTTTCAGTGGTTGTGTTTTTTCAGCCGACAAGTTATTTGTCATCCTCAACTAGATTCATTTGCCTTCAAAATACAAACTAATGACCAAAAAAAATGGAGACTTGCAGGGAGATCTTTAGTGTGGAGACAAGTGAATGGAAAGTGGAGGATTCTGAGGGTGTGGGCGGGGGGGGGGGTCTAAAAGGAACCTGAAGTACCATGACAACCACCTGAACACCAGATAAACACTATAATGCCACAGAAACACTGTTTTTGCTGTCCTATCTATATAAATGATCATTATTTTCTCTGCAATGTCCTAAAGACAATTTAGACCGTCCTGCTTAATAAGACAGTTGCTCAACAGCTTACATCTCACTGAGGGTCCCATTTCATAGAGTCAGCAAAGCAAGGGTGGCGTCCACGTGTGCCTTTTCACTGCTAAGCATTTCTTGCTACCCTTACTGACCCACAACCCATTTGGGCATTTAACGGTTGGCAAATACAAATACACAGGGAATAAAGTGGAGAAAGAGGCATACCTAAAAGACATGTCACATATCCTATCAGATGCCTGAAGGTCAACAGAAATGACATGCTGGGCTGTCAGTCAGCTGCCTATCATTGTGTGTGTGAGCGTGTGCTCGGGAGAAAAGTGGAGCCACAGATAGCATTTAATTGAAGGTTGAAGTTATCAGATAGCCTGCGACTCAGCTGTCAGTCAAGATGCAGTCTCCACGGTGACGCTTCACAGCGCTCTGCACCACTGACGACACCAGGAAATGGCTGACTTTGATGAACGGTGAGGGAGCAAGCGGGGAGTCACGGCGGCAGACAGGATGATAGAGACACAGGCCGTCAGACAAACGCATTCACAGACAGATGTGGGGCTCACAGGCAAGTACACACGAGCCAGAGAAGGGACACACTTATGGGAATTAGAGTAGAGGTGTGCTGGCAAGGCAAGTTATTTTGGTAGAATTGACATGCTGCACGGCATTCAGGCACCAAGACAATCTAATTATCTCCTGGTGAAACCAGAGCAGGGGGCTCTTAGGTGAGACAGAGAAAGCCCCATTGAGCAAGTGTGACCTCAGCCTGGGGATACGGTGAGAGTCTCATTTGTAATTGAAAGTGAAAACTGCGAGAAATGCAAGTAGACGGCAGGAATCCCAAAATGACAAGTGTGGAAAGAGGGAGAAGACAAGGTAATGGCATGAACGACGACAAATCTGCTCTCCCAAGTGAGTTGATGTCAACAACACAAAACAGAGACCTGGATCGTTGTTTCCTGCTTTCTTGGGGGAACCTACAATTGCGTCAGTGAGACACAGACTGCACATTTATTTTTCCGATGAGAGGAATATGGGAAATTAGGAGGAAATGTGAGAGGGGGAAGATATTCCCCAGTCTAATAATCATCATTACTGTTTCCACTCCTTTTAGCAAAGGGTAGATGGGGATAGGAAGTGACATTTTTCTTCCCTTCCTTCTTTTCTTTCATCTCTCCCTTTCCAAGCTGATCCTACATCATCTCCACTTGTACTCGACTATTAAATGATTCCACTCTTTATCCTGCTTGAAGACAAAAACTGGATCGAGAGTAACTGGAGCTCGCTCTATGTTTGAACAACAATTATCAACCTACACAGAAGGATGAGTTCAGTCCTGGGTTTAAGTCAGTAGAACACACAACAATACTTCATCTACAATTGTCTGCTGTTCAAATAATTCACATTTCTTTTCCTCCTCACCTACTCAAAATTACAAATGGTGGGAGCAGCAGAGAAAAATGTGTGTTACACTGTTAGAATTCAAATCCTGACACAAACATCACATTTTTAGTACATAACAAAGCTATCTGGCATTTTCCTCTGCAGATGTAATGACTACACTTCCAAGTGAAATATCTGCTGTTTTACATCACCATATGTGTGTGTTTTCCTGTCATTTTACTTCCCTGTGCACATGTTAGTGTTGGTATAAATTTTTCTACTAAAGTCATCAGTGACTCATCTCAGCCACCAGGTGGAAGCCCAATTGATCCAATAGTCGGTCTTCCCAGCAGCTCGTAAACACAAGTGTGAGATAGAGCCCTGCTCTGATAAGAGCAGCGTAGCCCACACAGTGAGGGAACACAAGGGTCATCTGAGGATGTCCCACTTTAAATAGGCTGTGTGTGTGTGTGAGCGTCATTGCTTAAATATCCTTACAGCCACAGATGGCAGATAGTGTTTCACACATTTCCACACACCTTCAAATATATATATATATATATATATATATATATATATATATATATATATATATATATATATATATATATATATATATATATATATATATATATCAGGGTTAACACAGAACACACCAATTAACACATACGTAATATCTGTGTGTGTCATCATATATGATGCCTTTTATTCCTATTAAATATGTTGCCAAGACTACTTAAACTTAAAAGTCTAGATATATCACGAGAAGACACAATAATGTTAATGTTTCAGATATATTGCATATAAAAAAAACTATCATAAACTCTGCTTTCAACTTCTGTATTTAAATACCTTGTTCTACTGAAAGAGATGATTTCAGTTAAAGAAAAAAATATCACTCATGCTCCTACAACTTAAAACTTATAGACAGAAATTGTGAACAGACAACCACAGAGCAACGAACAATCCATCACCCACACAAGGTCGGTGGTACCTACATTTGCATTTTCAGAGAAAAAGATGTTTATGTTCTCATTACCTACAGTATATAAGTAGACATAATGTATTCATGATGGAAGGTTTGGCTGCATAGGTTAAACTGAACTTTAACATTAGCTTTAAATGACTGACTTCTGTTATGATGTCAAGGATGATAGGAATTGTTGAAGGAAAAAAAACATTATGCAATTAGCACGCAAAAGCAACACAAACAGCAAATGGGAGTCTCACAGCTAATTTGGGAACTGTCCCGAGGGCCTGAGGTCCTGTCACTAGAGATGAAAGGTGAAAGATGGGATTTGGTCGGCTGATTTAGCTGGTGAGCTCTGAGGCTGGGTCTGGTCTGAGGGTCAGCTATAGCTAAGTTGATCCCAGCCGGTCCCTGGTGCCCTTTATCAATTCTGTCAGGGGGAAAATGCAATCCATGCCTGGCCGGGCCTTGCTCTGCTCTACGGTGTCTCTTATCCCCCGTCACCTCCCTCCATTCATTCATTTCCTCACTGCAAGCTGCCGGGATTACGAAGAGAAACGTTCCTCCTCAAGACGTGACGCAACCGTTCATGTGTGTTCCAGAGAGTAACTGTGAGGACAAGAAGGTGGCTGACTGACATATACTATATGCCTGCTTACAGGCAGTGTTTTTTGGCCACAACGATGCAGTTGTCACTCCCCAAGAAAGGGCACTAGTAGTGGCTCTGTAGAACCTGAGACACTGTGAAAGTTGATAAAACAGGTACTTACATCAGGGTACTCTTTGACAGGCACAAACAGTTTTTCCTGCAGGTGGACGATGGGTCCCAAAGCCTCAGGTAGCTCCAGGGGGTGTCTTTCCACAAGGCCATTCACCGTGTCACTGTACATGTCTTTGCGCACTCTGTTGATCTCTGAAACACACAGAAAGGTAGAGTATGGTAAGCAAATGAATAAAAACAACCGTACAATTCTTCTTTTTCTTTTTGTATTTGATAAATCACTGATTGATTTTGACTTCTGGGCAAAGGCTTAATGTAGCAGATAAATCTTTGTTGTAAAACAAATGAAAGAAAAACCACAGATATTTGTCAATTGCCTTGAGTGCTGTGTATTTTTTATAGAAAAACTGTACTTGACAAAAGGATTATCACAGCCGTGAGTGCAAACATGTATGACAACAATATCTTGTAATACCTGCAGGGAAAATAGTTTTTCAAATTGTTCAGACTAAAAACAGCAAATGTTTTGTTGTTTATGACAGAGACGTAAGTTAAGTGTTGAGGGGTTAAGGCCACAGTCTTTCCTTTCCCCCTGGTATTCCTCAGTGGCTGTTGTCTAATAGAGCGGACTATGCCAGTGGCTGGTGGGAAGATAAGACACTCAGATCCGGGTATATGCCTTCAGATCTGATCCCCCTGTCAGATTAATCTGATGGACCTCTGTCCCACTCACAAACACAATGCCAACACGGATTACTGCTCTAACACTTGACACACACACAAACACACAAGCTCACCTCTAATTCACAAAGAACCCATTTCAGCACACACAAATTCACATGACAGAGGAAAGCTGTGCTTTGCAGATTGAGTACACCTCTTCATTCATTCCTCCTGTGTGTCTGTGTGAGTGTAATGAACAAGTGATGTGGTCACACTTTCTTGTTTCCCACTTTTGTTACTGTAAGGGTTGATTTTTATGATTGGACAGTGAAGTCAGCCCTGGGACATGTACGCAACACACTGAATGACAGCTACATAGGGAGGGTCTGGTTTCTCCCGGTGGTCCTAGTGCCCCGGCTGACCAAGTCAGATGGGTCTGTTGTCAGTGAGTTTGTGAAAGAGTAATTGTGACAGCTGGAAATGAAACGACTGAGCACATCTATGTGCCACAATGAAGCAAGAGCACAAAACACTACCATCAAGATCATTTCTGTTATCCTGAGAAGTGTTAGAACATTTTCAATTCACAACTGTAGGACAAATTACTGGGAAACCATTATCTCTGAAGCATAAAGCTGTTTAGTTGTAAAGGGCAGGAGAAAAGTGATTTTATAAAGGAGGCATCTTTAAAGACGGTTTTAAGTTTGAAGGTGAAACAGCTGAAACAAAATGGCAGGGCTAGTGAAGCATCGAGAGATGATCTGTCTGGTGTGGAGTGGGAGCAGGTGTTAGACACTATTTCCATCTTTCATGAGACTTCCAGCCAGTTGGGTGCTCTATATAAAAACTCGAGCCAGGGAACCTGACACTCAACTAAAGATGCCTGCAGTAAAGCATGCCTGACCTGCAAGGTTTATCCTTGCCCTGAAACGCATTTAGAAGGAGGGTCAAACATAATAAGGTTTTAGTATAGTAGTTGTCTTTGTTTTAAGTATTTTACAAATGCCGAGATATTAGAAAAACTCCTGGATGTAGGAATGGAATTAGTTTGCAAAGCATTCTTGTATAGCTGAAAATAGGTTTTCACTGGACGCTACTGACGAGAGACAAATGTGTGATTTATATGCTCACGGACACTGACAAGCATACACATACACATCTGGCCTGCAGCTGCAGGGAAAACACATTGGAACCACACAAACAGCTAAGGAGCCTTGGCCCAGTGCGACTCCTTCCCAAAAGCACATGATTTCACCACTCTGTAGTCAACACAGATTCTCCTAGTCCTCTCTAAACACAAATTCATCCTCGTGGTATGGAGCCCAGTGGACACATTACATCAGTTCTAACCAACACCAGCAGCTTCAGGCCACATTCTGGCCTTGAATAGAAAAAGAGGGACTTGGCAGTGACAAGTAAAAACAGGGAGGAGACGAGGACAGACAAACACAGGGAGTCAAGCTAATACTGGAAAACATGATTACCTACACATACTTTGTTGGGGGAAAAATAAATATATGTGCTTAAATATAGTGTGTATTCTATGCTATTAAGTCTACTGTATCTAAGAACATCAATCCTTCAGATGACAAGACAAAAGAAAAAGTGTGCACGTGTGATGATGCAGCTCAACAACCACTAGCAGCACCCCTCCTCCTTCCAATTCTATTTCCTGTTGCTGAAATGCCACATTAACATAAGGGGGCCGAGCTGGGCTATCAGTGGAGACGTGCAGCATTTGACAACCCCTAATTTAAGCATGCCAAGTCTTTTGTGCAGCACTGCGCTCACCTAAAAATGATCCCCCTGCCTTGCATGACCGACAAAATCATTTGTCTAGCTGTCCATCCGGAAAGAACGGGCTGATTTTATAAGAAAGGCAGGGGGAGGGAGAGGAAGGAGGAATATCTTGGGAAGAAAAGGATAAAAAGACAATAGGCTGGAGGAAACGGGGTCGGCTATCAGTGAGGACTTTTCTTCAACTCTGACATTCGGGAGAAAAGAAAAATATATATAATCAGGATTACATACTGGAAATACACATGGTTGAGGCCATTTGAATAAGGATTCATGGGGGGGGGTGGTCTCAGACTTTTGGGCCCCACTGTGTGTGCTTTAACAGCTGAATGAGGAGCAGTAACAGATCCCCTGTTACTGCCCTTCAGCCATCTCTCAGCTCAATGCCAGTGTGTCCATCCACAATCTGACTCAGCAAACCACAAACACACACGCGCACGCACACACAAACACACACGCACAAACACACACGCACGCACACACACACAACCTGCCAGGGCTGTCTATTTACTGGTAGGGCAGCTGCACACTCAGACACAATGGAAGAGATAATAATATCTGTTTAGTTTTTCACAGAGGAATCTGTCAGGACGGAACAAAAATTGACCTTGAGAGTCGTTTGAGAGGCAGAGTGGAGGAAGGTTTGCTTGCTGAGACAAAGACAGAGGAAAGAGGAAGAATTATAACCACAGTGCTGAGCAAGCAGAGTGCAGGTTGTATTCCTGTCGAAACACACACAGCTCTTTTCTGCCTCAATTTAAGTTCATGCGTTTCATTTTACCCCACTATTTCTTTTTTGTTTCTCTCAACTTCGGCCCTTTCTTCTGTTTGTGTGCATCTGTTTGCCCTTTGTACGCTCAAGCAAAGAAAAAAAGTCTCCTCGTCTTCTCCGCGATCTTGGCAGTGCGGACACATGAGTATTGAAAGGGCAGCATGTGGGAGAGGAGAATGGCAGGTGGAGGGGGTTGAGAGGCAGTGGACTGAGGGGTACGGGAGAGATTGTGGCTGCAGGTCTAAGAGCAAAGAATGTTTGGTGGGTGGATGTTGAGTGTGAAGAGTCATTCTTGAAAAAAAGCCTCACCTCAATGTCCACTCACTTCCCTTTTCCGGACTATTTCAAGGTCTTCGCTTAGTGGACAAGGTTTTTTCTGTTTTCATCATGTGAGCCAAGTATTTAACATTGCTCAATATGTCATATGATGAGAAGTGAGAGCAAACTCCATCTGCTGAGGAGATATTGTTAAAGCTCTGTGAAGTCACTAAGGGGATGTTTTGGGTGAACTTTATGAAAATCCATTAATATTGGTGCCATGATAAAAAGGTTAATCTGACCAAATTAAACTACAAGAATAAAAGATAGCCATACGTATTATCAACTAGAATGCCACTTATACCTTTCCAGTCCCCTTTAGAAAAACACATTTATATTCCCGGGTTCCAGATTTTTATTTGAATCTGCACCACATTTTACACACACACACACACACACACACACACACACACACACACACACACACACACACACACACACACACACACACACACACACACACACACACACACACACACACACACACACACACACACACACACACACACACACATCCCCTTAACATGCCAGAACCTTTTCATCAAGAAAAAAACCCATTGCTGGATCCACCCCCTGATCTGGATCCACAGAGAAACAAAACCTAACATTACACAGCTAATGATCCATGTTTCACAAGTCTTAATAATCACAACACTTATCTTTCCAACAAAGGCTCAAGAATCTGCACAATTAACACATTTACTCAACTCCTTATGTCATCATTGCTATACCAAAGGTCCCTTGTTTTCTACCTGAGACCATGCAGAGACCATTGCCCACTGAATGCAAACTGTAGAGCTAGGCCTTGCCTGGAGATGGTGGAAACTGAGATAATCAAATCCACGACACTATCTACTCATCTGAATGACTGATATTTGACAGAGTCAGCCACCAGGAACTCAGCAACCATGGGACGGAGAAGCTTTTTATTTATTAAACCCAGCTTGATGTGAAAAACAATGATCACACAGAGACAGCACTGACTGGCAGCACAGTTCAGGAGTGGCTGAAATGAGGAGAGAAAAAGCATAAGACGAAACAATAGCTAAATGGGGTGGGAATATTTTCTAATGTTGCAGCCTCTCTGATCTAACATGATCTAATGAATGCAAACACAGCATGAGGACAAACATGGAGGGAGGGGTGGGGAGGAGAGGAGAGGAGAGATCAAAGACAGAATGAAGAGATAAACCACAGAGGGAAAGAAAGAACGAAAACAGGGCATTATTAAAAACAATGAAGAAGTCCAGAAGGAGATGAAGTAATCAGGTTTAAGACAGGTGGAGATCATTCAGTCAGACCTGCTCCGCTAGAGAATGAGAACGAGTCCATTAAGAGACCAAAAATAGACGTGCTCCATAACTGCTTTGTCCTCACCCGGTAGCTCACAGCAAAACATCCTCAGACCAAATCTGCCCATGTACGTGTGTGTGTGTGAGAGGGAGAGTAAAAGACATGTAATGGGTGAGTAATCGGAGTGATAAGAATTGCCGGAGGAAAGCAGCTTTAGATGCCTTGTGATGCCTGCTATAAGCCTGATGATATCTGGCACCTGAGTCTAACACCAATTAATATTAAAGCAAGAATGATCAAATGTTCGACTCTGCAGAGAGACTCCATGGATCTTCCTTGTTTAGTGTGATTTGAGATCGAAAACCTATAGCATGAAAGATCATTCTGTATTTCCGGCTCGCACAGACATGCATGTTCAATTAATGATTTAAAAACAGGTGAAAAGGTAAATGTCTTTATTTATATAACAGAGTGCATCTATCGGCAGAACTATTTTTATTTAAATGAGGGGTATAGAACCCCCCCCAAAAAACATGACTAGGAAGCTGAGGTAAATATAGGCATGAGAAATGTGGTGGTCGTGTCTGAAACACTGGAGCAATCACACATAGACCTAAATGTGCTGGAGCTGAGTGAAACAAGACACAGGCAAGGAACAAGCCTTTTCACTTTAAAGCTGTGCACTTTTAGCAATCACAAAGCCTGGGTGCCCGTTGCAAGTGAAAGGATTTGGACGTTTAATGCATTCCTGCCCTTTATTCATGGCACAGACAACTTTATCCAAGACGACACTCCACTTCAACAGTTAAGGGGTTTGGGCAGGCCAAGCATATGAAAGACAGGGGTTTCTTTTAAAGCCGAAATCCGGAGTATAGCGTGAGCACACTGGTGGGGGCGACTGAGCCATGAAAACGTATGCATTTCTTGGTCTTATCGTCAACTCACAGCTGCCTCTCTCTCCCTCCCTGCGTGCTCAAGAAAAAAACGCTTCCTTGTGCTTCTGTCTTATTTTTACTTCCTAATCTTTGATTTAACAGTAGGCCTGTACCACACAATCCTCTGATGCACAAACTATTTCTCTGTTGTTAATGAGTATGCTATACCACAGCAAAGTGAAGAACAGCAAATGCATTTCAGTTTTTTTTAAACGGGAAAACATCAGGTTTAGCTTTGTGCACCTTGGTGTCAGTGTCATGTGACCAGAAGAATTATGACTTACCATCGAAATCCTATATTTGATCAGAAAATGTTCAGAACAAGATGCCAGGTTCGATGTGTGACTTGCTTATGTTTTGTCACTACCGGTGCTAGAGTGTGGATACTTTCCCAGCAGGTAATAAACTCATGACGACACTGGTGTTACTTATCACACCAGACATTTTACAGGAAAAGACGCGTGTTGGCTTAATATCTGCAGGGCGCCTACTTTCATCTGTTGTGTTAGATTTTGCTGCAGACTCACTCTCATGGTGCACTGGAAGGTGTGTGTAGATAAGAGGTGTTGTTGTTGTGCCCAACTATTTTATTATTTGATCAACGTGGGCATGACTGCAGATGCATGGAAATGAACGGATTAGGTTTGATTTCCATTCAAAAATTGAAGGAGATGGTAGGTACAGTGGGTATGTTATGTAATCAGTGTGTGCCCGAACATCTTGTGAACATAGAAATTATGGGGCAAGGAAAATGATAGTTCCCACTAAATAATAATGCTGGACAAGCAGGAGTAGACGTGGCAGCAACTATGGATCAACATTGTTCAACCCAATTATGGCAACACTCCTGGAAGTGGTTACATCTAACTCAGTGGTGACAGCATTACCCAAGTGTGTCTATTACCTACAGTGGTCTATAGCACACTTGGGTGCAAGTCGTTCTCACTTTCCAGGGATTCAGTGAGAAAATGCAATGTGACAATACTCAGTCATGGAGAACAGCTGGGCTGTAGTCAACCAAATAGACGTTGGTCGATGGAAAACAGACAACGTGTTTTGTTTTCATTAATTTCTTTGCATTGGGTCACGGCCAAAGGAGCTTCAGCACAAAATGTCCTGGTTGTGTTTTAAGTGTTTCCTTGCTGAGTTACAGCTCAGGGATAGTAACGTAAGGAAGCAATTCTGATTGGAAAAAGTTAGTTACTTTTGAATATACAGATAAGACTTGACTAGACTGTGCCCTAACAAGATATCACTTAAACCTAGGTAAAGGAGAGATTCAGCGGCCAACAACTTTCAGTGTACACATGGTTTGTGGGTCTTGTGAAGCAGACTTGGAAACTTAAATTTGTGACATCTTAGTTAATTATCTGTCAACCATCAAATTGTGCAGAGACATAACATATAAACTTTGCTTTGCAGTGAGTCTTCCACATAGTTCCTGAACCCTGACATGATGTGGATAAAAGCATTGACCCCCACAAGCACAGTCTAAATGGCTCTCGACAGACATGACGGTGCAATTTGCTGGAAGCCAGAGGGTGAGATTTATGTTGTGTCTCAGTGATTCTCCAAAGGCAGGCTGGGTAAAAAGCTCCAGCGGCAGGTCTTTAAGTAGATAGGCCACTAAATAAATGACTGGCATAACAAGGTTTCTGGAACTGCTCTCTGAGCCAGGTATGGAAAAGAAGTAATAAAATACAGAAAAACACTTGCATACACAGACGCACTTTCTCAGCTATCTCATGGGTGAACGACAAGCTAAGACACAAAGGAACTGTGCTTTCAACCAAACTGGGAGTGAGCGGTTGAATTAAAAAAAATGCTTAAAAAATGCTTACGCAAACTTCCAGTAACAATCTCGAACATTAAGAATATACATGCAGGAGGTGCGAGAGTACACGTTCACGTTTGTATCCCCGCCAGCTCACAGCCCGAAAGCAGCACGTTCCGCTCTGTGATCATCAATAATGAGCTGAAGCTGCCTGAAAACACACACACATAGATAACAACTCACACATAATTTAGCTATGGTCCAACAATAGACAGGAATGTGGCTGGCCTGACACTGACTTAAGTACATATAAAAACAAAGACCGAACTACACATTAAAAGCACCCACACACACGTGATCTAATGAGCTTTTGTGTTTGTAGGCAAGGCTCCCCTGAGAGTGTGAACCCACAGAAATAACACTCCACATGGAAGGAGGAGAGAAAACGCCTCAGAGAAAAAATCTGCTAAACAAATACAGCAGGAAACAAGAAGGAAATAGCCCTACACCTCCCCTCCCATCTTGCTTTACTAGCCACAGCTTCATACTTAATCCAGTGAGAGAGTAAAACCACAGATTACACATGCTGCTACATGCAGCTGCTCCTTATAACACATCACCTCTAATTGTTTTACCGTGATGACTGACAGCAGAGGAAACAAGTGCAAAGTTGTGCTTGTCTACCGTTGGCAGAGTACAGCAAATGCTCATCAGGATTATTATGACTACATACAGCTGCAGCACAAACAGAAAGGGTGAGACTCCCTTTTTTTTTACTACCTATTATCATGTAAGGCTTAAATTTGGTTAATTATTTCTAAATGAACTTGCACTCAAAATATTGACAACAAAACAAAGTCAGTAGTCTATCAAATCAAAACACAAGTTAAACACATCCTTAACTATGTGTGAAACATTGACAAATTGGAGGCACTGCTTTACCTCCTCCTCGATTCTGGCTGAACCCCTGAGAATATGTATGCTAAATTCGGAACGTGTAGGTGTGGTGATGGCCAAGAACAGCAATCAGCAAAGCCATTAATCATAACCGGTGACAAATGAAATGTTTTCTGAGGCTGTCACTGCGACTGCATGCAGGACGGGGAAGAGGTGCCAAGCCGAATGTGGCTTTCTGTGGCTGCTGGCAGCGACAGTGATGGTGCGTTATAGGGACGTGTCATAGCCCGTTAGCTTGGTGATTAAACAAAGCAAACAGACAGAGTAGAAAAGGAGAGGGGGACCGAAGCAAAGAAAGAAGGAGAAAAAGCAATAAAGCGGGACAAAAGGGAGAGGATATGCTAGGGAAGTGAAATGCATATTTCTTTTTAAATACCACATTAGCCAATATTGGGAATCACGTTCTTACATTCAAAGAGATATATTTGCATTTGACTAGAGCGACCACTGTCAATGACTGCGGCACAAGCACTGACATATGAGCAGGTGAAGTGATTGCCCTGAAAAATGTGGCACAGCGTCGGCAGAGTTAACTGAACCTTGAGGAGGAGTTATGATGCCAATTTTGAGCACATGATAAACAGTGAGGCAATCTCATCAAAGAACTGTCAAGTGGCCAAGAAATAGTGTTACAGAATACCGTGAGATGGCAAGAACACGCTATTTCAGTGTTAAAAGTCTTGCTGTGGTCCCAGAACTGGTAGCTCAGAGGTGTGAAAAATAAAATGAGAAAATGGTAATTGTCAGGCCAAAACCAATCATCCACTGGCGCGTTAACAAAGGGGGATGGTTAACTGAAAGTAAGACTATTAGCAAAAAAGCACGTTTGGCCATGTTTATATTATTGTATAAATAAGAAACATTTTAGTTTTCAAAAGGGACTGCATTTTAAAGATGTTAAAACATTGGTCTCACAAGAGGCAGGGTTCTCTTTCCTGAGGAAGAAAATAAGACATTGCTCACACAAGGACACTTGCGCATTTGAATATTTCAAATTAAATGTTTTGTTCCTGAAACGACCCTATAAAATATATTCAGAACAATAAAAATGTGAAGTGAAAATATCAAAAGTTTGTTATGAATAAATCTGCTATACTTATTGTATGTTATGCTAAAAAGTTGGTTTGAATTTGGCTCAACTACGAGGGTAGATAATTCACACGATCTCGAAAAGAGTTGTCGCAAAAACCCATAATATGCTTCTCACTCTCATCACCATGCTATACCTTCCCCAGCTTAACAGCTAAATTAGTGTTTCAGACAGTATCTGCAAAGCTATTAAGACCTCAGCCTAAAATTAGAACAAGGGATCATCACATTTGATGATGTGGAACTGCATTATGGGGGGGGGTGCTGCTGGGGGGCATGCTGGCAGCTCAATGAGCCATAGGAGTGCCAGAGTTGTGCACGCAATGGGCTCTACCATAGAGTGAGGGTGAAACTGGCAGGGAGGGCTGGCTCGATACTGAACCATAATGGCTTACTCTTAATGGCTGCCGCAAGGGGCCAACGTTCATTACACTCTGCGTGGGCTGACTTACGACAGGGTCCTGGGGTGAAACTTGCGAGAGCACATGCACACCACTCGCGCACGAACCTTGAGGGGGGCACCCCAAAGTGAATGAGCAAGGTGTAGAGCTACCACTTTTACTTCTCTCTCCCCCCCCCACCCACACTTCCTTTTCACTGAGGAGTGTTTGTGTGGTGGTAAAAAGAATGGGATAAGCTCCTTCCCAGAGTAGTTTCACAATACTGCTTATTATTCAACAAATAAAATATCTAATCCAACACAGCAGAGGCTTGAGTTGTGTGCCAATACTTCCTCACTCCTCGGTTCACCTTTTCCAGTAGCCCAATACCCAAGCTCAGCTGAAACCGACAACCCAATGCACACAGATGCAGACTCAGGTTCCTACCAAAATAACAAGCAAAGATAGGCTATTTTACTGCTGCTCTCATCATCTAGAGGGGGAGTGATATGTAGCGTTAAATTGGAACCCACAGCAATAGTCATTTAACAGGCTGACTTCAAGAGAGAAGCCTCATGAGCTGAAAATGGTTATAAAAATCTCAGATGGCATACTTGGTCCAAAAAGGAAACATCCTGCCTCAGCTATGCTACAATACAAGGAGGAGGCACACCAGCTACTTCCACAGACATATCCTGTGTCTGTGTGGTTCTATGCATACTAAAAGCACTGCTTGGTTATGACAGGTGCAGTCAAAACTAGTTGATTAATTAGTATAAACATAAACACACATTCAAAGCATGAACAAAGCATAACAGCCAAACAGATTGTTGATTCTTCTGTATCTCATGGGAGCTCATTTCACAGAGTTCACCTGCCAGTGAAATCAGGCAAACAAACAAGAACGAGACCGAAGCTGCGTGCTGTGCGGCGCTATTCAAGAATCGCTCTCTCGCTTTCCTTTTAACGCAGCCATCTCTAACTTCAGTGATGCAGTCCACACACCACATATGCTCCAAAAAAACACAACCATTTTCCCACTGAGGCCTCAGTCATACTTTAACAGGCATCTGCACTTGCACAGACAGACTCACATAAAACAGCACAACAATGAGGGGGCTGCTATGTCAAAGTGAAGCACAGGATGCATGCGGTGAACTCAACAAGATGTGAGACAGCGAGATAAGGAACGGGATGAATAACAGGATGAGGAGTCAGGATGCATGTTGCTGGGATGCGTACATATGAAGAGCCCCTGGGCCCATTTGGTGCACTGTGGGTTGTGAAAAGAGGGGTATCCCTGTCCTTTGCCCACTACCTGGACGGCCTGAGGAAAAGGGACATTTCCGGTCAGTAGACACAGATTACTTTTCTTAATATATAAACAAACATTGTTCCTTTAAGTTCTTTCCACTTTTCATCTTCTAAAACATTTGAACTATGTCTATCCCTACACACAGCCCCCCCCCCCTCTGTTCCTCTGTCATGCAACAATGGCAGGAAAGGTCCAGCTGTCAGAGGAGAAAACAAGAGAGGAAGGAAGGAAAGGCTCTGAACGTCAATGTGACTGGATACGATAACACGTACTGAGCTTCCTGTCCCCACCCGTGTAAGTAAGGAGACCACAGTTGTCTGAATCAATTGGGCAGATGTGGGGGAGGAAGGAAAATTCTCTCATTCTCATGGTTCCCACCATCAGTTCAAAAAGGATATTTGCCTTTGTGTCTCTGATAGATATAACCTCCATTTGTAACCTTTGATCCAAAGTTATATTTGACCTAGTTAAGGCCTAGACAGGCACTGAAGTCTGGACATGTTCCAGACTTCTGTAGGGGATGTATGTGAGAAGGCAAATGTCAAGAGGTCACGTTGAAGACGTTTCAAGTGATGGACACGAAACTGAAGGAATATAAATGTCTCATGATGAAACAGAGGTGCCGTACACATATAAGACACTGAGGAATCTATCAACTTGGGGAGATAATGAGATGGTTTTAGGCGATAACTCAATGCCTGTTTATGTGCTCAAAAACACTGAACTCTGTGATTGAATTTATACGCATCTTCTGCCTCCTGCATGCTCAACTGAATTTTCTAAAGACTTTCCTGTAGTTGGGAACAGGTCTAACCCACACAATCTCCTGCAGCAATATTCACATGTTAAAGGCAAACTCTGGCCAATGTCTGAGACAGTTTTTCCAGCAGACAGATTATTCAGCTGGTCATTTCTGAAATCATTCTCTGAAGTTAAACTCTGCTAAAAGGCAACACGCAGAGAGATGTTAGGACAGGAACT
The DNA here is from genome assembly GCA_026259375.1 of Verasper variegatus. Lineage (NCBI taxonomy): Eukaryota > Metazoa > Chordata > Actinopteri > Pleuronectiformes > Pleuronectidae > Verasper > Verasper variegatus. The sequence goes on from CM048049.1 coordinate 15,034,766, forward strand.
GTATTTTAACTGTGAATCTAAGGCAAATCCTTACATCAACCTTGACTCTAGTGATTCTTTGAGTGATAAACAGATTGAAGCGGCAGGCTGTCTGCCTGAAGTGCAGTACTATGCATGTCAACAAACAGATTGAAAAACAAAAGAATGTCTTTATTTAATACGTTTGGTAGGTGGGGGGGTGAGATGATGACAGAATGAGGAACAACCACATTCTTTTCACTCTCTCGGTATCAGGGAATGAGGTCACTTGATAACAACAGGAAAGAATTGATGCAACAAAAACAGAGACGGGACAAACAGAGAGAAGAATGCCTTCAAGTGTGTTTCATCAGGAATTTATCTCCAATCCAGTTTTCCGTGACAGACAAAAGTAAAGCTCAACAAAGTGTTATGGAAAGAGAAGGGTTTTCTCTGGATGAAAATGAGACAAAGGTGGGTCTTCCAACACCTCAGCACCGACTGAAACTTGATTAATTCAAACCAACAGCAGATATCATTCGGATGCAATCAAATCCAACAGCAGTGCAGTAAATGCTGCCTTTATGAAGCTTCCCATATTCGCCTATGACCAAGAGACATTGATTCAAAGCCATGGTTGATTTGCATGCAGCTCTGTGTCATCTCTGTTTTCAATATACATTCAATTACATGCAAGACTAACGCAGTGTATTCTCATTAATGGAAATGAAGTGGACAACATATTTAAAACACCTCTCGAAACAATGAGTACCACAGAGAAGCCTTCAAAATTACAACAAAGATCCATCAATTTCTCTCAAAGACTGATTCAACAAAGGCTACATCCATACTACTTTAGTATGAAAACTGGGTGCTGCGTTTTAGTATGGATGGAAAATAAAAGCCCTTCGGAAACGACAACGCATTCACTTCCTGATTGGCTGATCAGTCACAAGTCAATTACCAGCGGTGAAGGCAAACGTAAACACCAAATACAGTTCGAGAAATACCTGCTCTTACTTTTCACGTGTGTTTTAATTCGTTCTTCATATTTTTTGTGACAGAGCAGCCAACTGCAAAGTAGACAGTGCATTTCTTGTGTACACAAGCATGCGCAGCCAATTGCAATTACAGGTGACACTGATGCATTTAATACAACCCAAAAATTTGAGGATATCCTGCTCAGGACATGATTTATAAGCAGAAGACAAACAGGTTACATAACAAATGTGTCTGTGTGTGATTGTGTGTCAGCTGTTTCATCCCCAGGGACAGAACCTGCTGTGGCTTGTAGCAACCATCTCAAGTTCCAGTCGCTGTCCCTGGGTGTGACAACACACAGACTCACATCAAAGGTGCTGTTGTGTCTTTGCTTCGGCTCCTCATTGTCTTCAACCGACCACTCTTGCAGGATCAAAATCTTTCAACTTCAAACACCTACTATTATATTAAAAATTAAACATAAAAGAACTGTGTTAAATATCTGGATGGATTTGCTGGGTTCTCTACCAGAACTTAGACTTGCTCTGGGCTGAGTATTCACAGATGGATTGTGTGTGAGTGTTTGTAATCTTAAGTCAAACTGGTAAAGATTCTCTATGAAGAACAAACAGGCCCAGCATTGTTAAAAGATGCTGAAAAACTCTAGGTCTCTGATGCTGCTTCCAGATATTAAGACCGCTTATCTTGACAGACAGAAAATGAAAAGAGGAGGAAATGGCTTCATCTGAACTGCTCCCTTCTGTCTGCAGAACATAAGACGAGCTGCTCTTTGGCTGTGCATTTGTTTGGTCTGGTTGTCTGGTGCTACATATCATCCGGTTGATCAGTATTGTTTTGCAGAGCCATTTTTGAATGTACCATTTAGAGCATTAAAAAAAAAAAGACAAAGATGTTGGAGTGGATGTAACAACTGGGTCAGAATGTCAGAAAGGGAGGAGGGGGATAAGAGGAAAAGAGAGAGAAGCCTTCTCACTCATCTGTCATTAACCGAGCTTTCACTTTGCTTAAGCCGTTAAACATCGATCTGCCTTAAAGTTCTTGGATTTGAGGGCTTTACAAATCTGATACATACATGTGCACAATTACAGGCAGCCGGGTGCATTCATGTTTTTCTCTGCTGACTAACATTCCCGCCCGAGAGTGAATGAGCGGAGAGCCAAACGCGCACTGGGTTCCTGTGAGCAGACAGCGAGAGCTGGGCTGATGCAAACCGACAGACCACCTTGTGGGCCTTTAATGTCACCACTGGTTCAATGTAGCCCCAAGGCTGGATTTTTGCCACACATATTCACTTTAGAGTAGAGCTGCAAAGGAGGAATCAAATGGAAGAAAAGAGACAGTGAAGAAAAATCTGGACAAATGTGACAGAGGATACAAGAGAACAGAAAAACAGGGGGGGGACTCACCCTGCTAAAATAAATAGGTAAAAAGACAAAGCCAGGAAAAATGAGTCACTCCCTTGAGATAACAGGCACTGATTTTGTTTTCCTTTGGAGAATATGACACGATGGAACAGTCCTTATGCCGAGAACCACACTATCCATCTTTTTTCCAACAAAAAGGGGAGGCATTACAACATAAACAGATGCATGCTGTTTTTAAGACAGAAAGAAAAATAAAGCAGGGAGAGAGCAAAGCAAACATATCCATGTGTGGGTCTGGTGTGGAAAGAGGGAGTGGGTTTTTATACTGTACATGGAGATAAGGGAGGAGGAGCAGATATAGAACTGGGATCTGGTTCATTGAAAGTGTCAGACGTTCAATAAAAATAAGGTTGCAGGAAGAGCTCCCATCACGAACAGCCTCAACTGGTGTCAGATAAATTAAGACAAAGGTGGAAGAGCAGAAGGGAGAGAGGGAACAGCGGGGACAGAGACAAGTCCATCTCCTGGCAGACTATTCCTCACCTCAAGGTGTCAACAACAGCTGGCACCTTGGCACCTTGCTCGTGCCCACACCTGCCTCGCCTGCTGCGTCTCCCCACCGTCCATCCCCAGTTGCATTAAACCAACCCTCGAGGACAGATAGCGCTGGCAATAAAGGATGTCATTTGCAAGTGATGACAAAAAATATGTAATCCTAACATTTGCTGCAAATTCAGTCAATTTACGACATCTCAAAATGCCCTGTGCCTCATGTCCGTAAGCTTGTCCAGGCACGTTCTGCGAGAGCATTTACCCAGCAGACAGACAGGAGCAGCTGTAATCTAATCCAACATGACAATAAAGCAACACCTTGAAAGTCTTTTATGGGCTGCATTCCTACATAATGACAGAGCAGAGATGTGTAGTAAAGCAGTATGTGGTAGGCTGAGAGAAAGAGATCCACCTGTGCCAGCTGGTTCTGCATTTTAAAAGTGTGAAACAAAGCTATTAGAAACCTTGTAAACTCAATTAAGAGTTTAGTCTACAATCTAATGTGGTAGCAGGTAGTTGTTTTCTCCCTGTAAGCCATGTTACCAAGTGTAAGCCAGTCAACAGTAGATCAGCTCTTTTTGTGTGACAAGCCCACGTTTAGTATCAAAGCACTAATAATTCATCTGTTAGCTGAAAAAAACTAAACAATGAAGAAAACATTTGGATTCGTGTTTACAATTTATGTAAAAATGTTCATTTTCTGAATTCAAGTTTTATGTTTAATTCTAATAAAGTTTATGGTTAACCTGTAAAATCTCAGTCACATTTCTTCATCATACAGATTTGTTAACAGCATCTTAGGAATCACTGCCATCCTCACATCTGTCACCAAGCTAACCATATTGGTTGAGCGCTGGTAAACACCAGCGCTCAACCATTTATGCTAAACGTAATATGGCCTAATTGCCACACTGCCTGGGCAAAATCCAAAAGGTAAATACGTTATATATGCTGCATCCCATTCTGTACTCCTCCAGTGAGATATTGTAAAGGGTAGCCACATTAAATGCAACCAAATAACTGATTGCTGCCCCTCAACATGTGCGGTACATTAATAATTATATTCTTTACTCACTATAAACTTCAAGTGCAAGAAAGAAAGGGCTGCTTGGAAATGTTTTTTCTATCCTGGATCACACAGTACAAAAGGATTTGGTTACCCATCCAGACACACAATAGACCCAAACATTCGCCTGTTACACTTACAAACCAATGAGATACAAAGCAATGATTGCGGCAAGAGGCCTCACTCTGGAAATTGCTTTTCTAGCCAACAAAAATACAAGAAAAAGATTCTTTCAACGTTCTCCAAGTTGTCTCCTGCCATCACCCTTCAACTCTGAGAGATGAGGGGGTACATGAAGCTAATAAACCAAGTCATAAATGCAATGCGTAAAAATCCATTGCAACGCAGAGGTCTTGTTGTCTGACAGACACTTGTGTTCACACTTGTGTGTAATGTGGTAGGAATGACCCAATGTGTGTGTCTGGCCCATTACAGCACAAAAAAACCATTGTGGTATCATTAGCTCAGGGGGAGAGGGGTGGTGAGCAGGAGCTGAGGGAGGGGTTAGCGACCTTCCACATAACCAACCAGATGACCTCATTCACATCACATAGGAATCCTCTGTCTCCCCCCACTGTTCTTTATCACACTAACCATCCTCCCCTAGCTCTAGGCAGCCTTGCTCGCCCTTTTCCTTTCAGCGAACACAATCAATCTACTGAGCAGGAATGAGGCTCATGCTCACCTAACCCTTTCATACAGACAGCACATTCTTTCCTGCCAGTTATCGCTGCGTTTTCATGCCAGTCTTTCCTATGTTACACACGGTGCTACAGAGGCTCTTTGTTTCACCAATTAAAGCCTAATCATACAAACCCACCCATTGTTTCTGCTCTGTAATCGCCTCCCAACCGCTGCACTGATGATAGACAGACTTAAGCCTCGCCACAAACAGACAAGCAATGACAAATGCTAAACAAACACAACACACAAAACTGTTTCCCCTCACAGCTCTTTATTCTTGTGCCGCTACCGTCACTTTTAGTTGGACAGGGGCATAAATTATGGTAAGCAAATCGTGTTTAACATTACAGCACAAGACTGCAGGGCAGACAGCCACTGTAAAAAACAACTGTGCAACACATGTGACTCTACATTGTCTAGACAGTCACTATGTGTAACTGTGTCACTGAGACAATTTAAGCACTTTGAACAGTTCTGAATAGGTGAAGTATTCCCAGACATCAGTATTAACAAGCTCCTTTACTACAAATGGGGAAAAAAGGGTTGTGCAGTATGTTGCTAAAAATGCATGACATTTTAAATATAATAAACCGACTGTTCTCTGCGTAAAGATAAAATAATGGTATCTTGAGCAGAGAATTAAGCCATACTACTGTAGGCAGATCGTCCAGTCCTGTGAAACCATCGACCCTGCCTACATTTATAAAGCCCCAGGGATGGAAACATGAAGCCCAGGTGGACATTTTTGTCATATCATACCACCATGCTAACTTACTGTTAGCCACCTACAGGAGTGTTGTTAATTGTTACATACATTTTACTAGTCTGCACGACAGCTAGCTGTGCACAAGGTACCTTTATTCAGATGTGCTTCTGGTTGGATAGGTATAGGCAACACCAAACTCAGAGCACAAACGGGTGGTGCTTGGAGGTGTGGCAGACATAGCAATCAAGGATGGGCTGAGCTGTACAAGGTGGCAGGCACACCACAAACTTGAAAAACCGCAGGGTGAAATGAGCAGACTTACATAATATAACAGCACATATCGTGCTTACAGAAAGCCCTGCAGCAGGGGCTACTCTCCTTCCTTCTTCTGCCGTGCTTCAGCTTCACACCATCACACTGGGATGAGACCGACTCCACAAGTAATTCTCGTAAATACACAACTAAAACAGCACTTGACAGGTGGAGTGCAAAGGTATTTGTCTATTATCAAATACATTTCAATGTATCAAATTCAATCAATATATTTCTTACAAGACAATGTCTGCATTTAAGATTCAAAGGCATTTGAATGCTCCCTTAAGGTAAAAAATACACAATGTGAAGAGCAGCATTAATGGGGGTGTACCACAAACGAATATCACACTTTCTCTGGTGAAGACAGCTGGAATCAATGAGACAATGATACAGCTGTATAGAAAGACATTTATGTATCAGTGTATAAAAACTAATGCCAAACATTTTGTTGGCGCAGCTAAAAACAAAATGCTAATTATAAAACGTATGCAGAGATCATAAATCATTTAACAAAAACAAGTTATCTTCATGAATAATGAAAATGTAGAATGGCAATGGACCCCATTGTATTTTGCACAATATCAACAAAGTAGAAAAGGGCAACGAGGAGAACTGAGTGTATAACAGACTGAAAAAGTGTCGAAGCTGTAGCAAAACCAGGGAAGCGGCCGATGCTTGTTATGGTAGGACTTTGCAGCACTTGGTGTTCAAATCTCACTACCATGCCACCTCACTTTCTGTGGCCCTTAGGGAAGGTTGTGGCAGCACCACCTGCTCTTGCCACGCCTCACAGAAACAACACAAGCTGCTGAGGGACAGGTAAATTATTCCACTTTGATTTATCAGACAATGTGCGACTAGTGAGACACCAAGACAAAGGCTGCAAACCAAAAGCAGACACATCTACAAGGATGTTTTGAAGGAGGATGGGGCTTGGCCAATAAAATAAATAACATCAGTCACCAATGGTGGGTTGCTAAGATAGGCAAACCTAACTACAAACACAACACATACAAGTAAAGTTGATGTTTCACAAAGTTTTTGGTTGACCCTTGCCATCCACCACCACTTGAACACAAGTAATGTGATGTTATTTTTGGCACATGGTAAAGTCTGTTGAGCTAAATTTAGCAATAAGTGCTAACGACTGAGATAAAGATGTGTTGGATTCCGTTTCCCACAATTATGCTTCCACTGGAAGTTAATGTTAGGAAAGGGTTGGGTTATGGTGAGAGGGAAACATCTCCACGTGAAAACAGACTTTGACACAACACCCGGTTCTTATCAGTGTTTCCTCCTGTAACGGTTCCCCGTGGTGGATCCCCACAACAAACAAACAACTCAAAAAAAGGAGATGTACACGCTTTATGGCTGACTAAAGTAATATGACTATCGATAAGACTTTCATGCTGGTGCACTCACGCACTGGGAGAGAAGTTCGACTGAGTCAAATTTACATGGGGGCAGAAAGGCTATTGTTGAGTGAAGCCATGAGACGAGTAAACTGTCAGTGAACAATAACAAACATATTAAATTATAAAATTATTGAGTGTTTGTTTACCTCCTTAAATGGAGAGGGCATATGGGATAGGGAAGGAAGATGGTGCACAGACAGGGACACATAAGGAAATATAACAGAGGAAAAGATGTGACAAAAACAAAGTCTGTGCGGGATCCCTGTTGGCCTAATAGTCCAAGATTCGAGCCTCTGTTGCACCATACTTTAACACAAAATTACTATTTAAAATAAATGAAAATCTATCAATTTAAATATCTTTATAAATCTATTCATCATTAAGTGATCTTCTCGGCCCATCTACTGTCACATTGCTCTTAGAGAAAACCTCTTGATCTATTAGAAACACTGACTTGTGCTTTTTCCTTTTACCAGCCATTGGCAAATAGAACAAAAAAAAGTTTGAGCCAATGGGGCAAAGATAAAATCTGAAATTGGGAGAGACAGTGTATAATTCCATATGTGTGGAAGTTGTAATTGTCAGACATGTATTATGCATTTAACATTTCCAGATATTTAAAGCCAACATTCTTATGCCTCCCTGTGGAAGGCATTCACATTAATCTGTGCTAAAACACGGTATGAGAGTGTGTGGGGGAAACAAACACCAGGCTGGAGGTTAAGTGCTCTGACTGTGCTCCCGGTAAAATTCCTGAGCTGGCTGCCAACGCTCACTTGCCATTCCTGCTCTGAAAGGAGAGAAAATGAATGCAGAGGGGTGGGCGAGTGAGAGGAACAAAGTGAGCATTCAGCTCATATTTTCACCTCCTTTCTAAGATAAAACTGGGTAAGAAAACAGGACAAATGTTACTGATATGATTCCTGTGAAACCTAATTGTTAGAAACTGTATCCATCGTTGCAGTTCAGAGATTTGGAGAAAAAGGACGACAGATGGAGAAAGAAGGGGGGACTTCCTTTGAGCAAGGGGGTGAGAAAGCTATTTGAAGAACTCAAAGAATGTAACAGGGTGGGGCCCATACTTCTAAGTGTGTTGCATATCCACACAAATATGTGGAGGAGAGAAGGAGCGAGAGATGAATCGTGATGTAATCTAAATTAGTCCGAATAAAGCTGGGAGACAGACCCACCTCTGTGAGAGAGGGCAAAAGAGGAGCAGGCCTCTCTTGTCACCACAGCAAGAAAACACCTCCTTCTCCATGTCCGTCTGAACGGAAAAACAAACCACTGACTCGCCTTCTTCATAGTCCTTCCCTGTCTGCAACAGGCGTTACTTCCCGTAGCTGCTTTTACATGTGACACAAATTCAAGAAAAATAAATGGTGAATGCTGAGTCACATGGGAGGAGTCACGGTTTCAGAAATGTCAGAAACAGGTCAGTGTCAGGGAAGCTGTTGTGTGAAGTAAAATACATCTTCCTCAATACTACTTGCACAAACACACAGAGCCAAGAGTCTTGCTTTGACAGAAACCGTAAATTGCTTGTCTTTCAGGGGAAATTCACTGTGCATCTGGTTATTCATTGTTAATTTTAACAGGACTGCTCTGCTTTAAAGCTTGAGCAATAATACAAAACAGAGAGAGAGAGAGAGAGAGAGAGAGAGAGAGAGAGAGATAAACTGCCTCTGGCAATGTGTTGTCTAACAGCTTGCAGTAATAGAAGGAAAGACACTTAGTTTTGGCGACAGTGGGCAAGATAGCCAGCCAGGCGGCTGGGGTAGGGCACGGAGAAAAGAGGCCAGGCGATAAGGAGGCCCCAGCACTCACGGGATTGAGGCCTAAGATAAGAGCCCGAGCTGTCGCTGAATGACTTTATCATAAAACACCCGCTGTGGGGAGTCGGGGGGGGGAGTGTTGCTGGAGGAGGGGAGCCAGTTGAGTTAAAACAGGGACTGAAGCTCACACAGGTTGAGGCGGGTATACTGTGGTGGGGCTGCTGGATAAGGTGGCTCTTATAGGCAGGGGCACGCAAGAAAAGGAAAGCAGGCTAGTCGGTGCTGGGTCCTGCCACAACCCCTATGTCTCACCCTGTCAGGCTTATGCCACCTCTTAATTTATTACCAGAGAGAGAAAGAGAGACAGAGAAATGAGAGGCAGACAGAGAAAGACGGCACAAAGCCTCCAATACGGCTTTCTCACTGGTGGCGACAGCTCAGTTAACCAGCTCACAGAATGGCTGCTCTGGGTTAATTAAATTCCAGCTTATAAGTGGTGCTTTGGGATAGAATGTGGGGAGAAGAGAAAGGGGATGGTTGAAGTGGTGATGGGGGTATAACAGGTTCCTGCCTGCAACAACTGTCCCGTCCTAACAGCCCTAATTCTCTTTTCCTGTCGCTCCCTACGGTTCTGAGCTGCCTCTTACTCTTCGAGCAGTGCTCAGTCTTGTTAGCTGTTACATTGACTGTATGTCAGAGGTGAGTTAAGGTCGAGCCCCGAGCAGAGGAGCACCAAGGGGTCGAGCGGCAGCGTGATAGTACGGGCTGCAACATAAACAGAGAAAGAAACGGGAGCTAAAACCAAACAGACAGACTGACAGAAATATGAGACATCAGGTAGAAAACCCAACGCAGACTTCCAAAACTCCCCATTTATCAAAATCTGTTCTCTAAACAGCCGTTCCCAAAGGACCAGTTCCCCACAAAGGCACCACAGTGGACAGCAGACAGTTTGTCCTCGGAGTGCTGACAGCTCTCCCGGGAACATCCTGTTAAATCACGGCACACAGAGACTAACAAGCACACACAAAACTCTGTTTGCAAGGGGGTTGCTGTAAGCACAGAAGAGTACACCACATGGCTCCACCACACAGCGTGCAAAGGAACAATGGTCAATTTAATATATTGTACAAACAAAGTTAAATTGAGAATGGAAGAAATGGTCCCAGGAGGTTGGAATATTCTTTTCCAGTCAATCTGACTATTCCTCTCCCCACACTGCATGACAACAAAAATAAATAATCCTCGCTTCTTCCTATGCACCGCTACCTTACAACAACGCCTGCACTTCACTACTAGGCTACATCTCTAGATGTTATATGGGCTGTCTCCTCCTGCCAAGAGAAAATATAGCAATTTGAAAGCAGCGTGTTGGCTGGCAGATCGTAAAGAGAAGTAAAAAAAACAAACTCCAGAGCAGGTGTCACCTCGGAGATGAACAACTGCAGCAAGAGGATTTCAAGAGGGGGGGCCTGTCAATCGGCCTGGGATGACCTTGAGGGACGATGCACAAAGTAGCATCGTAACATGGACGTCCGCACACAGATGCCACTAAAGCAAAATGGGAGCGAGTTGACGCACAAACACGCACAAGGGTGGTGTCAGCTTTCTTGCGCCATGATAACAGCTGTGTAGACATGCACAAAGTGTTGGGTGGGTGAGGGAGGACATGCAGCTGTTGTTGGGCTATACTGTGAAAGACGGACATGGAGTTTTAAGCCGTCAGCTGCAACTGGATAGAATTTTGCTTGTATTAAGATAATTTAAATGCGACAGAGGGGCACAATTTAACACTTCCAGTCACATTTAAGCAAGTAGTAATTTTATTGATAACACCAAAAAAAAGCCCTCCCTCAAGATACAGGATGGCTGATGGCTCGTCAACATATGGTTCTGTATCAACTTCTGCTCGAATATCAATAGCTTTTTTTAAGTAGCATCTGCTTTCTCCTCGTCGCCTTGAAAAGCCAGCCCCTTTCAACGACGCCTGAAACGCCTCGCGCAACTCGCTCCGAGAAGAAAAGTACACACCAAATCACCACATCAAATGTAATTAACACCACAATATCAGAAGTGATAGTCCCCTCTGGAGTCTTTCCTGTCTGTAGCTGTAAGGGTGTTTGGTACAAAAAAAACAACCTAAAATTAAAAAGGGACTATTTTGAACCGCAATTGCAGCAATTTGACAGCACAGACAACGATAAAGATGGACAATTTTTAGAGGACTAGGACAACGGGGAGAATAATTTTATACACCATTTGTCTGTTTTCAATTTTGATCACGTTGGATTGTGTATTTTGTTTAAACTGGGTGGGGTCACGAACAGGGAGCGGGATGAGGTAAACACAAAATATCACATAATAGTTTCAGTCCTGTCTACAGGGGGAAAGCATACCAAGCGGCCCCTAACAGAAACCAGACGGGCCTCCTCTCAACTGGGTTGGCTTTCATCACACACAAACGCAATTTTGGCGACAGAGTAAAGTTTGGACCGGTGCTGTGGAAACCCTTGTAAACCATGAGACTTTAGAAGAGCGAGACGGAGGCTGGGGAGCCACAAATGTCTCAGCCATGATTTCTTTAACACCAGACGAGGGAAGGTTTTATGCTTCTTCTCTCCGTCAGGAACTGCGTGGAAGCAGCAGGGCAATACAGTATTACAGGACCAATTTCTGAACTCCTAACAGCCCGCTTTACTTTAAAGCTACAAAACCATATGGTCAAACTACATGTTGGAAAATATGCTTTCACCAAACGTGCAAAATACTATTCCTGACAGCAGACTTTTTATTAACTTTTACAATAAGCAAAGAACACATCCGTGGGTCAAAAATAAATATAAAATTGGCAATTAATCTATCCAGAGACAGCGTGGGGTCAGGCGGTCAGATATGTTGAGTTTTTATTTATAAGCACTTCCAGCTTATACAACATCTCTGCTGAGTGCAGTGTGTTTACTCCCCTACTTTAGTCCGACAGTTTGAGCACAGCTTAAAAGCTACAAAATATACACAAAAAACTGACCGTATATACAGAATGTGATTAGAATTAAAACCTCAAGAGAAGAAAGCATTTAATTTCATATTTTTTAACGTTAACTTCAATTTCACGTTAATTTCACTAAATTTCCTGGGTTGACAGCCAAATAAATAAAAAAAACTTTAAAAGCCTTGTCAGCTTGGTTACTTATGGTCACAACCAGATTTCCTTAGTTAGTTTGACATCAGTTAAAATGTTACATTGACCACACCAAAGAAAAGTTTTCAGCTCATACAGTTTGGCGACAGCAGCACAGCTGAGTAAAGAGTAAAGGAGACTTTCAGAGTCTTGGTACTTTTCTGTACCATCTACCACTAAGGGGGCTGGGAGACGGCAAGAAGGTGGAGCGTGGACAAAAAGAAAACAGATCTCATTCCTGACTCTCCCTAAAATTAAAATACCAACACACCCACCACTCCCAACTGAGTTAAATAAAGAATGTGTACTTTTACACAAAATAACACAACTAATAGTACTATAAGGACCCCCTGGAAAAATATAAAAAGTATGTTTCCAATGGATTCATTTTTTATTCAATTAAAAAACACTGCAAGCCCCAACATGAAAATTAAATTTCTGCAGATACAAAGCTCTACTAGATTACTCCAGGCAATAACATTGTGTCATTATAAGGCAACAAAATAAAGACTCGTTACCATCTAAACTCTTTAATATGAGCAGAAGTGTTGCACGTGTGCACCGCTGCAGTTCCCTGCGGGGGTTTAGGGAGGAAACACTTCACTCCACGGCTCGATTGTCTTGTTTATCACCAATCAAGCAGAACATCTTTGCAGACCGGTTTAACAACTGCAGACGCTGCTCATCCAGACACGCAGCCGAAAGTCTGCCCCGACTCGTGTATGAGGAAATAACTCCTTTACTCATACAGCCGGACACAATGCACCTCTTTAATTTCTATCCCCCGCCATCAGTGGCACCGTGTCCGACCCGACACAGCACGCGGCGCGGGGACAGTGTGCTCAGGGGGCTGTGGCGCTCTCTAGTGTCCCCAGATCAGTTACATAAACCGTGGGTCCAACCTTCTGCTCAGACCAGATTACGTTATCGATCCTCATCAACAACGTAAACGGCGAGATCAGCCGCGGCTTGTGCCAAGATAAATTAAAGCAGCCATACGGAGAATAAAGCGAAGGCAGAGCGATCCCGTCGGGACGTCGCCGCTGACAAAAGCCGACGCAGGAGCAAAACAAAAAACACACACACACACACACACCACGACGCTGCTGCAGCAAAGGAAGGAAATGCGAGACAGAAACACACCAACTCGTGTTCATACAAACGAGTTGGTAACATGTGTTGTAATAGAGAAGAGGCGAAATTTAATGGCGGCCGTTTTAAAATGAAAAAGTTACACGGTCGGAGTAACCTCCGTGTACCCCCGTCCTTCCTTCCTCCTCCCTCCCGCAGCAACTCCATTGTTTGGGCAACAAGCAGACACACATTCCTTCGTGCTTCTGAGCTCGGCCGCTGGGCAACAGCTCGCACAAGCCTCGGAGCAAAGGAAAACAAGGGGAAGCGAAAGTCGAGCTTTTGTTCCACTTCCCCCCCCAAAAAAACATGTCGGAGACACAAACACTGCCCAGTCACGTCTTGATTTAAAGATTCGAGTTACCGCCGCTGTCTCTTCTTCTTTTCTCGGTTTCCACCTCAAGAGTTTAACGGAACGCAGCTAGCTTGAAATGTGGCTAACCAGAGCTAGATCGCGGTGGAACATGTGGAAAGCCACCCCCCCCCCCGGGCCCCGTCTGGATTAAAGTTTATTTGACGTAGATCGTGATTTTAAACTTCTTGTCTCTATTTGTTTAAAGTTAAAAGTGTTTGTAAAGTGAGAGCGAGAAAGTTTTCGTAGCCTCAAAGTCAGGAGTGCGGGGGCAAAACTCCGGGGAAGCCCGACCGACGCTAGCAGCACGGCTCTCGGACCCACTCGGTCTCACTGGGCTCCGGAGTGGAATAGACTCGCACGCCTGGAAGTCTTGGTTGTTTTTGGGATATAACGTGTAGCTCAGTGGAAGTTGTGAGCGCTGCCATGCCTGCCACGGTCAGCGCTATGTGGGGGGGGGGGGACCCTGCTTATAGTGTGGGTCCGGGTCTCGCTCGCGCTATGCGGCGAGGCAGCACCGTGGTCACCCTTCCCTTCCCCCCCCTTGGGGCTCCGCCACAGCCCGGCCCGCTTACCTTCGTCGAGGAGCCGCTCCAGGTGCGTGAAGATGCCGCAGAGATTTGGCAAACTCGTCATGAGCTTCTTCTCGTTCAGCAACTGCATCAAATAGTCGGGACTCGGCCTCGGTCGCTCCTTCACTTCGACCTCTCCGACCATCATCTTTGCGGCGAGAGAGAGAAACAAACCACCGCGGAAAAGACGGAATCCTCGTTCAGGGGGAAAAGGGGGTGACAAACGAGAGGGTTGGGGGGGGGGGGGGGAGAAAAAAGAAAAGAAAAAAAAAAAAACCTGCGGCTCCAAAATCCCTCGCTTCCCTCCTCCTGGTGAGCAGAAGACTGTGCGGAACCCCCCTAAATCAGCCGGGTTTGGTTTGCTCTTGCTGGAGTGGAGCGGGGGCAACAACTCGCCGTTATCTCGCTGCCTCACACTCGCGCGCCGCACTCTTTCCGCTGTGTGCGCTTCGGGTACGTTCGATTCCTCTACTGTGGCGCGCGACGCTGCTCCACCGCAAAGGCTCCGTCCTCCCGCGCTCCCATTGGCCAGCGCGGCTTTGGCTCAACGGTGTCGGGCTCCGCCAATGAGCGCGCGGGTTTCCGCGAGAGGGGCGGGGCGGGGAGCTGAGCGGCAGACGGACGGACGGGGGTTTGAGCCAATGGCGTGCGGTGCGCAGGAACGCACAATGTGAAGCGTTGTCAACAGCGAACAGCGCACGTTTTTACTTTTAATTCCTCCGAACATGATCCAGAGTTTTTGTTCTTTAAGAGTTGCACTGCTCTCATGACTTTCAACCGCGTGTCAGTGAGTCCACCTTAAAGGGATGGTTCACCCAAAAAATTAAAAGAATGTCACTCATTATCTACTCACCACTGAGCCGACAGAGGGGGGGGGGAGTGTTTGAGTCCACACAACACTTTTGGAGTCTCAGGGGTAAACAGTGTTGCAGCCAATTCCAATTCAATTTAAGTAACTGCTGACAATTCTTCAAAAGTAAAAAAAAACAACAGAAAGAAAAACATTTTTTCTCGAAACAGCCTCAATGACACGAACGGGTTTAGCCTAAATGTCCACAACCGCAACTAGCGATGCTACAGCGGCCTGAGTACTCTTGGGCAAGAGTGTGTGTGTGGCTCCAGAGGAAGATAACATATGAAACTTAGGATAAAAACACGGTGTAAATGAAGCAGTTTCGAGTGGAATTTGAACGTGGTGGCTTCTGGACACTTGGATGACACCACAGGAGCAGTATGGAGGCATGTGATGAGCAAAACATCTTCAGTGAACTATCCCTTTAAAAATTACATTGTAGTTATATTGTCGATGTTTTTTTTATTTGCAATTTATTACACAGCAAATGGTTAATATTAAGTTGCAGTGGTTCTCAAACTTTCTCAAACAAGACCACAAACCCCTTTTTGGCTCGATTGTTTGGTCTTAGTGTGTTATGTCAGGAAGGGTATCAAATTCAGGACCAACATATTGTGTGTTCCTTATGGATGAAATGATGGAAACCCTCGAGGGACCTTTAGGATAGTTTTTCTGCTGTAGAAGGAAGACAAATCCTACAGTTACCCCTGTTTTTAAAGAGTCATGGATTTGGAGCTTTTTAAGACATGAAGTCGCTTCTCTTGTTATGCAAAAATACTGCGTTAACATTTTCCTAAAGGACGTGACTCACAGACTATTACAGTGACTATCACAGCATTTGTCCCCATTTGTCACTTAGACTTTACGAGGTGTGGTTTCATTTAATGACATGTGTGGGTCTACTTTATAGTCAAAGATCTAAGACCAGCTCACAAATCAGACTGATCCTAGATTTACAGTGTAGGCTTCACCTAAAGGTGCTGAAATATGAAAAAAGGAGATCAACCTGTGCAGTCCATACCCCTCAAAATGCCTATTGTTACTCAAGGGTTGTACAGCTTGTTATCTGTCGAGGGACCGATTGATCAACGCTCTGGTAATCAATAGAGCCTTTTCATTGTCCTGTCCTTGGGAGGACCTTTCTACATATCCTCAGAAGATTAACATCCCTGATCAATGGAACACACACAAACCAGCTTCCTCCTGTTTCCTGCTTAGTGTGAAAAATAAACCACGACTGATCCATTTTGATTTTAACAGCTGTTGGCTGAGAGGGGCCCCGGCTAAATCTGAGTGCTGACCTTGGCCCCTCAATCAGTTTGTCCGCTTACTGCTCACCCACTCGTGTCTTTGTAAAAACAGGTCCCCTCGCAGGCGCATGAATACTCAAACAGCTGCACTGTGACCTTCTGGCCCCACTTTGTCGCCATTGTGTTGGTATGGAGGGTAGGAAATTAAGTCCCAGCTCGCAAAATTAGTGCATATTGATTGTTCAACTTCATCTGCTGATGACTTTTAGTGAGACTGATATAGTGTCACAGTATCATTAACTCCAGACACAAATATACCACACGCTAACAGCCTCCATACAAACTGTAAAGCTTCTTACACTCAAAACAAAAGTCACATGCATCCCCACAAGAACATGTGTGATCAGGCCTCCAGACACAGATAACAGCCTATGTGTGCAGCAGGCGACAGTAGCCTCCACATCAAAGCAGGAAGACAGATACAGTTGCCTTAACAACCAGCGCAACACATTTAGTGGATCCTGCTTCTCTGCCCTTCGGCCAGCGTCTACATATGGCTGCACCATGTTATTACTGTAAGGTCTGAGGAGTGTTATTATGGTCCTCACTGGAGCTGGGTGGCAAAAAAACAACAACAAAGGCATCATGGTTATAGCCAAGTTGGAATCAGTTTACTTCTTTAACATGTTTAAAAAGTGATAATTCAGAAAAGATTGAGCAAAGTTGCTATTTCTTAAACTTTTATGTCAATGTCAAAATGAAAAAGGTTTTCTTTAGTGGGATTTACCAGCCGTTGTCTTCCGAGCTGTCTGGTATTTACCTTTGGATTGCTGTAATTCCGACCAGTGATCACAGGAACACACAAATAGTAAGGGTTTTGCATAATGGCTTGTCATTTGCCCCACCACCAGCTACAAGGGGCATGTAATATTAGTCCTGCCGTCCACCCGGTCTGCAGTATCAGCACTATCTTTGAGCCAGAATGATAAAACATCCCTTGAAGTCAAACACTGATAAGTGATTTCAGTGGATAAGAGTAAGTAGATACGCAGAAGGAATGAGAAACCCCATTTTTCATGTGACGTGGAGATAGCTAAATTGTTCACGGTGTTGACTTTATGTTTCTTTTTTCTCCCCCCACCCCCCCCCCCCCCCCTTATTCTTTGAATATAAGCGATGGAAAAAGTCACAGTCTTCTGGCTTCAAAAAGAATCTGCCATTTATTCTGAGCTTTGAAAATGGGTTTAGTTCTTATCTCAAACAGCGGTGATGGTAATTTGCACCTTGCCTAGCGCTCGCTTTTCTGAGTTGGGTCACATACAGCTTCGGTGTGTGTGTTGATATGTGTGTAAAACAGCAACACAGAGGTAGAGTCACAGCAATAGACAGGCAGAACTAAATGTGTGTGTGTGTGTGTGTGTGTGTGCCTGTGTCTTCTGACAGCCCCAGAGTAAACAGAAACGATATTAATCCCCACTTTTGCTCCCCCTGCCCTTGTGTTTTCGTCATTTTTAATAACACGGTTTCTATTCACCAATTAATCCAATTAACAAGGATCCAGATAATTAATGAACATGCGTTTAGCCCCTTTTGAAGAGAGGCTGTTAGCGCACTCTCAATGAGCTTGGAGAGCGCCCTGGGTTTACAAGTGAAAGTACGCTGATGGAGACAATGGGGCCCTCGGTAGGGGCCCCGGTAGCCGGCTGCAGCCCGTCTCTGGGGCCACGTCCGCAGGGCGGCGAGTCGAAACGGGTGGCTCTGTCAAAGCAAGGCTGTCTGTGATAACGGCTGCTGCTCCGGAGGAGGCAAACAGAGGCCCGATAACACACAAACATACAAACAAGAACAACGTCTTTCCTTTCTTCTCTTGACTTACTAGTTTGGGGACTGTGGGGGAAACAGTGTTGTCAGAATCTGGGTCATTTACATTTTCAGGAAGGTGGGAACAGAAATAAGTTTCCTTCTAGCAACCACAGCAAACAGAGCCTATACAAAGGAACACATAATGCAGCTATTATTCATTTAAACTCGTATCATGGGAATGACATGACGAACGCCCTACCAGTGCTCGTGTGGATGTGTTCATGCACTGTTGTACACACACTTGTTTGTGTGTGCTTGTATTGAATAGTGTGTGTGCATTTGTTATTGTCAGTCACTGAACATTCACCATTCGTCTTAAAATCCCATGAAATAAGAATTGCAGGAGAATGCTTGCGTAAGTAAATGTGATGGTGGAACATTGTAAGAGGATTCTCAGTTTACTTAATGATGCTGCAGACTAAAACTTTTAGAATGAACCTCTTTGAGAGCACTTGTGCTTTAAATGTCAGCCTAGTTACTGTCCAGTGACATCCATTTTGCCATTTCACTGGATTCTGTTAAATGTTTTCTCTGTCAGATGACGTCAATATTATTCAATTCAATGACTGATCAACATCCCAGTGCAGCAGCGCAGGAGCAGCTCACGTGGTTCACAGGGTTTTATGAATCAAGATCACGACACAATTGTATTTTAAATAAATCATTTGTCTGAAAACACAAAAAAGGAAAATGGGTAATTATAAAGAGCTTTATTGTGAGACTGGCTGTGAACATGGAAGCACTGGAAATGTTGGATGTTAAGCAGAGCTGTGTTACTGTCGATTAATACGATAATGGTATGGGATGTTTTTTCTTATCTTTAGTTAAGAGCGTCAGTTCGAGAGCAGGACTTGAGTTCTTGTTCAGATTTTGTAATGCTTTTGCTAGTGCCAAGGTTTTCTCTGCTTGCACTCAAACTGTGCGCTTGCACTCAGATATTTTGTTGCTTGGACATATTCCCTGCGCTCCAGCTCTAGCTCTTCTCCTCACCCTCTGAACTTGGAAGCTAGCATTCTATTGGTTTGGGAATATGTTTTTTTGGGGATAACGTGTTGCACTTAAACACCCAAGCGCAGAAGAAAGAAAAACCAAGAGCAGAGGAGAAATCTGAGTACAGAAGCACAGTGAGCACAAGGAGAAGAGCTGAAGAAACCAGGCAACAAAATATCTGGGTACAAGAGCACAATTTGAGCACAAGCGGAGTAAATCCAGGCACAAGCAGGGGCTGTAAACTGAAAGACCCTTTTTATAGTATACATTGTTGCTTCTCCAGGACTAAAACCATCCCTTTTGGTTCCATAGCTCATATCCAGTGAGGGGCCAGTCTGGTGTGGGGGCTGGTTCTGGAGACCTCGATCCATCATGTTGTATTTGACACCGACCTGCTGACTGGATCACAGGGGGAGGGAAGGCCAAAAGGAAAAGGAAAAGATGCGTTTTCAAATTGAGCTCGGATCTCACTTGAGCTCAACCAGTATATTTCCACAGGTCTTTGGGCCTTTTGTTGGAACAGGAAACGTTGATACATATGTCACCCCTGACCCCTGTGTGTACACTATTCAAACACGACAGGTTATACTATGAGGAAGAAGTGTGAGCTGGTGGAGTGTTACAATGAATTGCAATTCAAGCTGAAACTGCAGCATTCCAGGTCCAAATAACACATTCTACTGTCGCCACCGCGGCTATTCACCATTCTCTATTTTGTTAAAGGTCACCTTGAGTTGCCGTCTAGATGCTCCAGTGGTTTGGCAATCGGGTGATGGAAATGCCTGTTGGCCGGCCAGGGGTGGGAGAGTAGGTGATTGGAGGGGGGGGGGGGGGGGGGGGGGGCAGGGCAGCTGGAGCCACTTGTGATAGAAGGCTGTGACAGGGGGTGGGGGGACTTCAACCTCAAAGTTCCCACCTCGAACCTGTTGATCGTCAATCAGCGTGGGGGGGGGGGGTGGGGACGATGCATTTCACATTGAAGGATAAACAAGTTTCACCCACTCCTCCGTCCTCCTGCTGTCCCCCGGGAAAACACACTGGTGTCAATGCGGCTTAAAGTGGTTCAGCCGATACTACAGCTGTCCCCGCCAATTGTTAGCAGCGTGGATCCATTCCTGCTCCCTCTGTATTTATTTAGTTGCTCGTCGGCCTGTTTGTGCGCGGCTGCCAGCCCGTAGCAGGGGACAGAGATGAGTGTTTGTGAGCGATAAGACCTGTAAGAGGAAGAGGAGGAGGAGGAGGAGGAAGAAGATGAGAAAGTGGCCAGACAGAGAGTGACGGACAGAGGGAGAGAATCCTCATTGATCACATCTTGCCGGAGAAGGATTGATCCTGTGGCCTGGTCGACTCTGGGATCTACACGCACAAACCTAAGCAGTGAATCAGGCTGTGAGATTTCAGACATCATTAATATTTAAAAAGGAGCTATACAGGGGAGTGCACGAGCAAAACTGAATGTGAGCTCTTCTTTCAAAGTGTTTACACGACGCCTCCCCTCTTGAATTAAGCCTGTGAATCAGACACCTGGGGTATGGAGAGGCAGAAAGATACATCTCCATTGTGCTGTCCAGTGTCGCACATGCTCATTAGCTCGCCGGATGAGCGTGGAGTCCGCCATGCAGACATGAACAAGACGGATCCTTCCCAGGGGGGTATTTATCCCCCCCCCACCACCACCTCATTGCCGGTCCTAACAATCTGCCCTGTGAGGCTGTAACAGTGGAATATGACAGAGAGCATAGCAGAGGAGTGTGTGGAAGTGAAAAGACAAATAAAGATGTCTTGAACGCTTAACAAACTGCGTGCACTGGGACGCACAGCCCAACTCTGATCAGTTGGATTTGTGACACAAAGTGCGGGGCCTCCACATTCGGCTGGTTTGTTCAGATAAGGGAGCGCGGTGATGTCGTTAAGTGCCAGTTGTCGCCTCAATTCTCTTCTGTTTTTCACTTGTGAGGGAAAAAACAGATAAACAAGCGGTGCAGTCTGTGGCCCCCTCCTCATCCTCCTCCTCCTCCTCCTCTTCCCCGCTCTGGTCTCTTATTCCCTCTCTCTGCAGCTGACTGCTCCTAAATCTCGGCTCTGGTCGGAGCTAGACAGCTCTCTCTACCAGGTGACACAACATCCCACTTCCCTCCATCCATCCATCTCGACGCGGCCCACACACTCTCTCCTTCCCTTCATCTCTCTCCGTGCCGATTTCATCTCGGACCGGCCGTCTGTCTCTGAGCTCGGGCACAACATATCTGCCTGTTTTCCTCTTTATTCAGCATCTTCTCTCTCTCTCTCTCTCTCTCTCTCTCTCTCTCTCTCTCTCTCTCTCTCTCTCTCTCTCTACACACGCATTTCAAGCTGCCTTTCCTCTTCCATAATTGTCTTTTTCTTCCTTCCTCAGTCTCAACCATTCCTCTACTTTTCTCAATCTCCTTTTTCCCCTCTGTCAACAGAACGCTATCGGCGTGTTTGTGTCGCTTTTGTTGCACAGCTCACCGCAATACAAAAGCCTTTGTTGGCCTGCCACCACTGTGATGTGGTGAGACGGAGATGCACAAGGACAAACTTGAGCTCTGTGGATCCAGCTTTCAGAAAGTCCCTGTTCACTCTGAGATAACGGCTCAACCTGAAGGCTGGAGGAGCTGGTGGGGTGTGAGCCGGACACACGTGTGAACTCTGGGCCGTTCGGGCCGCCTGTGCCGCTGCGCGTGGCTGTATGAACTCTGGGTATAAATTGTCACACGTCCTTGCAATGCTTGACGTTTCCATCAGTGAAACGGGCTTGCATGCGCTTCTTAGAAGGAGTTATTGCTGGTAGGGGGCAGTGGCAGCTGTTGTAAGGGTTTGAGCTAGTAACCCCCGGAGTTGAGTGAGTGCCCACGGGCCGCGCATTGTCGAGGGTTGACCCCTGGAGTCCAGTTGCAACGGAGAGTGCGGTTGAGGCCGGGTTGTGGATTAGAGAACCCTATTTCAAATTTGTAAGGGCTCAGGCAGGTGGGCAGGAATGCTACATGCTCTGTGCTTAACTATGGGGTCATAGTGATAACATGTGATTTAAAAAAAGCCAAATCCAGCAGCGAGTGTTACACAACAAACAAATTTAAATATACACCCAAGAGCAGCGAGACATAACAGAAGTCGTATCTTGAAGTTTTAAGGTTGAATTTGGTGCTTGATTTGTTTTGAGCTTTAAGCCAGAATTTCCTTAATCTCTTCAGTGCGTTCGTGGGCTGAACAAAATTAACCAAAAAAAAGATTTCAAAATGGCTGAATAACATGTTAGATCAATACCACCGCCCCCCCATGCCATCAGGCAGATCCTCCACAATAGACAGGGAACACAAAATAAAAAAAACTGAAATGCTCTCAACTGAAAATAATAATGCAGCTTTATCTGCGACAGATAGTATCTGCTGTGGGGAAGTAGAGCATGATGCTATAACCTGTGTTCTATGACTGGAGGAAATACACTGAATGGGAAGCAATTTATTTCCCTGTGTACGGTGGGGGCACCCGCAGTCAGGAAATGATCAATTGCTCATTATGACTAAGGAAAAAGGGTCACGATACGATGATGAGGACAGTTTCTTCTCATGTGTTAAATGTATTTTTTCATGTCCGAGAGGCAGACGAGACATGGGAGAAATGTAAGTAATGTCATGTTTGGTCATCCCGGGCCTGTAGGTCTGGACCAGTCATGCCTCGATGCCTTTGATAGACCAGATAACCTCTTTGGCTGCATCCATTCCTGTTCATTTCACAGTTCACTCTATTACTTGCATGAGCAATTACAGCTTGGTGCTGTTGTTTGGTGTCATTTGTGTATGCATGCGTCTGTGTGCTCAGGCCTGTGCGTGTCCGCATGTGTGTGTTTGAGTGTGTGTGGCTCTTGATTTGAGACCATATAAGCAAATGTTACTTTGCAGACTGCCACCTCTCTTAATGAGCCTCTGCGGTTTCCTGAAGAAGTCGTAACGGACGCCGTTTAACGCTTAATGGTCATTAGCTCCTGTGAGGTGACCTAATTGAGCCAAAGCAATCCGATCGCTGGGTCCTCGTAAGTGTGAAGAAGTGAACTGTCGATAGTTTCTGCTCATGATGGGTTGTATGGCACTGGGTGCTAGCATGAAGCAAAAAGGTATGAAGCAGTCTTCTCTAAGACATGCACAGAACTATCCGCCTGGAATGATCTGAAGCTGCTGTTTGTAAGAACACTCAGTTGCTGTGGACATTCTCCGGAGTTTCTCCTGCCAGCCCCCTTGTAAGAACAAAGCATAGATAATGTCAGAGTGAACGAAAACAGCAGAAGATTATCGGGAGATTTCACCCGTGAGCACAGTGGATGCAAAGCTGAAAGAACCCGAAAGGAAAACAAATAATCTCAGGATGAAAAAGACATCAAACACGTAGAAGCCACCAACAAACAAAGATGTCAACTTGGAAAGAAGCGAGAACTTTTGGTGATGAGAGCCGACGACGGTGTTGATGTGTTCTAAACAATAACTTTTATCTCCACAGTGGAATGCATGCCACACCACTCCTCGCTTTAACACACACGTTTCTGTGCTGTTGTGAACACGTCTCAGTGGAGAATCCCCTGGAGTTCACGTGGCAAAATGGCTTGTGAAAAACGACACTGCTCACCACTTCATCCAGTTTCTTTCCGGTTGTCCTCTCCATCTGTAAACTCTCCGTCCGTTTCCGACTGCTGCGCCTGTGGCTCAGTGAAATTGGACAGGTGAGGCAGGAGAGCGGGGCGTCACTGATACAGTTTGACGGAACCGCAGGCTATGCAGAGTTCGATCTGCTCATCGAGCGAGACCAGAGGTGAAGTTGAGCCCCCGACTCTACTGTTGCTATATTTGTTTTGTTATGCAGCCGTGGTTATTAAAGGTGGAAATGTGTTCCTGTGTCGAAACGGGGAGCCGCTCATGCACTCCTCCTTTTACTGCACAGATCAAGCAGCCTGGCGACAAAGAGAGGAAGCTCGGCCGCGCTCAGTGGCGTGGAACACCTATTCAGTCACATTCTTTTCAAGATGCCGAGGTTGAAATATGAGCATTATGAACCTGTCTTCTGGTTAAGAACAGATTCCTCCGCAGGCCTGTAAAGTTGCTTTTACCGGAGACATGACTTACAATAAGAGACGGCACTAGTGTCCTTGTGAGTGTCAGAAATCAATTACGCTATGTTTCCCCTGTGGGTTGCAGGATTGGATATGTGTGTGTGTGTGTGTGTGTGTGTGTGAGAGGGGGGGGTTCTCAGGGGGGGGGGAGTGGGCGGTGAAGCTGCTCAAACTTCCTTTGTGTCTTGGAAGGAAGTTTCCACAGTGACGTTTATGCAGCAGACAGGATGAAGGAAGAGAGCACCTTCCATCTGCACAGTGCGAAAAACACGAGAGTTGGTTAAAGATGCCGACCGAGTTAGTGGCTGCTCCCGATAAACAAGGAGCCCACGTACGTTGTCATTCACCAACACTCATCAATAAGCCTGCGAGTGTGCGCTGAGATCACCGTGGGGTGCTTGAGTTCAAAGGAGGGGAACCAAACGTGTGTGCGTACTGAGTGTGTTTGTCTGGAGGAATGCTGTCGGCCGTCATTCCTGTGCGTCTCTCTCAGCGTGTTTCGACAGGCTCTGTCTCCAGCTGGGCCAGTGACAGAATGGGTACAGTGGTACAATGCAATACAAAACACTGCCGCAGTTGTGAATAGAGGCGGTTGTAAGAGCAGGACAAAACACAGTGCTGATGTTCAATCGGCCGTTATGAAGGGACACAGGGAAGAAAGACCTGCAAGCACTGAAATCATTCTCTGTTCCACCTCTTAAAGCTGCATTAGCAACTTTTCAATTAAAAGCTCTGTAGCGTTGTGACAATGACTTGGTTTATCACACAGGAGCGTAACAATATATAACAGGTGATATGATGTCAGTGACCCTGCCTTGAGCAGCACTCACACCCTGCAGGCTCGATAAGAGGCTGTGAATCAACAGAAAGATGCTGCAGCAGTGGTTTGAGAAGTTGTCGACACCTTTTCTGCCCTGAAATCTCGTCGCCTTACGGAGGAATCGACTGCAGCGGATGGGAATCTGAGCTGGGCCACAACTGCTGCTCTCTGCAAACAGCGAACCTTTTACAGTCAGTTCAAGGCTACATGCGTATGACTACGTTTTCCTTTAAAAACAAGCGTTTTTGGCTCTGTATCAGTTTGAATCCCTGTCTATCCTAAGGTGCCTGAAACATGTATCACATGACCACCCATGAGGCATGGGGGCGTACACAGGAATCACTTGAGTAACAGCTTGTTCCCTAAGCATGTAAGCAGTTGTTAGCAAAGACAGTAACGGGTCAGTAACGCTTGTAAGTGATTATCCACGTTGTGTTCTACACTGGTAGCCGAGGGGTCATGTGATAAGAGAGTCAGCGAAGGCAACGTCGTGACCCAAAGGACCCAATCAGCAAGCGAGGGGTGTGACATCATCGTTTCCAAACAGGACGCTGCTTCTGGGTTTTCAAACTAAAATCAATTAAACAAATCAATGAAGTGATAAAAACCACAAAACAACAAATGGACAGGTTATTAAAGATAATGATTTATTTTAAATTTGATTACAAGAGGAGTGGGAAACAGAGCGGAGGAAGAAGAGTTGGGTCGTAGTCCCCATTCAGACCAGCTGACATCTGTCCTGAGGGATCGGATGCATTTTAATAATAATAACTTTATTTGCACAGCACTTATCTAAACAAGGTTACAAAGGGCTTCACACAAACAAACCCATGGCCAAATGAAGGTATGAAACTGGGCGGATGTCCACTTTAGGTCTGAACGGAGCCAAAGAGTCTGTTTAAACGTGACAGTGACGCGCCCCCCCCACCCCCCCTTCATCTGACCATGCACGACTCGTAGGTGGGCACCATGTATTTGATGTTGATGAAGGCGTCCTCTCCTCCGTAGCGCTCAAACACCTCCAGGGTCTCCTGGATCAGGTCGCCGATGTTTTCTCTCTTCTGCTGGCTGTAGTCAATACCGTCTCCAGAGTTGACTGTAGGGACACAGAAACACAGAGACACGGAGGGAATGAGAAAATACAAAAATGATCATTTTTTTTATCTCAGTCTGGGTCATCGCTGATAGTGAGGTTGATGTCAGGCCTCACAAAGCACCACCTGTGGCCACGCCGCACTGCTCCGCTGCAGAGACCGAGCTGGCAAATGCCATCCTTCCATGTGACTTCAAACCCAATGGACGGATTTTATTTAATTTACTCCTCTTATGCTCAGTTGGGACCGAACAGCAGAAGAGTTTTTTAACTGTTCAGCTCAAGGTTTAATGAGGCAGCCTGTAGAGAGGAGAGCAGCGTAAAGGACAGATGAGTTAGTGACGGCTCCGCTGGTGCACAACTCTGCATTGGTGCGCACGAGGCATGAGCAGTGACCTGGAGTCACGCTCCACAGGTAGCAATGAATGAATGCGTGTGTGTGTGTGTGTGTGTGTGTGTGTGTGTGTGTGTGTGTGTGTGTGTGTGTCTGTGAATTTGCACTATAGAATCAAAATCTAAGACATGAACAAAGACTTCCAGTTTTCTGTGGCTTTTGCAGTTGACATGTGATTGTACGTGGAACACACCTGTCGCCAGTCGCAATAAAGAAGGAAAGCTGCAGAACTGCCCCCTCCCTCCCTTGAGCACACAGACCAACACAGACATACTGTACCTTCACACTCACATACACACACAGCTCTAGCGTGCTGGGAGAACTTGTTATCGAAAAAACATTCCTGAGGTGTCCAGCCTCTACTCTACTATGTTCCTAGCCCGTTTCACCAGCAGGCACACACACACACACACACACACACACACACACACTCACACTCAGACAGGCACATATATGCACACAGATCGTGACTTAATCAGCACACAGCAAACTGTCAATTTCATGCCACATGCACTGGGGCCTCAAAACACTTTTCAGAGAGAGGTAACTATGGAGAGGGATCGGGCACACACACAACAACAACACACACACACACACACACACACACACACACACACACACACACACACACACACACACACACACACACACCATTAGGATACTTTCTTTCATTCTGTCTTCCACACACACAAAGTAAACCAGTTCAAATTAAAATATCCTGAGGGGTTCTCGAGGCTTCACAATAAAACAAAGAAAAACAGTAATTATTTGATTTAAATGAGCAAACAAATAGAGGAGAGGAGAGGAGAGGAGAGGAGAGGAGAGGAGAGGAGAGGAGAGGAGAGGAGAGGAGAGGAGAGGAGGGTGTTACCTGCAATGGGAGAAATCCCGAGCAGCACTTTAAGGGGGTCCCACACTCAAGCCCCACTCTCTTTTCTCTCCCTGCCTTTGCACCCATCCATGGCCTCCTCATTAAAACACAAAGACAGCCAGTTCCATAAAGTGGACTGTTAAGCAGTAACACGTCTATGATCTCAGTCCGCCGCACTCGCTCTCTCCTCAGGATTCACTCTCCTGTTTTGCATGAGAGCGACGGGGGAGGATTCTCCAGCCGCTGCTTTGACCGCTGCTTAGCCTGGCTGCGGCGCAACTTTTAATGGCCTTGGCTTTATATAGCAGCTATTTACCGTGTTCCTCTCACAGAGAAACAGCAACAATAACTGCACACGCGGAGGAATGCAGCTTTTAAGGAAAAAATGCTTTTGGTCACATATCTAAACTTGGGCTGTGTTTTATTCTTGGCTACCCACAACACAGGAATCTGCACCCTCCTAGTTAGCAAAATCTTAAATAGCATCTAAAATGCATCCATCTGTGCACTAAAAGAAAGGACAAAAAAAGCAATCAGAGAGGAATGAGGACAATGGTATGCTGTGATTTGAGTGAGCTGGAGGAGTGGTGAAAAGAAAAAGAACAAGGTGACAGGAGGCCGCTGGGTCACTGTTACAATCTGTTTCTGCTTTTGCGTGTGTGTGTGTGTGTGTGCATCTTGGTGTGGGTTAAAATGCCGAGCCCATGGAGAGCCACCCCCTGTTCGTGGAAATGAGCAGCCAAAGCCAGCCCAGAGGGGGCGCTTGGCCTTCAGACGGCCAGCACGGGGAGCCAGGGAAAGGGTGCGGCTTGGGAACCAAGAAAGCTCAGACCCGTTTACTGGGGGCCCGGAGGGGGGTAGGTCCTGCTGTTGCTGTACCAGCCCTCTACCAAGTGCATTTCTATTGATGAGCTGCTGGGAGGACAGTAGCATGGAAAGAGGAAGAGGCCAGAGGAATTTGCAACGATTCTCAATATTTAAACAGCAGCAATGGGAGATGTGTGTTTAGGAGGGGTGGAGGGAAAGAAAAGCGAGGGGAGGGAGGGGGGGATAAAAGCAGCCTCTGCAAATGTCCTTCAGCAAAATAACTTCTCTTTCTCGCTTCTTCTCTCCCCCTCCCTCGCTTTCTTTTCTTCTCCCTCTGCTTTCAGCAATATCCAAAACCCCGGGCAGAAACAAAGAAAGAGAGAGAGGGGGGAGAAAGAAAAAAAAAATCTTTAAAAACAATCATAATAAAAATTCCCGCTTTGTGAACAGAGGGAAAAAGGGCCCTGGCAGGAGCTGGCTGTGTGCTCCTCCAGAGGAAGAGGAAGAGGTCGATAAAGATTGAGACAGAGGGGATGAAGGGGAGGGTCCGCCGCACAGGGACGCTTGCAACAGACAGGGTGGAGCCATGTGCCCTCGCTGTAGTCTCATGGGCCCCTGTGTAGAAAGGTAGAAATTCATGTTGCAGCGACACAGCCCGCAACAACTGTGATTGGTCAACTAATAGCGTGTTTTCGTCCTTATCTCCACGGTCGGACAGGCACAGAAAACACACCCTTCTACCTCCCTACATACCTAACCTGAATACCTAGCAACAGGGTCTGTCTGTTAGGCAACACGGGCTGTACCTCTCTCAGGCTCGGCTGTGATTTCTGGCAGTCCACACCCGGCCCACACAACAACAGCTGCAGCCGTCCTCCTCCTCCTCCTCCTCCTCCTCCTCCACCCTGCTCTTTCTCCATCCCTCATTCCCCACGGTCCTAAACAACCTGTCTTCTCACATCAAGCTCAAGACAAACAGTCACAGATGCAGGCAGGACACGGCGTTTCCTCCAAACTAGTTCCACTTATTTATAGAGAGACAATATATTTTAGGGGTGTATTCACAAACTGGGTCAGATGATTATCAGTCTTTCTCGAATCGTAACAAAGCAGCACTGTTACCCCATCTTAGGACTTGTGACTTATGCATCATGTGTATGTTATATGGTCGTAATCTCCCCTCCTGCCAGGAACTGGCTGACACTCACACACACACACACACACACACCCACACACACACACACACACACACACACACACACACACACACACACACACACACACACACACACACACACACACACACACACACCGCAACAGCTTAAGGAAGTTTAGCTCCAAATTCCAGAGCTGATTTAACAAAATATTAAACCACCCACCATTGTTTCTAATCAACTTAGCCCTGATTGTGAAAGCAGTGTGGAGAGAGAGAGCCCCCTCTCCGATCATATATCAACCACATGCAGAAGAGGATCAATGAATGAGGGACCTGTTTTTCTTTCCTTTTTTCTCTTCAAGGGTTTTGGCCTTGCTCAAAAAGGGGAAATGGAGGAATGCAGGTTATGAAAGCGATGGAACAGCTTGAGTTCCAGGAATACTTTGCGCAGACATCGACTGCGGCTGCACAGCTGAGGGTGTTATACAAGTGCATGTGTCATTATAACTTACTGATCCACAAACTGACGGATGAGTTAAGACGGACAATTATAATCTTATTCTTGACGTGGATTCTTGTGGAGTGGTTTGAAATAAAATTTGATCTATAATAAATACGTTACAAAAATAAATACGTGAACTATACATATACAGTATGTGTATATGTCAGGAAAGGCAGCGGGAGAGGTGATAATTGTGGTTGTGTGTTTGTATGTTTGTTTGAGACAGAGTGTGTGTAGGTGTGAGGAGGTGGCGGGGACCTCTGGAGGAGACCTGTGCTTAACAGCAGGGCTCTAATTAAAAGGACCTCACAGTTGGGCGCAAGCAGTCCTCTCATAAAGAGACTCACACTCCGGCAGAGCGGTGGGAGAGACCAGGTGTGTGTGTGTGTGTGTGTGAATCTGTGTGTGTTTGCCTAATGACGGGTCTTTGTGAAGGGAAGGCAGGAAGACAGAAGGAAAGAAAGTATCCTAATGGTGCATGTGGGTGTGTGTGTAAATAGATAATTACTGTAAAGCCGTTTTCAGACATGATCTACGGGTAAAATCCGGAGAATTGGCAACAGCCGTTTCCCAGAGTTTGCCTTTCACACATGCACAGCACAGCAGGAGGTTCTCTGCACACAGGAGTTCACAACAGCGACAAATCCTTTGCATTATTCAGGCGAGAGGTGGAGCAGCAGACAGAGACAGGATGCGACTTATTAACTCTGCTGCGTAGATCACGTGATTTTCTTTACAGCACCCCGACACCGTCGTACAGCTCTTATCACCACAAACTCTCTTGAGCTCTTCGTCGGTGTCTTCTACGTGTGTGACGCCGCTTGTCTATTTTGACGGCGACATATATTTGTTTTCTTGGGGTTTGTGATATTTTTGTGTCTGTCGCGCGTTCGAAGCGTCGTCGACATCTGCACTCGTCGCAGTGAATCCAGCGAGGGATCCCCTGCTGGGTTGTCACATCGACTTCTCCTGGATTTCTACAGACAGTATACTCGGAGGCCAGGAGGATAAAGTCCTTAGAAACTGCGGAGGATCTCACTCGTACATTTGCGTTCACACATGCACCTCCTCCAGAGAAAATACAGAGGAGTCCAGTGAAAGCGGCTTAAATGATTTGTGTGTACTCTGAGTACACATCCACGAATACATGCACAAGTAGGTAATAACATGTGACAAGGACAGTAAGGGAAACAAATTAGAAATGGACATGGGGAGAGAAGTATTAAAATATATAAAAAATATTTAAGTTCTTTATTTATGTATATTTTTTTTGACACAACATCAAGTAAAACAAAATACATATAAAGTATCCATATGAAATACATTCTTAATGTATAAGAGTCTGCGTCGCAATGTTGTATTTGATCTATCTACTCCATATATCGTCATAGTGACAGCTAGGCTTTATATTTCAAGCTTATCATGCGTTTCCTAAGCAAAATCTGCCATTACCTTCACCATCACTACCTCATAGCTGATGCTGTAACTTTAGCATAGTCTAGGCAACTTGCCAACAATGCTGTGCACATTGATACTTTTGCGACTCATTCTGCAACTACACAACCAAGCGCTGCTTTATGGCAGAGCTTTAATTTGGCTTTGTGTGAAGAAATGGCAGCTGAGCGGATCACGGTAGAGTTGCAGCTAATAAATGTTGAACACTTACTTTTACAGAAATTACTGCTGGTAGAGAAGAGAGAGGACATTGATGGTGATGCGATGGTGTGTACGACCACTGAACTGACTGAGGCCGAAGAAGGGTGGGATTTCTGTGCCACTGAGGGACATGGGGGATACATGCTACCAAGTTGGCCAATCCCAGTTGTGGCAGTTACTGAGATGTGTTGTTACATTTCTACGCAGGTGCACATCAGAAAGCAGCGAGGTTTCACAGCTATGCCCAACCGCTGTCGTTTCAATGGTGTCGATTCAACACAGAAGTATAAATTGGCCTTAAGGCCTTAGCCCCCTTAACACCTAATGGATAAGCCAGAGGCTGAGGAACGGCACAGCTGTGGCTCACATACACAATCACACTGACACAAACATACACGCACGCACACCCACAACCTTTGTGTGTAATCAATAACAGCATTTCAGCTCAACACAGCTACCCACAATAAGAGCTGCAATTTCAGTCCCATCACAACACACACACACACACACACACACACACACACACACACACACACGCGCACACATCCACAGGAGGTTGAGAGCAGAGAAGTAAAACAATAGGCTTATTGCCAGCAGTAGTTTATTAAACTCCCAACCCCTACACCAGCCATCATCCGACTGCTCATGCTTACTGAAGTCTGACCTTTGCTGTAGGTCAGTGATCATCATTTTCCATGTGTTCGTCCAGCCCAGCAGTGCTCAGTCTATAGGCTAGCCCCAGCCCGGTGCCATTTCAACCCGGTGAAAGTTGGACATCAGCAAAGCAAGTGTGCCAGGTATCGAAAAACATGTCAAGGTCAGATTGCACCGCAGAAGTAAAACTGGAGGAATATGTAGACAAGGTTGAAACAAAGACGTAACCTACCGAGGATCCTCCTGAGCTGCACGGGAGCTAAAGCTGTTAGATTTCTATCGATCGGGCTCCCACTGGCTTACTAGTCTACATCTGTGTGTAGGTATGCAGGAATTGAATTCCAATTCTACACTTCCGCCAAAATCGTGCTGTGTCTTGGGCTAATCTTTCCTCAGAAATTGGCTGTGAGGAGGGATTCAAAGCCGTGCTGAGGCCAGGTGGGAGACACACTCTTCCACACATCACAAACCCTCCTCTTGCTCATTTCTTTTTCAATTAACCAACTAGGCCTCGCCATGACCGAGAGCAATATCAGTTTGCACCATTTAGTCATGGCATTAATGCACAAAGAGAGCTCATCTGAGATGATGGATCAATGCTATTTTCCAAGCTGTTACCATGTCCATTATTGTTTCAATTACCACCACTCAGATGATGGTTATCCCAGTCCCATCTCATCCAATTGCAGCTTTATACATGTACTGGATCTGTGGCTCGGCTTCAATGTGGCTTGTCATAGGTCGAAAGGAAAGAGTCATCTCGTGTTATATTCACAGAAGCATCATAGTGACGGCTACTTTTTAATTATTTTCAAATCAAACCCCTCATTTTTCAGTGTGTACAGGTGCATGTGTGTCATGTGTTGGAGGTGACAAAGGGTCTCTGCGGCTTGCTGCAGCTTTTCATCTGGGCCACAAAATAAAATACACACAGTGCTTCTTATCACAGCTTTGGACTGACAAAGGGCTGTGCATTACCCAGCAGTACCTACAGACCCGCTCCATAATGCAAAACATTTTCCATACTCGGGATTTAACTCTGCAGCAGCTGAAGATAAAAAATATCTAATATAATAATATAATAAATACAGAGGTTCACCCTGAAATCTTTTGCGCTCTCATGGAGGAAACTTGACCTAAGAACTACAAAATTGACTGAATATAAAGATGGCCGACGTGTCTGCACGTCCTCCCACTGTCCAGAAATTAAGCCAAACTAGCTCAGTCATGAACCCTGCCATCTTGTGCCACTGACGTCATTTAGAGCAACAGTTGGGGCAGTATTGATCGGGGATAGAGCCACGGTCTCAATACATGTGCTCGACCAATTGCAAGTCAGTCTCAGCTGTCAATCACTGGGCGTTTATCCTCATGTTTATAGCACCACATAACTTATTGAAATCAAGTTTACCAGAAGAATTAGCACTTTGACATAAATCAGTGTGATAAGTATGACTTAACATTTTTTAACGTGTACTGTGACTTTTTAGTTTAGTTCGTGTCCCATCTACTAACATGGAGAAGGCAGGATTTGTGACCTATACTGCAGCCAGCCACCAGGTGGCTATAAATACGCTTTGGCTTCACTTTTGGGGATCTCTCTTGTCATCCATCTTTATAAACAGTCTATGAGCTGCAATGGTGCTGAGGACTGCAATGGTGCTGAGGCTCACAACAGCATCGAGGCGAGAGCCATTTGTGTCATTAAGACATTCAAAAGAAAAACAGTTGAAAGATATACTGAAGTGAAATTAAGATAATGAATCAAAGCTGTTAATTGTGCAGTCGACCACAGAGGACCTAGCCTTTGCACACTCCGCCCGTCTGTGTGTCTCCATGGGCTCGGAGCAGCGTGTCAGTGCTGTCAGGTGTGAGTCAATGTCGACAGATGCGATCTCATTACGCCAGCTTACCTCAAGGTTAGCAGTGGGCTGCTGGCTAGGCACAAAATCGATCTGCACCAGGGACAGGAGTTAAAGGCCACTGTGTTGTGCAGTGTGCACACCCGGCCACAAGCCAGCCACAGCACTCACTGCACTTTCAAATGCAAGAGCCCACGAATACAGGCATGCCTACACAAAGCTCTGAGAGCACCCTACAGAGTGTGAAGCCATCTGCATGTTAATATTTTACTTGCCTCCATATCTACACAACAATAAAATAGCCATCCCTCATTTTTTGCTTCATACAGATAATGGAAAACGTCTTATCCTCTTCATGAAATATATTCACTCCCATCACTCAAAAGCCTGCCCCTAAAAAAAACGCTGGAAAGATATCACTTCATACATTATCTCTTCAATTCCAGCCTGACATAACCTGCAGCCCACAGGTTACATCAGGCAGAAACACCCCCAGGACCTCTCGTAACGAAGCAGTCTCTTGTTATATAAAGTGAACAATGTTTCCTCAGAGCTGACAGCCAACAGAGCGACTGTCGTCTAATGTCAAACATGTTTGACAGGATTCCAATAAGCATTGACAAGTTCTTTGGAAACCTTCATGCGTGTACGTTCATCCGGCAATGTGTCGCAACACGGGGTCCTTCCTCAGATCTCAGAATATAGAGATGTCAAATTAAAGGCTGTCGCAAGTAATAAATAAAGAGCAGGGGGATATTTTCATTTCATTCTGCGGGTGGTTTGCAACCTTCAGTAACATCAGCTAATAGTGATGAAATTAATATTCATAGGAAGCAGCTTGTCTGGCGTACCTTTGCTCTGGTAGCAGGTGTCCGTACGTGGGTGATAGCGGTGGCTTGCTCGGGCTGCCCACCAGCCCCTCCTCTCACTTACACATCTTAATGGCTACACAGAGCATATGTTTAAGTTAAGCGCAGAAACTGCCCAGCTTCTTTTTGTTGTTGTTTTTGTATTGTTGATGTTTTTTTGAGATTTACTTTCCATGAGAAATGGGAGCTTTTGAATAAAACATTACAGCACAGCTTGGGCTCAGCGTAGCTATTCTGTTTCATTAACACCTCTACAGCGCAAGTGTGGGTGCACAAATAGTATCCTCATACTCACATAATCGTTTAAATATGGCGAGTAAACAGATTAATGGAATAGCGGGTCCTGCGGAGACGTCTTACAGGTGCAACAAAAGAAGGGAAGGGAAATTGAAAGAGTTCGCTAATGGAGGGGTTTTCCTGGTGCTGATTGTGATGAATTAAATCTGATTTGCTCTGTTTTGATCTCTCGAGTGCAAAATGAAAATAAATTGCTTAATCCAAATGAAGCCGTGCCTTTAATTTAATTTGAGATCCAGTAATTCGGGTCTACTACTTAAATTGTGCTTTCTCTGATGTCGACCTTAATTCTGCTATCATTGTGAATTTATTTACATGACAGCTGCAATAAACAGGGACTTGGGTGAGAGATGAAGGCTGGGCTGTTGTCAGCACCTTGAAAGCTCTTAAAAGTCACCCGTTTACGACAAAGACCACCAGCGAATACATCACAATGACAGCAGGAAGCTTCACTCAATGAAAATAATTGCTGACTCTAGTTGTTTCCCTTTGTCCCTTGAAAGCAGTTGGTAGTTGTTGTCATATGCTCTGGGAATGTGTCCGAGTGTTGGGATTCTGGAGGATCTG
This sequence comes from Verasper variegatus, assembly GCA_026259375.1. Taxonomy (NCBI): domain Eukaryota; kingdom Metazoa; phylum Chordata; class Actinopteri; order Pleuronectiformes; family Pleuronectidae; genus Verasper; species Verasper variegatus. The sequence continues at coordinate 15,070,459 of CM048049.1, forward strand.
GGCCTTACTTTACCTTAAACCTCTTTGGAAGTTTCCCGACTCCATCTCTCTTCGTGCTTTTTGTTGGTTCTGACATATCTGAACATTTTATACTTGCTGTTTTTTGTTGCTTTCTTTTTCCATTTTTGTGAATGTGTATTCGTTTGTATTTCCCTTTTTTCTGTAAATAAAAAATATTGCTCAGAAGAAAGATATGACAAACGGTTTGCTGCTTTACTATGGAGAGAAGGAGATAGGAAAAGGACAAAGATGAGTTCAGATGTTCCCAATAAGCCGAGGGCATTACAAAACCAATCAGAGGCAGGCCCATTCTGGCATCTGAAAAATATAAAGATATTAGTAAAACGCTGCTGAGGCTGGAATGAGCTGGACAACAAAAGGGAAGAATGGAATCAGAGGAATCTCTTCCGTAAAGACAGCACATGTCCAGAAAATCATGTCGGGATTCAGGAGGAAAAACTGACAAAGAAAGAAAGAAAGAAAGAAAGAGAGATGGAAAGGAGACAGAGAGAGAGAGAGGAGGTCGAGCGGCATAGTAAATTCAAAGAGCGATTCCATTTTGTCCTCTTCACTCATCACACGGGGAACATTTGAAGAGTCATGCTAATTTAAGTTAGTGACAAATCAAAGTCTATCGCTGATATTAGCCTGAAGCGTCGCGAGTCTCCTCACCACACGTTTTTTGCAAGTCATTGAAAGAACGTGGTTGTAGTTTAAATTTCAAAGGAATAAAGGTGGGATTTAGCTCTCCACACACACACACACACACACACACACACACACACACACACACACACACACACACACTGCATTATCTCCTCTCATTAAAATCAGTGTCATTACTACTTTGACACACACATACACACCTGACCACACACTTAAATGCACACAAAGTCACAAAGACACGGACACACACAAAGGCGCGCATGCCCATACGCAGTGATGGGCTATAAAATCACTTTAGTCTTCATAACCACTTTAGCCTTGGAAGCTGCCATCACTGGAAGGACACACACACACACACACACACACACACACACTCATTGAGTCACGTACAGTAACGAATGGTGAGCGGTCCAGCCCTTCCATTAGCCTAATGAAGTGGCTCCTAAGATGGATGACATGACATCACCTCTACTACCAATCACAATATCACCCCTAAAAAACCTTCCACTAAAAGCCCCACCCGTCTCCCGAGCCACCCCCCCCCCCACCCCCACCCCCACCCCCCATTGCTTACTGCACCAAATGGACGATGAGCGTTCCAGGGCCCATTCGGCCCCCTCGAAACACTTTTATTGTCCCCGTTATTTATCTCTATAATGCAGTTTGCTGGAGTGGATGCCTATGGATGCGGAGGGCTAGTAAATCAGGGCAGGATGGGTGGGTTGGGCAGCAGTGTGATTAAAATAACTTTGGTTCAACACTGACAATGGCACCAAGCAGACAGTAGGAAGTCTGTCTGCATTTAGAGCAGGGATATCTGAGGACGGCAGTTTCTGAGGGTCAGGCACGAAGGAGAGTTAAGGATCGTATGCACGCAAGCATGCTGATACATGCTAATGTATGACTGTCACCTGACAGGTGTTTCACAGTTATGTGATAAGAGAATTGACAAGCCTGTCCACCAATGATGTGATGGTGCAAAAAAATTGTGATAAAACTGAATTTAGATTAGTGTTCCTTCCTTTTGTTTCGGTTTTCTTAATGCGGTTGAAAAACTGCCGATATCCATCACTATAGCTGCTTTCAGACATGCACTGGACTCTGGATATTCTCCTGAAATCACCCAGAGGAGCTGTATGTGAGAACTTAAATTACCAAGTCAAAAGCTGCTTCTCTCGAGTTTTCCCCGCAAGTCCCCTAGTAATGACTCAGGATGATATTTCGCAAGCAAGTGGGCGTGTAACATGCGACAGACTTAAAACTGGAAAAAACCCAGAGAATACAAATATCTCGATGCCATAGATGAAGATGCAGTAGACGACAACAACTTGGAGAGACAACAGACGTCAGTGTCGATGTGCTGTGAGCAGAATTTGTACATTATAAGTCCCACCCCTCATCTGAACCAGATTTTCCTGTAGTTTCCTGAATCATCTCCTTCTGCTCATATATGAGAGGCAAAATCCCGAGAAGGACCTGGCCCCATTGTCCAGAGTTCATGTCTCAACATGGCTCATGTTTTTTCAAATTTGAATGAACATGACCTGAAACCCAGATCTTCTTCTTTTTGTCCTCTTCACTGTGCTGTCTCAGAAGGACAAAGTCAAGTGTTTATGGGTGGAAGGAAGCAGGTACTGGCATCCATAAACAGTGAGCGTTTTACAGGCAGCAGCAGCAGCAGCACGGCCCCGGGGCCCGTCAAGGTTTACGTGTGCACAGGCCCTTTAAAGCAGGGGTGTTTAAGTGGGGTATTTACATAAAGCAGGCCAAGCTGTCCATCTCAGGCAGACCTCACACAGATATAGAAAAGCCTGATACTTGACACACATTGATAAGATGAGACTGACGGGACCAATAATGATAATAAAAAATACCGTTGTGGTGTGAAGATTGCAAATGTGTCAAAAACAAGGGAAAATGTCAAATGTATTATGTCAGAGTGGGTTTTGCCGTAGCCCCCATTGTAGCACAAGCACATTCGAGCCACAGAGTCCCACTCAGCTCAAGTCAATTTGTCCCCAACAGACCTTCCACTGGCCAATACTTTGTGCCTCCTGCCAGCTCTGTCTCTTTTTTCTTTCTCTTAGTTGTATTTATTTATTCATTTGCTTCTCGTACTCCACAGAGGAAAAGGCATGTGACTGATGGAAACACAATGAACGCTATGGAAAACAGGCTGAGCTGCATAATTGCCCAATTGTGTGTGTGTGTGTGTGTGTGTGTGTGTGTGTGTGTGTGTCACCTTTACAGTGTGTTTACTTATTATTCGCAGATGTCCCTACCCACTGAAGAAGGTTCAGTCCCTACAGAAGCAGAGGGAGAGGGAGGGGAGGAATGGGGGAATGGAAGGAAGGGGTGGCAGAGGTATGTGCGGGGTGGGGGGGGGGGTCTTGAGATGTGCAGGGACAGCAGTACCACCCCAATGTGAGTCATAGGACACGCTGTCAGCAGCCATCCGACATCACACACTGACTCATTATGCTGGAGGAGCGGAGATGACAACAGTCGCCATGATCAAGGGGAGTGGAGGAGGCGCATCAGTGAAAGGCAGACCGAGACGATGCAGTCAGCAATTATGGCGCTGGCACTTCTCTCTGTTTAACACAGATGATGGCACAAAAATCGAAGAGACGCTCATACACACACCTACAGCGGAGTGAATACTTTCATTCTTTCTCTCCATGACTTTTTTCTTCTTATACTTTCGCCACTGATTGCGTGATGGGAACGTGAAGGAGTCCAATATGGCCGTAGGAATTATGATTCTCGTCTGTCATGAGCAAAAGAAGAGGTCAGGGTAGATGGACAGGTAAAAGAAACCTTAGAAAACCTCCATACTCATCCAGTTCCAGGTCATAACATTGATGGTTTCTTTTACATTAAAGTTTTGCCCTTAAACCTAGTGAAACCTGAACCATAGACATCCAAGATGAGAAAACGCTTGAGGGTCATTATTATGAATGATGCATTTTCTCATGTCTTCACAACATGGTGGAGAATAAACCTTTCGTATATAGTAGTTTTGTAGTTATTACAGCAACTGTGGCATTGAAACTCAATGCGAAGTCCATCTCTGTTTATGGTTTAAACATAATCTGAAATCTGTATATAAAAAATGGACGTGGACTACTCCCTGGAGAGGCATGTTACCATGAAACATGTACTTCTTACCTGTTCACAATCAGCTCAACTTTTAACCAACAAGTGACACTGGTTTAGTACTGACCAAATAAACTAAGACAGGCAATCATGTACTAATGCACTATTATAAAAGAACATATACTGGTGTGTGTGGAAAAAGTGGAAAGTGAAGCCAATGCGGAAGTGGATGAAACCAGTATTCTCTCGAATGACCAGCAGAGGGCGACTCCACTGGTTGCAAAAAGAAGTCTTTTTCTATAGACGTCTATGAGAAAATGACTTGACTCACAATTGATTAATAACATCGGTTATACAAAGTTTATAGTCTCAATCGCTAGTATCAAGTCCTCTTCAATACAGCATAATGTTCGTTTTGTAAATTATGGTTCAATTTAGAGTCAAATAGACGATAAAGCACAGAATGCATACCGTGTGATTGACGGCTAGTACTGTCCAATGGGTGCAGGTCATAGGTGTAGGTAGGCGTGAAGCTCGAAGCGGAAATTCATGTAATGAAGCATAAACTGAGCAATGGGAGCTGCTTCCGCTTCTTTTCCTTCAGATAAAGAAATGGCAGATTGGACTTCCTTTCTCTGATGTTCTCTACTCTACTCGGAATAATCAAGATCACTTAAAAAAGAAAAAAGAAAAGACATCTGCACCTGGTGTGTTGACAGGGGAGACAAATTCCTAACATATGCCACAACAAATGCCATCTCAGGTGGGGAAGTAAAACATGAAATGCCACGATGTACCGGATTTACAGACAAGACACTCGGGTTCATTTAATTACAAAAAAATATTGTTACCCCCTGTTGAGAATATCCAAATGCTCCTGTCCTAAGTGAGAGAAACACGCAGTGATTAGCATTTTCATTTATGCACCTTTCAGGAAATTGCTTGAAATCTGTTGAACTTTCAAAGAAAGAGGTAGATTTTGTAACATGCTGACACATGAACAATCCCCCTGCAGATTATAAAGGACTGTGTGGATGTCTGTGTGTGTCTGTGTGTGTGTTATACATAATAGTGTGTGTCATTTGATTAGGGTGGGATATTCTCACAGCAGAGGCCTTCACATCACATCCATACATCACCATGCAACTTCTACAGCATAAACATATCCCCAGAGGAATGACATGTTTGCCACTGTTTTATTCATAAGGTGTGTGATGCCTGTGCTTCATAGTTGAATCGTTTAGGAGTTCCTGATTGGAAGAGAGGATGCTGGTAAATGAACGCTGTCCCCTGGCCAAGCAGAAGGCAGGAGCATTAGGTCAGCAGAGGAGGGACTATTTATTTGGCTCTTTTCTGGCTGTATTATCTGCCGTGATGCTATTTGTCTGAGACCAGCAAAGCCGCCGCCGTGACAGGATGGTGGTGGTGGTGGTGGTGGTGGTGGGGAGGATGCAAGATGGGGGTTCAGATGAATGATGGGCTGTGAGACAGGGCCAGTTTTGCTTCGCTGACAAACTGGGGCAAGAGCTGAAGGGATGTGGCGAGAGGAACGAAGAGAGAGTGAGAAAGGTGGAGGCGAGGCGGGGGGGGGGGGGGGCCGCCGAATGGGAGACGCTGCGGTGTGGCCGCGCTGGAATTTACGGCACCTGTTTGGTGTGATTGATCAAAAGAAGAGAGGGGAGGGTAATGGTGTGTGATCTGACACGGGATGAAGCGATGGGATGGAGCAGAGGGTTAAAACTAGGGGTGGAGGAGAATAGAGTGCGTGAGGGGATGAGAGGGATATTGAGGTGGAGGAGGATAATAAAGACTGGAGTGAGGAGGGGACGGGGGGAGGAGAGGAAACAAAAAAAGAGCAAGGGGGCAGGTGAAAGGAAGAGAGAGAGTGATAGAGAGAGGTTGTTGTGAGATGTGCAAGGAAAAGAGATGGAGGGAATATATATCTGTCCCCTGATGAGAGTGTGTTAGGAGTCCATCTGTGGAGAAATGAGATCAGTGGCTGACTTAGTGGTAGAGGAAGACTTTGCTGCCCTGCGGCTTACACACTGACTCAACACCCTCTCCCCGTCTCTCCCTTTCACTCCCTGGTCTTATACAACCTGCAGCGCATTTAATCTGCCAGACGATTCTGTGCTTACGCTCAGGTTTGAGTGTGTGTGTGTGTGTGTGTGTGTGTGTGTGTGTGTGTGCACGAGCAAAGCCTTATTACCCAGGCCTCTGTCCCGCGCCACCTCTCCATCAAATGACTCGGGCAGTCTCCTCCACTCGTCTCTCCCCTCACTATCTCTTTCGCTCCATTCCAGCTGAGACCACAGAGGAATCTCCTCATAGAATCATCCACTAAATCATCTATCCACCATACAGACTCTTACTGGGAGCTTTCATTTCCAATCCAAACACACACTGGATGGTGAGTGGGTGCGCATGTGTGTGTGTTGATATGAACACGGATGAATGAAAGAACGATATATGAGCAGACCTGCATCGTGTTGCACACAACATCAAATGTCCATTTCTAACTTTGTGAGTAAAGTCCTCTTTCTCTCCCTTGTTACAATCCTGATTCTAGATTTTCCCTCAGGATCAATGGAGTGTCCGTCCATTCATCCATTCATCCAGTTGTATTAACAAAGTTGCTTACTTGAATTTGAACAAAATGTCTGTTCCTTCCTATCTATCTATCTATCTATCTATCTATCTATCTATCTATCTATCTATCTAATGAGTATCTAATAAATCTGCTTTCACAATTAAAACTTAAGAAATGTCTGAACTCAATTTCACCTACTTGGTTTTGGGAAATAAAAAGAAAGTTTCAATATCTCAAGTCATTAAGTGATCACGTATAATATCAATATGCGTGTGTGTGTGTGTTCACTGTGCACATGATCACCTTTATCTCACACTCAAATCACTACCCAAACCACAGGGTGAGCTAATGTGGCAACACACAGACACACACACACACACACACACACAGTATAATACAACACAGATTCGGCGTGGATGAAAAGGGGATGGTGATGTGGTGGCAGAGAGTGCCAGAGGGGGGGGCAGAGGAGGGAGGAGTGGGAGGTGAGAGCCGGTGGGGGAGGCAGATTAGAACGCTCGGAGGCTGTTGAGGAGGAAAAGTAGGAGAGCCAGAGGAGTTAGATTGTGAGCATCTGACTGAGATTACTCTGCCGCCGGGCTTACCTGATTACAGCACAGTGCTGGGTGATAATAAAGAGACGCTTGCATACGAACAGGCGGAAATACAAAATCTACACACACACTGAGGATCTGAGAGTCCGATGGGAAGCAGCAGCTGCAAGTTGCTTTCCAGGATGGATTGGGACATCAGAGTGGACTGTTTTTATCCACGAGTACCTCTGTATTACATAAGGTGTGTTTCAAGAGGAAGAAATACATCAGACGTACCGGTGGGTTCACCAAAGCCATCCCTCCCCCTCACTCTCCTCCGGTTTCAGAGCAATCAGCCACGGGCTCGTATAATACGTACTTTCTCCTCGCTCAAACTTTCCTCTTGATCTATGTTTCATGTCTTGACTGGGATGTAGGAGATGGAGTCGGAGCACACGGCACTGCAGCAGCCGTGTGGAGTCACAAAATGATCCCGGCCTTATGAGGACGCCGAGCCGAGAGTAGTTAATTAATCACTAGTGTCTCATTTTCTCTTTATAACACTCTCATTTACTCTGTGGCTCATCTTTGTGTGTCACTCTTCCCTCACTGTCTTCTCCCCTTGCTAATCCAGCTGACTGGATGGAGTTTGATGAGTGCAGCAATCATTGTTGCTGGTTCTCTTTTAACTAATGACTTTGTTTTTGTTAACTCTGTTAACTTATAAGTGCATGTCCTGATTGTTCAGCCCTGACCGCACTGATTTACTTCACGCTTCAAGTTGTGGATTTAAGCCTGCAAATTATAACTCAGCATTAGGAGTGGGTGGTAATGAGGTAAAATGGTATTCTGGGGGTATTTTAAAAATAGTAACGTATCGCTTTTAGTTGTCAAAAAAGGACGACAGATGTGGAAGCTATAATAGTCGCATGTCATGTGACGGCTTCTCAGAATAGAGAATTTTAAAAAACAGATGACGACAGCGAGTTGGTTTTTACACTTTTATATTTGTTGTGAATAGAGGTTGTTCAAGTTCGTTGTTCTCTTTCTGATGCACAGAGAATAAAACTACACGTGTCACCTTTTGTTGTTGTGTGAAAATGATAAAATGTACTTGTACAGCACCTTTTCCTACACAACAATAAACTACATGCGCTGAATGCTTCACGTAAAACCCTCTGTCCTCTGTCCTGCAGGTGTTATTGTCTCCAGAGCTGCAGGATCCAGATCTCACACTACTCCACTATTATCATCACTATTTATTTTTATTGTTACTATATCTACTGCTATAAACTGATGCTGTTAGTTAATAACATCATTACATCGATACATATCACTGTAATTAGTTTTATTACTAGTCTGACAGAGTGTAAATAGGACTGTTTTTGTCCTTATCTCTCCCCCATTTGTCTCCACTTACCCCAACAGGTAGAGGCAGCTGGACGTCCCACATTGAGTCCAGTTCTGCTCAAGCTTTTCTCGAGTTTTTACTCTCCACTGTCACCAAGTGTTTGCTCGTTGTGGGAACTGTTGGGTTTCTCTGTAATATTGTATGGTCTCGACCTCACTATGTGAAATGCTATTGAGAAAATGGGAGTTGTGATTTGGCAGATTTTCTTTGTGATCTTCAGACTCTGTAGATCAACTATTGATTTTGAACGTTTTCCTTGTCCTTCCAGCTGGAGCTGAAGCTGTTTGTCAATATGAATTCATCACCTAATTAACAGAAAATAATCAATTAATTGTTTGAGTGTTTTTTTTTTTTTTTTTCCAAGCAAGAACTTCTGTCACTCTCTCATTCCATCTGCTTCTATTCATCCCTCAGTTTTCTGTCATTAAAAATTAAATATGTTTGGGTTTTGGACAGAACAAGTAATCTGAAGATGTCAACGTGTCTCTGGGAAATGTTGGCGCTGGCAGACATTTTACAGACTAAAGAAATCAGTGCATAATTCAATAAGATTATCTGCAGATTAATAAGTAATGAAAAGCAGAGACCGCCTCGGAGTGGGATCACATCAGCAGCGACGTCAACACGTCGAGGTTCAGACTCATGAGCACTGAGTGGTCACTACTGTGAGTGGTTTTATTATATGAGGACTCACAACTCATGGGTTGATCTCAACTGCACAGATAAACGACATGCAAATTCCAAAAGCTTTTAAATCTCTTTGTCTTTCAGGAAAATGTCTACCTTTCAGTGCATGTCAAAAAGCAGCTGGACAGACAGACTAACAAGGGGAAAGCGATACCGGCCATGCTGTTGTTGCTGGTAAAAAAATCCATCGCCCTGCATTGTTGTACTTCTCGCTGCACCAGTTCTCCGTAAATCTTTCGTGAATTGACGTTCAAATATAAATCACAGTGCATTGTAAATCAATGCCTTGTAAGTTATGATCTGAGGATTTGTTCCTTTATTAAGATTATCATTTTATTTTTAAAGAACTAATCTTCAGGGGAAAAGAATTTGACTCGGTGTTGCCGTAGAGAGAGAGAGAGAGAGAGAGAGAGAGAGAGAGAGAGAGAGAGAGAGAGAGAGAGAGAGAGAGAGAGAGAGAGAGAGAGAGAGAGAGAGAGAGAGAGGGACGGCGTCGAGTCGATTAGTCATTTGTGTTGAAGATCATTTATATTAATAACAAGCGGGAGTGCGCCTGCAGCCGTGCCTCAGCTCTTGTCCCTGTGATGAATGCTTTATTGGGTGGTGTCCAATCATTCTTGAATATTCATTATTAGCATACATATAAAGATTTTATGCAGTCATGGGTTTCACTCCCTACAGCAATTTCCTTTAATCTATATGGGCGTGGTAGATTATTTAATTAAAAGGCCCGGAAAGTTAACATATTTATGTGAAGTTACACACACTAGTGTAATATGGCGCAGCAAGAATGTGGTTCTTCAGTGTCAGGTCACACTGTGCTGAAAAACAGCAAGCTAAAAAAACAGAGACACATAAACTTCCTTCAAACTACGCCCACTTCGATCTGAGAAAATGAACATCCTGATATGCGCGTTTGTCTCCGTTCCAAACACAGATAGGGATTCTGTTACGTGTGAATCCTCTCTGTCTCCTTATCTCCGACTCTCAGCCGTGCCCGGGCACTTTATGGGACTCCCCGAGGAGAAAGGTTACACCGCCGATTTGCTACAGTGCAATCAGACTTGAGACAGAGCCTTGAACTACATGGCTCCCGGGCCTCTTCCGGCTGCATCCTGCCGAGCGGCAGCTGGATGTGAGCACGAGTTGGAGAGAGCGGCAGAAGCATGGAGGAAAGAAAGAGTAGGAGGTGGAGAGGAGCCAGTCAAAAGTTTTCAAATATGCCCCTTGAATAATCAACGCCCAAATCAATTTGTTCAACGTCCAAGAGAAGCATGCGGACTACAGAGGAATGTGTGGAGTGGGCGGTCGCTCAGCGCGCATCCAAGTCCATATCTCAGACAAACACACAACAGCCAAAGAGTCTGTCTGAGTGGAGAGAGGAGATGGCCAGAAGGGATGGAACTGAGCAGAGGGACACTGCTCCTTACTTCCTCCCTTCTTCCTTTCTTTCTTTCTTTCGCTCTTTCTTTTGCTCTTTCTGACGAGTGACACCACTCTCGTATATCTGTCCATCATGCTATCTTAGCATAAAGACTGTCTCTGTTCACCTACCAACACTCAATAAGTCCTGAAGTTCAATATGTAACCCTATAACAACATAGCATTACTTGTTTTTTATTTATAAAAATTTAATGTATTTTTTATACAGATAAAGCTAACTGCCTTTTGGCTCTAGCTCCATAATCATCGTGCAGACTTGAGACTGCAGTAAGAAGGTTTGACAAAATGTTAGGGTCAATTTAATTATATACACTTCATGAAGAAACGTATACTTTCTTTCAAAAATATTTCTCTGTTCAAAAACAGCCAGACGATAACACTTGATTGAGTTGAGCTGAAGTGAGAAGAGGACGCAAAGGGATGAAGCACAGTACAGTAAGTAAACGGACTAGAAGAGGCCTAAAGGCATCGACTGGCCCACTGTGCCCCGCTCAATAAAAGGCAGCCATTTTATGACCCCCGTCTCTCGGCATTTTGATTTTAATACTCTTCCTCCCTCCGCCTCTCTCCCTCACTTCCCCCTGTCTGTGTTTCTTTTGTCACAAAAAGCTCCGTATGTTCTTTTAATTTGACTCTGATTTCTTCCCTCTGCCTTTTTACTGACATATTCCAGAACACTGGAAAAACAGTTAGAGCAGAGCCTGATGTGGAGGTGGGAGTAGGGAGGGGGGGGGGGGGGGGCAAACCCTGGCCTAACCAGATTAGCGAGTATCCTATTTCTCACATTGACAAATTAATTTCCGTACAAATTAAATGAAAGAACCCTCCCTTGGTAATTCCCTAGGAAATTGGAGATGGTTTTGAAGAATGTAATAAAACAACAATTCCTTCTACAAGAGAGAGAAAAAAATCAAATCAAATTACCAGCAGAGCAAAAATAAAGGTACACTAATAAATTAGGAAGAAATAAAGCCGGGTAGCTGGAATCCTATAAAGTCTATGAAAGTGTGTAATGTGAGACAAGAGAGGTTGCTACTGAGGAGAGAAGAAATGGAGAAAAAGGGAGCCGGAAAACACATGAAGGGACAGAAAAAAAACAGAGACAAAAAAAAAACAGCCTTGTCTATTACAGGATGTGATATTTTTCTGCAGGCAACGGCAAGGCAGAGGTAGAAAAGACAATAATAAAAGTGTGGAAGAGGGTAGGAGAGGGGAAAATAAACAGTATCCAGACAGAGACACAAAAAACAAAAGGATGGATAGAGACAAGACGAGTGTGAGTGACAGGCGACGGCGCAAGGCTGTCTGGGCTCGGGCTGTGCAGATCCATTGACATTTACAGAGTGGCCAATCGCTCCTTGCCATCCTCCCCGTGAAAAGTTCAAACGCGCACAGATCCACAGAGGAAATGCTGCGGTATTGTGGATTAACGCACGCTCTCACATCTCTCCGCAGGCCTCCCCTCCATCTTTGTGCGCTACAGCTGTCACTCTGCCTGTTGGCGCGTCGGGCCTGGTATCATGTGTGTCCGCAGCCCGTGTCTGCCTTTTCTACAACAAAGGACAGAATTCCAGTCTGATACAGTGTGTGTGTGTGTGTGTGTGTGTGTGTATGAGTAGAGTGGTGGGGAGTAGAAGGCATGGAGGTGGTGTGGATTTCCCCTGCTGGGCTAAAAGTTGGGCGACTGCTCAACTCTAATTAGGCCGGACTCAGCAGCCCTTCTCCACCCTAGGTTCCCACACCTCTCTTCGAGCCTGCCCACGCTGGGCCAGACACACGCACACGCACACACACACACACACACACACACACACACACACACACACACACACACACACCGAATTCACTTCCACTGACCTCAGTGTTGTCTTTGGAAAACTTGTGCAATGTGTTTTTCTTTCTTATCTTCATTTATATTCTTTCTTCTTTTCATGGTAACATTCCTTTTCAGTCCATTTCAATCAAGATAGTCTAGACAACACGAGTAGAAAGAACGACTTTCAACAGTGGTCAAATCAAGGACACTACAATCACAAGGAAGGCCACTTCCCTTCATATCCAGTATTGTATACAGGTAATAGGTAGATGTCAGGGACACTAAATTGCATTCCCTTTTAACACAAGGACAAACTGTGCTGTTCAAACTATTGACAACTATGTGACATCCTCATGGATACCAGACTTAACTTGAAGTCTCAGAATAACCATAGCTGAACAGCAGCCATTGTCATCAACAGAGACGAGTCATTGCGTCTGTTAAAAATATATCGTTATTTAAACTTTACTAATAGCTAACTATCATTAGTTACCACATGTTACCAGTCTGACTGAGGTTACATCCACACGACTACATTTCAGTTTCAAAACTCACTACTTGAGTTTAAGCTGACCTAAAAAAAAATTCCACAAACATGTTCAGGTGAGAAAGAAGTGACACATGTAGAAGATGTCAAGAGTTTGTGGTGTTTGCGGATAAAGTCTGGACCAAATTCTTTGGATTTTATATGCAGGTTAAACAGCTTTACACCTAAAAGGACAAATTGAGTAACGCTGCTGGTTCTGTTTTAGTTTGACAACCCCGGGGCTGCGTTGTAGTATGGACAGGCAGAAACTGAGATGTTTGGAAACGATGACGCAATCACCCACCTTCCCTTCCTGATTGGTTCTTATCGGTCGAGACTCGGCGACCGGCAGTGAAGGCAAATGTTTGCTAACACTAACTTTAGCAACACTACTTCATCCTCGGGCCAAGGAATCCCCTATCTTACATGTCACCATTGTTGTTTTTCATTCACAATGATTTCTATAACCAAGTGCAGAGTAGACAATCTGCTTTCTGTTTACACACATGCTCAGCGCGTGAATGGTCACGTGATATACGATTTCAGTTGTAGTAAGTATTGATGGAGGTTCCTTCTGAGTTTTAGTTTAAAACCACCATTTTAAAATCATTACTTTGGATGGAGTGACGTGAAATTTAGTGCTGGGCTTTTTTCTGATAAATGCAATTTTTCATTGGTAACAGAGAGACATCTTCTTTGTAAGATTATAAAGCCTTGCTTTAATTATTCAGACAAGCAGAATTAATCATCCGTCACCACAGAATACATCACACTGATGTCGAATCTATCGTAATGATTAAGTATTGAAACAGACAAAAACGTACGCAAGAACCGCGACCGGGCAACACCAGTCATTTGAACGTCATTACTCATGATCTCTCCAGGTGTTGTACTTTAACTTTCTCTGTCCCTCCTCTCTCCCATCCCACATGCAGCAGCCTGGAGTGAGATGGTGGTCAGCCTGCCCTCTTCATCACCTCTTAATCAGAGAGTTGGCACCGACTGCCCAGAATTGGATCAACCTCTATGACCCCTGCTGCTGCTTTCCTTCCAGAGGTCAGTCTCACATCACTACACTGTCTCTGAGGCAGCGGCATACTCTCTTAAATGAAATCTTATTTCTCCCTCTCCCTCTTCCTGTCTCCGTCTTTGTCTTTATCTCCCTCTGGCTTGGTGTATTAACCCGGGCGTGATCTCTTGCAGCTCAGACCAGAGTTGCTGAAGTTCTCTGTCTTTATTCTGAGCTCTGCTCGAGTTTTGTGTAATAGCAGACATTAGACTAGACAGAATTGTATATGCGTCAGTCGATATTACCAAGACCAATATTTATAACAGATGATTAACAAAAAAAGCTGGTCTTCGGACCACAGGTAACACAGGGGAGCAGGTATAGTTCCCTTGATTGGATTCGATTGCTGGGTAGCTGTAGTGTAAACAACACTGATTGCACATTGTCCGCAGGAACTCTTACTTAGTGTCAAAAGATTAGGCTCTGTTTCATCCGCCAAGTGCTGGTAAACAATACAAAATCAGAAAATGAAATAAGTGAACACACTTGCCGCCAAGAATGGATTTCACTGACAAATATGATTTCCATTCAAACCACTGCGTCAATATTCACATTAATTTAATTGCAAAATTAACTCATCTAACTATAGTTCTGCCTAATTTTGCCTCCGTGCAACTGATGTGAAACAAGTCCGTCAAGATGAGATTGAAGTGTATTTCAGCTTTGATTCAAATGGTTAAACTTAAACATCAAATGAACTCTGTTGTAATTAGAGAGATTTTTTAGGAGAAGTAATTGGACAAACTAACGTGATTATAAATATAAGGATTATTTTTAAGACTTGGATGTAAATCCTTTCCTGCCTGAAAATGTTGAATTTTGCTTTGATGATTTTACTTCGGTTGTGCTCAGTTGCTGCATGATTGTGCGTCTATGGGATCGTGTGCAAATAACAGATGTACACACAAGACTAATAAACTCTAGTGACCTTTCAGTGTGTGTGTTCATGACGTGTGTATTTGGCTTCCACTTGGCAGCCTACATGCACATGCCCACACACACATACACGCCTGTTTTTACATCTATCTTAGTGAGGACACATAATACATTCCCTAGTCCCTTACCCTAAACCTAACCATCAAAACTAAATGCCTTACCCTAACACTAACCTAAACCTAATTCTTACCCTGACTCAAGAAGGAAGCCTTAACCCTAAAACAGCCCAGTTAGTGAGGACCGGCCAAAATGTCCTCACTTTCCCAAGTTTTTCATCTTACTGTGTTTCATCACACATTCCTTTATCTACTTGTGTGTGTTCATGCGTTTGAGCGTCAGTGGTCAGGAGAGCACACGAAGCAGGCGGCAACAATAGATTTTAAGAAAACCAAATAAGCAAACACACACACTAACACTATAATGTAAAGACCTGCATTCTGGACTTCCATTTCAGAGCCACATCCAATATGTTGCCCACTGCTTTGCTCCTGAATCATTCCCCTCAGGTATGTAAGCTCTTCATTAAAGCTGAGGCAGTCAGAGGGGGAAAAAGTACTGCTCCTCGTAAAGAGAATAGATTACTTCCCCATCTTTCACAGAAAGCTGTTTGCTAGACTAGACACCCTCCTTCATTTTCATTAGCGGCCTGACTACTATATATTCTCCATATAATTGAGGTTGAAACATTCTGCACTGTAATGGGGCTTTCCATAACAGTCTTTTCAAGCTGAAAGCCTGCCATCCTTAGCTGCACCATGATATGGGGCTTGTGTTGAGCAGGGTGTGTGTGTGTGTGTGTGTGTGTGTGTGTGTGTGTGTGTGTGTGTGTGTGTGTGTGTGTGTGTGTGTGAAAGTGCGAATGCAGGTGCGTGTGTCTTGCCATTCAAAAAAAAATCACTTCTTGTCATCTTCTCATGCTACATTTCAAAGGCAGCTTTGAGTAAACAAAGGCATGTCCTCACTTTTAGAGAATCGACATCTGAAAAAGTGCAGATTAGAAATCAAATCTCCGCTCGTCTTTGTTTAGACGATGCAGATTTGCTTTTCACAAACAGGACCAGGCTAAGGGTCGAGAAATCTAAAGGTGTTGTGGTCCTTGTCATCCGCACTTGACTTTGTTCACTTGGGCAAAATGAGCATAATCTCTTATTTTACTTCTTTTAAGTTGATTTTCTGTTGTGTCCTTTAATGACGTTTTATGTTTGTTGTGCTTTGATGATAAAATGTATGTGCACGACTGAGATTATGATGTTAAAATTAAAAACCACAGTACAGGCCTCACAGTTGGAGTAATTCTGTGGCCTGAACTATCAGCTTTGATACATTCACATGACTAATCCTGCCTCTTTGCTCTGTAAGCAAAATATTGGAAGGACGTGGTCAGGTTTCACTCAAACTTGTCACCTTATATTAACACAGATTCTGCAGCGTCTTAATTCTTGCATGTGTCAAGCTGCAGAGCTCAAACACAACACAGAGTCCCTATCATCTTCAATTCACCCCATTTCCTCAATCAGAGGGAACATCTGAAAAGTCGGCATCTGAGGGAAGCTTAAGCTAATGAAAGGGAGCTAATGAAAGGTAGTGATCAATATTTAGACTTATAATAAAGTCAAGATGTTCCGTTTTAAATGTGAGGGGGAAAGACTTGGCAAGAGACAATTAAAAAACCAAATGATTGGAAGACTTGTTTTTTCTTGCAGGGCCTCCTCAATATTATTTGGATTTTCCTTTCACCGCAGATGGACAAAAAATAATGAGAAGACACTGTGGCAGAATATGACAAAGAATAGTTTCCCCTCTGCATCGACACTGATATCCCTCAGGGGGATGAAAGTATAAATGCCTCCTTCCGTCTGGTTTTAGTATTATCCAAACCTTTGAAAACAAGCTCCTCAGTACTATGTATCAAGCACAACCTCCCTGCACTCCCTCCCTGCATCTTTTACTCACAGCCTATTAGCCGAGCTCGCACCATCAAGCCTTCTCACAACGGACGACTCAGCTTCCCAAAGTTGGCGTTGGTTATTTGCGGCGGCGTGTAAATTGAAAGTTGCAGGCCGAGTCAAAGTGGAGTCATAAATAGGAGGGAGGAGAGGACGACAACTCCCTGAGGCCGGCCGCCTCACGTAGATGAAAGACGTATTCTTAATAACTATCTTGTCGATCACATTACCCTGCTCGCTCCCAGAGCCAAAAGTGTGAAATAAGGAAGTGACTGAGGTGCAGGCAGACGGACAGACTGACATTTGAGCGTAAGGATATGGCTCCTGTGAAGGATTTGTTGTTAGAGAAATCATCCTTACTTCTACTTTTCATTAAAAAGTAATTTGCTAGGGTCATTTGTTGTTGAATGTATAATATAATAATCTACTAATTCCAGAGGTCTCCGCCTGTCTGTGTGTGGCTAGCCGTTCGTTGTATTGGCTTCACATTCAGCATGTGCATTGTTTGAGGAAGTGCAGAGTCTTTGGTGAGAATTTGGTGCTACTTTGTTTTTCAGCGATCTGTAGCAGTGGCAGCTGGGACGCATCAATGTTGACAACAGCCACATTTACGCCAACAGCAACAGTCGACGGTGAACAGCTCTTTGTGCAGCGGTGGTGGTGGTGCAGCTTCACAGTTCTGCGGAGCAGCCGGTCTTTTGCTCACCTCGGTTACTGCGCTAGCATATTGAAATTAAAAAAATGAGAGAAAACCTAAATAAAACTTCAGTTATTAGTTTTGAATTCCAGCATTTAGTTTATTTACCCAGGGCGACTTGCAGTAAGTGCGGCATTACAAACCCCTTCAGCTCCCAGACAACTAATATTGTGCAACCAAAGGCAATAGGTGCCACAGTCAGGGCCTTAGAGGTCTTAAAGTGGATTCACACTGAATGAAAAGTGATTTTTTTTTTTTACCCTTCACTTCTGTGAATTATTTTTACAGCAGAGACATCAGTCCAGCTGAGACTATTTTCCATTTCAAAAACGCAGACAAACATAAACATTCAGGACTGAAGGGCAAGTGAGTGAATATTTGCTCAATATTTTTCAATTTGGATGCATCTTTATTCAAATTCGGGCCACCTCATCCTAACCTTCGTCAACTCGCATCGTTCCAATTACTCGGTTTGGAAACACGCCACTTATTTTCCATGACCAGAAGGAGCAAATGTCCTTCTTCAGCAGCTCTGTATATGGGTAGTTTATTACGTGACCTCTCGTCGCTCCATGCTGATCCAGATGAAGCTGAAATGTTACTAGAACACGTGGAATGCTGAGTCAGACCAGGGTACCCCAGTTCATCCTGGATCCTGTGTCAGAGTGTCTGTGTTTGCTTAAATGAATGAGTATGTGTGAATATTCTATAATATCTTGCACTGGTCTGTGCATATCCATAATGTATGAGTTGACACTGTGCATATAATTGTGTGTATGTGCACCCCAGCCTGTGTGCACTTGTACTGTGATGTGATGTGATAATGCATCAACATCTGACATCTGTGTCATATATGCGTGTGTGTTTATGTGGGAGTGTGTGTATGTGTGCATGTGTGTGGGTATATAGCCGCACAAGTTCTCCAGGGGACCATCAGTGTGTGTGTGTGTGTGTGTGTTTGGGAGAATAATAAATTCAAGGAGGGCAGGCAGATGAGAGGCTGCGACCACCAATCGATCGCTCTGCTGTTTCTCAAATTAAGAGGGAGGGATGAGTGTGAGGGATGGACAGAGAGAGAGAGGCAGGAGACATATGAGAAATAAATGTACACAACCATAGGAAGATATGTATATATATATATGTATATATATGTATAGAAAGAGAGGGAGAAAGAGAGAGAGAGAGATACTGCAGCAGAGTGAGGAAAGGGAGGAGGGTAAGAGGGAGCCAAACGCTGACAGGAGTCCAATTAAGTGTCATCCCAGTGGAGGCAACCGTCCACATCCTCTCCTGCCAGGACTACATGGCCTCCGCTTCCAAGGACACGCTTCTGGTCACGTGGTGCAACAAAAAACACACACCCACCTCATCACACATGCAATGCAGGCAATAACACGTACATGCTTACACAGTTTCATTAAGAGCACAGAAACACTGCAGTTACATCTGAACAGACTTGCCACACAGGCAGACATTTGCTCACGCACATCTGCGATCATGAGCATCTCCTGAGGGGCTCAGCCTTTGGAGAACCCGGGGATGAATTGGTGCCAAAGATGGCTGGCGCCAGCAGCTCCTGGTCCCAAGGTGCAGATGTGTGCCAGGGGCTAACCCACTTATCTCTGCTCTGCTGTGCCCACACACCAGCAGCTGCCCAGAGGCTGCACACACACCACCCTGGAGTGAGCTAGACAAATACAAATATTCACGTGTCAAGCCTCCATGCAAAAGAATAATAAAGAATCGAACCCGTGTTTCACAGGCGCAGTAGGTGGCCTTGGGGGTAGTTCGCTGTCTCTTAAACAGGCCAGGTTAATGAGCGAGGCCTCTAGTGGCTTTGGACTGCAGCGGAGCCGAGTGACTGTATGACTGACTGAGCGGGATTAGAGGGATGCTTCATATTGACATAGAGAGCAAATTGACATACTCTCATAATTCCCTTTTCCATTCTGCGGCACTGTGAGAGGAAAAAGCAAATAGGAGGGAATAATGGAGGTCGAGGCAGACGGATCCCCTGTGAGTGCTTTTACCCCCCAGACAGCAAAGCCCAGGCTCATGCACACAAACACATTAATGCACACATTTGTACACATGCAAGCGCTCACATACACACATTCACACACTCACACACAACACACATGCACTGAATGGAAAACAAGTGATTTTCTTTTTGTTGACTGTGGGCACTGCAGCCTGAGTTACAGGAGGAAAACAGAGAGAGACGACGCGGGCACATATTAAAGGTGGAAAGACACAGGCAAAAAGAAAGGGAAGAAACAGAGGATGAAAGAGAGGAAAGAGAATTAAAAAAAAGTTTAAAAAAAAAAAGCCAGTGCTGGTTCTTTACATGTGAAAAAGGCAGAGAGACCCTGTCATAAATTTCCCAGGCCTCCTGCCTCAGATTTAATCTGGGCTGCGAACAACAAGCCGGGCCAGCCTCAACAGGGTGCTGCATCTGAAGTATGTGTGCGACTGTATATGTGTGTGTTAGTGTGTGTATGTGTGTGTGGGCGGCTGAAGGATTGGTTGCCACGGAGATTCTGACATATCGGGCCCCACTCCCTGCTGCCCTCAGTTTAGCCTCGACAAGTCAGAGAAAACGCTCTGCGGCGACCTGGCTAATTTACAATCTCTGCCTCTCATTCCCCGCCCGCCTCTGTCTTCCTCTCCTTCCACTGTCATTGTATCCCTTTCTCTGCGTCAAAGTTGCAGGATTTCCTATTTGTAATGTCTACCTCTTCAATGAACCAGCCAAATAGTCTGAATCAGCTCGCCTTCCAAACTCCTTTTCTTTCTTTATCCTCTCCTCTCATCCTCAACACCCTTTCTTTCCTCTAACCCCCCCCCCCCCTCTGTTCTCACTTTCTCTTCCTCACAATCCTCCACCTGTCCTTCCTTCCATTCACCTCCTTCACTCTCCCTAGGTAGGCTGATGTGTTCGGGACCTGTTGTTCTCATCCGGTGACAGCCAAACAGGGCCTGTTGTAATTAGTGAGGAATTCTAATGAGCTTATCAGGTCAAAAGCAGCTTAGTCCTCTAGGACCCTAGCAGGGTGGAAATTAGCCCCGCTCCCTCCCAGACAAAACACATGCACCCGCACGCACGTTACATAATCACGCATTGTGCATACCGATGATACGAGCGCGATTCATTAAGAAACACTTGCTGACAAACTCAGCCTCACCCTCTCTTTTCACAAAGGGATTAGACCACTTCATATCAGTCCGTTAACAAAAAAGCTAATTATTAATGTGAGTGGCAACAACAACAAAAAAGCCTGTCCTAATGTGTAAGGCTGACATTATGCTAAATGAACAAGTAGTGAAGAGGGCTGAGGTATCTGAGGAGAGAAGGATGTCGGACAGAGGCAAATGTTTGCACACAGGGAACACAAACACGTGCAAAATGAAATGACTTTCAGATTCCCTGATCACGGTATGAAGAAGAGTCTCTAGCTTATTTCGAGTCAAAAACATCACACTCTCCTCTCATCTCTGTCTTCTGGCCGGAGGCGTGCTACGTCGGACGGGTGGAGGCAGCCAGACAGCACCTATCTCCATTAAATATCTTCGCAATTAGTTCTGGGAAAGTTGCACCCATACGCAGAAAGCAGAGGAGGAAAAGCGAGGTACATTGATTAAGTGCTGCAACAGCTGCACCAACTGGATTACACTCCAGAATTTTAATCGTACTTGTCAGCCATATTCAAAAATGAAAAGATGCCCCTTTTATTATCTTTTTTCCACATGTAAGAAGCTAAGCGCATGCGGCAGACAGAGATAAAATTACGGGTTAAGGGTGTCTGCAAAGTATATCATTGTTTGTCAGTGTGTAATGGTGGGAGAAACGAACACAGCAAAGGATTATGGGAAAACAGGAGGGGGGTCGGGTGGGATACATCAATTTCCTGTGTTTGGTACTGTAGCGCAGCCTTCAATCTGTTTTATTCCAGACTGGTTAACATCCAATCACTTACTGTGATACTTCTGTGTGTGTGTGTGTGTGTGTGTGTGTGTGTGTGTGTGTGTGTGTGTGTGGTGTTTCCCTGCCAGGAGAAAAATGGAAGGGAGAAACTCCTACGCTCAAAATGTTTTGAACATGGAAACAGAACTGTGAAGCAATGTGTTGCAGGCAGCAGCTAATAGTGGATTTCGCCCTTTATTCCATCTGATATACAAGACAACCTGCCGAAACAAGAAAAGCGTTTCACCGGGCAAACAACACAGGAAATAATCAAAATAGAATCATGCAGCCATGGGGAAATATTAAAGTCTGTGAGGTGAAAACCTGAACTTAGCTCTGTTAAAGGAATTTCAACAACGAGGCGATGTTACTCAGCAGAACCGTGCTGCAAATACACTCATTGGACGAGTCTATGTGGATATCTTATCCGCTCTTAATTCTGCAATGCACAGAAGTATCCAAGCTTTGTTTTATCATTTGAAATTGCACTGTCCCCGTGTAAAGCTGTCAAGGTACAAACTGAAGTAAGTTGGCAGGTGACTTCTTCTGCAGGGCGTCCTGGTGGATAATTAGGTCATCTCTCTTTATGTAAGTGAAATTTAAACAAAGCATCTCTCGCGGGTTATACGAATCCCGGCCTTAGTGGGCGAAGAGAGAGCAGAGAGGAGCGGGACAGCCCCAGACAGACGCTGGACATGGACCCTGAGAGTTAATGAAGCATTCCTTCCCTATTATCTCTGCCTGCATCTACACATACAGCACAAGGTAACGGACAGTCCTCCTCTCCTCTGCACTCCTCTGCAAATTTATCTTGCACACACCTCGTCCCTCACAACGCACACAGTAAACCAGACCTGCCTCCATCGCGGACAAAGGCATAAATCTGCCCTTGTTTCCAGGTAATAAAGAACTTCCGATATAGCGAAACAGCAACAGAGAGAAAAAGAAGGATTGAAAGAGGGACGGGCGCCACCACTGAACTGCAGTGGTCAAAGAAACAGATTTATTAAGGGGATGGAGAAAAAAAACCGTCTTGACTAATGATGTGTATAGATTAATGGTGCCGATGCCACGTGGTGTGACAATCATGAGGAGTGAATTAAAGACACAGGTCCAGCGTAATTAATAGGAAACATGACGGATTAGAAATGGGACAAACATCAAGAGCTGGTGACAGAGATCAAACTTTCTGTTCTGATGCTGGAGGTTTGTTTACTTGCAGCACAGTCAGCAAATTAAGAGCTGAGTTATTTAAATGGTCTCCTGCTGCCAATGCTACAAGGCCTCCGACTAGTTCTTTAATAAGCGGCTGCATGTCGGCCAATAGAACCACAGCTCAGAGAGACACTCCAATCATTCACGCTACCCAATATAAAACAAAGACATGAACAAGGGCTTCAATACGGCTTCACCATTACTAAATTGCTTGTAAAGACTTTCAATCAGATTTGATAAATGTAAAGAGCAAGGAATAAACTCAGCGCTGATCCAGAATCAGGCTTTGCTGAGGTGCTGGAGCTTAAGAAATCAAACCCAATGAGTTTCCAGTAAAACAAAAGTAGGACTACAATTCCCTTGATGTCTTGCTGTCCTGCATTCAGGTTCATCAGCTGCTTCTTAATGGCCTCATGTCTTGCTGCATGCATTTGACACATGTTAATGCCCTTGAGGAAGGTATCTGACCTGAAGCACGTAAATTCAATATGAATTTAATTTAAATGTGTGTATTCTGTTTTTCCTCCTAAAATATGAGAACAACACAGAGAATATACAATTAAACAAAGAAATAAGAAAGGTAACCATCAACTATCACTGCAGCTTCCATGGCAACTCAATTAAATATGACGTCACTGTAAAGTGAGTGGAAATCAGCTAATTTAAAGCTGAATCACAAAGTGAAACAAAGAGCAATTCAGTCTGTTTATCCCAATTTACACAGATGCAAAACAGAAGTGAACATAATCAAGACAAGAGGGTAAAAATAGAAAAACAAATGGCAGGAGCAACATTATCTTATACGGTTTAAACACAGGTAATCTAAAGCTGACCACGAAAGATCAAAGACAATATGTTTGTGGTGTTAATTTATTGAATTAATACATTTTTGTTTATTTACTTTACTATCAAATAAATAAAAATATAAAAATATTTTATCTTTTTTATGAATGTATGTGTTATATCTGATCATGTGTAGTCCCTCATTTGTAGATCAGATCTCTTGTGCTGTGTCATTATCATCACTTATTGTGTCCACAACACATTAACATTTGTAGAGTAAAGGGGCTCTAAGCTATATTTCAGATTTCACTTTTCCTTTGGAGAATCTTCTCCACAGCACAATTATTAATTTCTCAAAGCCATTGTCCCATCAGTTCCATAGGTGATCGATGGTAGGGACATTTCTATGAGAAGTTATTTATTCGTTGGTATGACGAGGGCAGGATACAACACCAAAACAAGTATTTGTGAGATCCTGCAGCAAGAAGTTGTAATATTTATTACTGCATGCATAGTGTATATAAAGCAAAGTGTTTTAGGTTACAGCACTGAGATTCTTGCCATCCCTGCAAACGCATTTATCACCAAAAGCTCTCGAATCTCAATGTATTTCTAAGTTGACATCTTCATCTGCGTCTTCTTACGGCACCTTGTTTTCATTCCGACATAATTGTATTGTTCCAGTTTTGCGTCTGTCGTTTCTGAGAGACGTCATCAACACTTGCACTTGGACATTTTCCAGAAAAAGTCTCGAGCAAATGACTCAGACATTTGCGTTCTTACATACAGCTTTTCTAGACAATCTCAGGGAAATTGCAGTGCATGTCTGAAATCAGAAGAATTCGAGAATAGCGTTGGTTGATTTCCTCCCTGGTAAACAAAGCTGTATTGTCGCCCGAATACAAATCAGTCTCGGTCACAATCAAGCAGGCATGACACAGACGTCAATATTGTGTATCCTGGTTCTTGTGGGGATTCACTAACAAGGAGGCATAAAGGTTGACTCTGCCTGTGTCTCCTCATGCCTGCTTTTTCAATCCTCCTCGAGCTTCTCAATAACACAACGAAAACAAGGAAGCATTTCTCATTTAGATTAGAACTCGAATCACACAAATGTAATAAGACAGGAGTGAACTTGTTGATTTGCCCATTGCCAGTGTACAGTTTAGCACCTGAGCAGATGATTAATCATTTTTCACGTCTGCTGTTTTTACACCCCCCCCCCCCCTTCTGCAATCTATTTGACTGTCAGTTAGCCTGCAACACATTTAAAAATTAAATAGGCTCAGTTTCCATTGCACGCTGGCAAAATCACATCTCATGCCCTGACGCCCGTCTGTCATTTCACAGCCATGTGTGGAACACACCAGAGAGAGAGAGAGAGAGAGAGAGAGCACAGAGAGGGAGAAGGAGGGAGAGAGAAACACTAAGACAGGGACAGAGACAAAGACGGAGATGACAGCACAAGAAAGACAAAGGCGAGAGAAATCGACAGTGATATTCTTGGACTGAATGTGAGGCGGTAAGTGTGAGAGGAGGGAAATGTCACAGCCAATCTCTAATGAAGGGCCTTCCGGGAACTATAGTTAGATAAATTATTTAAAGGCTTTCATTTAAAAATGTCCAAAAAACTGTGCTGCGATGATTTGCACAGGGGCTGGGGAAAGGTCACCCGTGTGTTGGGAGTGCTTCATTAACCTCCCACCACCTCCCTGCCTCAATTATTTCTGTCAAAGAGCACCTGGGGGGGGGTGGGGGGTAGGGAGGGAGCGTGGCTGCTGTGGTCGAGCTGATACCACTGGGCTGCTGCCGCCGATGTGGCTGCTGCTGGAGACGACAGCTGACGGGCTTCAACCTCGTTCGGCTTATCTCAGAACCTGGTGGCGGTCCATTCCAGGTGGAATGTTTGGGCGACTTCAGTGTTATAAAATCCCCCGAGACGTGCAGAGTAAAGGCTGGATGAGCTAGTGTGTGTGTGTGTGTGTGTGTGTGTGTGTGTGTGTGTGTGTGTGTGTGTGTGTGTGTGTGTGCGTGTGTGTGGGCCTCAGGAGTGTGAAATGCTTTGATCTTGTAAAATATGTCCTACAACCATGGGACTAACAGAACTGCAAGGGACTTTGATTGCACAGACACACGCATGTACACACACACACACACACACACACACACACACACACACACACACACACACACACACACACACACACACACACACACACACACACACACACATATACTACAAAGTTACTTTTCTCACCAATGCCTGTAACCATGTGCAGCAGCAGCAGGTTGAAACTTTTTCCTCTTTTCACTTCATTAATTATCTCATCTCTCCCTTATGAAGAAATCTTTTCATAACGAAGCATCTTTGTGTGAAGAAGAAAGCTTGTAAACTATAACCCTCCCCCATAATTAGTCTAAAACATGTTTTGTTACACTAGTGGTGTAAGGTAAAATAGAAGAAGCTTTATATATTAGCAATATTTGCCATAAATATTCTGTTATATTACAAAAACAGGAGGCGTGACTTAGTTTGCAGTAAGGTCACGAGACAGCAGTGGAAGGACCAATAAGCCTAAAAACCCTGAAAACAATATTGTATATACAGAGTCACTAAGATGCCTGTGCCACATATTATATTCCAGGTATAAAAATCAGTGAGTGAACAATGTGAAACCATAAATGTGTTCTTTATATGTTCCCAGGACAGAAATACATCATCTTTCTTTTTGCTCTTTGTCTTTTTTGTTACTCTGATCCCGTCCCGGTGAGACAACAGCAGACTAATTGTCAGGCTGTTCCTCTTAATGCTTGATTTCTGGGTTGGGGGGAGTGGCAGCTGTCGACTCCCCTGAGCTTGAAAAGATGGAGAGAGAGAGAGAATATAAGAGAGAGAGAGAGAGAGAGAGAGAGAGAGAGAGAGAGAGAGAGAGAGAGAGAAAAGAAGTAGAAAGAAATTGACTTGCTGACAATCTCTGAAATTCCACTCGTTCTACAAGCGCCCAGCATGCAGCGTTTTCCAAAAGACGGAGAACAGACAGGTGCTCACAGTCCAACACGCCTGCACCATGTCTGACAGGCAGGGGAGTTGGCAGAAGCGGGTTGCTGTTTGACCCGCTGATGGGAGAAGGTGCTTTGGTATTATGTTGCTCAAACAACTTCGGATTCTGTACGTCTCAATCAGCCCTATTCAGTTGGCAAGTGTCAGGCTATCTTCCACATAAGAGCCTTAATATAGGCTGCTACATCAAAGAGGTGACTAATCAGGCTGACAGAGAGAGGTGTCACAGCGTGTCAATCCTTCAGGGCCGCTGCCTGTCTCTCAGGGAGCTCGCTCCATCAGCTCTGACCTCCAATAACCCGGCACATGCACAAGGCACATGCACGAGCTGCTGGACACACACGATGTGGGCGAAACGTGCATATGAACTCGCATGGCTCGCAAATACACCCATGTGCAGATATATGTGTACGTACAACACACACATGCTAACCCAGAGATACACATCTCACTGGGAATCAACGTGACAGACGACTTGGTTCATTGATGGGCCTGTGTTGATGAGAGCTGATTAAAGATGTGAAAAATGGAAACTCATCTTGATGTATTTGGGTCAATTTCACGTCGACAGCCGTTGCTTGGTCAGGCCTATTTCGAGGAGAAGTGGTGGCAGTAATTAATGGGTGATAACGGGCATATTTAATTGGCTGTAATCTATCCAATGAAGTGAGGAGGCTCCACTTTTTGAAGGACAAACCCCCCGATGGGAGCGTGGCAGAATCAAGCCTGGTTGGTGTGGGAGCGTACAGTATATAGAGTGGACAATATATCAGCACAACAGTACAGCAACTGTGTGATGCTCAACAATGAAGTCACACAAACCAGTGCATTTAAAGCTAGAATGTCACTCAGTAGAGCAAGTATCATCTCCACGACCCAACAGTCCCCTTATGAAACCATATTTAAATTCACTAGATCACTCCCATAAACATGTCAAGATCCATGAATTATTCTCTGAGAAGTCTAGGAAATATTGACAAATTCTCAATCTCCCAATGTTTAAGACAGTAAAAAAAAGCACTTGCTGGAAATCAATTTTTGCGTATTCCTGCCAACAATCAAATAAACAAACAAACTCAGATGAAAACATAATGTCCTTGGCGGAGCTAACAATATAAATATGCATCTTCCAATGTGACTGTGACTCCATCTTCCTCCTTGAACCGAGTGCAAATGCAACAAGCCAGAATAAAAACCGCCTGCTACTTAACATACAACTCCATAAATCAGCTCAAGCAAGCTCTCCTGGTTTTATGGTTCGACCCGAGACTTCACAATACAATCTACAGTAGATCCTCCATATGATGAGAAGAGAAAATGCAGTCTACTGATTTCTCCTCCCAAGAAAGGGGTGAACACTTATTTACATTGAAATGAACTGTCTGCGGCATGTGTGTGTGTGAGTGTGTATGCGTGTGTGTTGTAAAGATAATGTGCATTTTGTCTAGGGGGCGTTGGTTTCTGTGTCGACCTGCATGGATCACTAGTGATGGGGTGACTCCGCAATCTCACTACCCTGCTCTCCAGCCTCAGGGGGACCTGTGTATCTGCCTGTACTTACACATAGAGTATGTTTTCCATCCCAGTGCTGCTGCGGCAACGGGGTTCTCATCCCCAGCATGATCTACTGGTGAGTACATTAAAATGAAATGCCACCGTAAATCACCCAGATCAGTTTTGGAATCAGTAATAAAATTCACGGTCTAAGAGGTCATGTAGAATTCATTTTAACCATGTTGTATATCAGGGAGACACAGCTCCGTGTTCACCAAAACTCATGTCAGGTTTACTGCCCTTGTTTAAATGTCATGTAGTGTTTGTCAACCAATAAAACAACACAAACACCTACGTGGACATATTCTGATGTTTCACCTGAGTTTTATAGACCGTTAATGCGTAATGGAAGGTCCAGTTCATTACACCTCAATGTAGTGAAGGTGTAATCCTACAGAGGGGTTTTGTCCGCTCAGGTTTAGATACATCAGGCACAACAGTCAATAAGATTCTGGGAGTGAATCAGCTATGGGCCTTGGTTTAGATAATATCCACAACAAGAAATGCTGTTATGATTTCTACTGACAGTTGTTATTCCTGTGAAATGTTTATTGAACCCGACCAGTTTAGACTGGGGCTAAGTACAATATCACTCACTTGTTTAATCATTCACAGTAGCCTACAGAAGAAATACTCAATCGCCTGCCCTGGAGTGAGCAGTAAATCGAGATTGGACATTATCTGTTATTAGCATTGAGCACCAGCACTGACATGTGTAGTGGTGCATAGTTGTAATTTACACATCTATCAACAAATAAAGCACATTTTGAGATTTCTGGAAGAAGAACATTCATCCAATTTTCCAAACCACTTACAGAGGGGCTGAGGCATCTCCCAGCTGGCATTAGGTAAAAGGTGGGGGTACACCCGGGACAGGTCACCAGTACATCACAGGGCCAACATAAAGGGACAAACAACCATTCACATTCACACCCACAGCTAATTTAGGGTCTCCAAGTAACCTAACCCCAATCTGCATGTCTTTGGACTGTGGGAGGAAACTGGAGTACCCAGAGAAAACCAACACAGGCCCAGGGGAAACATGCGAATCCTCGAAGTTGTTGCAGTGGCATTACTAACCAGTGCATCACCGTGGAGCCCCTATGAGACTCAATATTTATGCCAGATTATTATATCAGGTGACGTTTAAATTGACCTATGGGGTGTATTGTGTGTTGCTTTTGGACCTGTGTGTGTGTGTGGATGTCAACATGTTTCTGTACGTCACATTTTGTATTTACCGTTCTGTAATGTAATGTTGTATTGTGTGGTAGCTAACAGGCTGCTTTTTTGTGTCTGATTGTTGTTTTGTTAGCTGCTTTCTATGGGAGGAAGTGATTTATCCCTGAAACAGACACTACTGAAAGTTATACCCGGCTGCTTTCAGCACAGACAGCACTGAGGCTTCGTTTGCCAGTGTACAGTAAGGATAAGTTTAGCAAGTTCACAGTGAGTGATGCTCTCTCTTAGTTGTACATGTTTATGAATGAGCTATAACCAAAATACCCATGTTTAAAAATGTTGGGGGGAAAAAACAGTTAACTATGTTTAAGTTGTCCTGAAGTTGGTAAAGTCACAACTTTAACTTTTCTGTCTCATCCACAAAGACTCTGATTGGCTCAGTTGATTCTCCAGTCTGGAAAACTGCCAATCGGCAGAGCAACGGTGCGACTCGACAAAATCCGAGATGTGTTTGGCGTCTCAGAGGTTTGGAACCTGGCTAAGTTGAGCCTCCCTGTGCAAAGCATTATCTATGGATCACAGCACGTCTCCACTGAGTGCTCTTTATAGGTAATCAATAGGCGAGCTGGCTCATGATGGCTCTCACTCATTACAACTACTTTAATAAAAGCCCACCCTGCGGTGACTCCTGCTCTGGCGTGTATAAACACACATGCTGCCATATGGGGAACCAAATCTCTGTTTACACACACAGGAAAAACACAAACTCACACACATTAGGGAGAGCATCCCCTGCTAGCGGGCAACTCAATCCAAACCCTCTGTAGCTATGTTGCAACATTACTCATTTATACCCCAACATCCATTCAGAGGTGTCCTGTCGGTGAGGACTTCAGAATCATCTCTGGCTAAATCAATATGTGCATCAGAGTATTGACGAGGTGCCGGTTTGAAAATATCAGGAGACTTTCCAATAAAGGCGACACACACACTCTTAAATGCCTCACTCAGTGTTCTGTGGCTTGTATTTATCAACGGTTAAACAACAGTTTTCGAGCTGACAGCATCTTTCTTGGAGCTGAACTCTGAATTACGTGATCTCCTTCAACCTTCAGCAACATATGTTTTCCTCCTTAATTCACTCCTCGAGCTGGAGAGGCGAACCCTCGTAGTCGTTTCCCCAAATGCGACAAACCAGCTGTTCGCTCCATCTCCCCGCACATATGGAGTCAGGTGACGAAAGCCATCTTCTCCAGTATTTTCCAGTGAGAGGGCGGCCTCTTGCAAGAGTGCAGGTTTCCTCCGTCATATGTGCAGGGTGAGGGGGTGTTGCGCAGCTCGGGTCCTTTTTCCATGAACCGCCCAGCAGCTTGTCCTCAAATGTCTCGGGAGACAGCAAAAGAGAAGGGAGCATATGACCCTGCTTCAACTGTCACATACCTCAGTACTCAACACTCACAGAAGTTTTAAATCTGACTTGCATTACAGTGCAGCATCTGTTTCCATGTGGCCTGAGTCCACAGAGCCAGTCAACACACTCACACACAGGCGCACATACGACAAACATTTGCTAACTACCGCAGCTGCTCTAACCAACAAATTGAAACAGTGCAAGTCTCCATATGTTATATAATAAATATTCAACTAAAAAACATCTTTAGCTCTATTCTAACATGTACGGAAGGAAATCCTAATTGGACACAGGGATCAGGGATCTTAAACATGGGCTGCGTTAGCAAACATGACAGTAAATTAAAAAATGAACAACAGACAACCTTGTGCCGCACGATACAGAAACCGGAGAGCATGTGGTTGTGATCTAAGCTTCCTTAAGGTGCTGGAGGGGAAGATGACCTTTATCTGCCCAGAATAGCAGGGCTGAGGGGGGAACAAAAGCCGCGATGACAAAACACACAGGAGACACTGTGACCTCCCAGGAGCCAACATACATGCTCTGAACACAAGCTGAAATTATGAGTTTATGTACCTGCATGCACCACCACAGATACACATGTGTCTACATATTTGGTTTCAAATGAAGTATCCCTCTAAAACCTTAATAACCTTAGTAAGTAAGCAACAATCAAAATCAGGCAAAATAAAAAATTGGTTTCAGAAGAAGCTACACTTCTAAGAGTTAGATGAGGATGGATACCACTCTCCTATTTCTACAGTATGTGAAACTACAGCCAGTAGCTGATTAGCTTAGCTTAGCGACTTGTTGTCACCAGGCAACCAGAGAAGACTATAGAAAAAAGAGCATCAACCAAATGAGCCAATAAGAGGAGCAAAGACAAAACAAAACTGTTCTGCATTTGCCTGCAGGCCCCCACTTCATGTAGAGAGGCTGATAGAGAAAATCTGCTGGTTCTTTTTGGCCTTGTTGATGTGAACATGTCTGGCAATCCTACTGGAACGTCATCCAGTATCCACAGTCCTGCCATCACCTTACACATCATCCTGAGTGACAAGCATATCGACCGCCAACAGAACTCTGACACACACAAAACACAACACAAAGAGAGAGTGTCTCATATATC
This sequence comes from Verasper variegatus, assembly GCA_026259375.1. Classification (NCBI taxonomy): domain Eukaryota; kingdom Metazoa; phylum Chordata; class Actinopteri; order Pleuronectiformes; family Pleuronectidae; genus Verasper; species Verasper variegatus. The sequence continues at coordinate 15,102,177 of CM048049.1, forward strand.
TGCCTTGTGATTCTTTCAGAGAGAAATGGCAGGGGAAGTATGAGGCTACGTCTGTGTGCATCCTGATGGTGTCTGCAGGCCAATGACATTGTTATCATTACAAACAATAAAGGGAAAAGAAGAGTCCGGTATCGCGGCATTATGAGCCACAAAGCATTTATCTCTGACAGATTTTACACTAGACGGTTGCAGGCCATCGTTACAGCTCTCTCTCCAGCACGTTGCAGAGATTTCAGTGTGTTTGACAAGGCCACTCGGGGGGGCGGTTGTAGACACCTAAATGTTTCAGCCGCTCATCGCCTCATCCCATCCCCCTTGTTGCCTCTGTGCATAAAGAGAGGGCTGAGAGGATCGGCAGGGCATGTAGCGTATGAGAGAGAGATGAGGTGAGTGAAAGCCATGGGGGAGTCGGGGGATGTTCACCCCTCTATTCACGGGGACTAAATATTTGATGGGGGGGAGGTGGCGGAGAGGAGAGGAGCCGAGGTGAGGTGAGCGGAAAGGAGGAGAATCATGGGTGCGTCTCCTGTGGGAGCGTGTAAAGTGTCCCAGGCGTGCAGGGGAGCTGAGGGGTCAGGACGTTACAAGAGCTGCCAAAGTCCGCCGGGTGAATTATTCATCTCACTGAGCTCGACACTAGAACGGCATTATGGGTGGCCCGCTGTAGGGAACAAAGAGGCCAAGGCTTTTAGCGCACGAGCTACATTGAGCAAAAAGTGAAAAACATGTACGGTTCCAGCCACATGGGGGGGGGGGGGGAAGGTGACTGTAGAAAGAATATAGGGAATGAAAACAGAGGAGCAGGAGGAGCAGATGCAAACACAGAGGATGAGAGATCATGTACAAAACCTTAGTCAGAGGTTCGACATTGAACATCCTTGAGAGATTTGTTTATGTTATCATGAAAATTGGTTTTCTTGCGTAATCTGCAAGATGGACGCAGTAACTCACAAAGACAACTACTGAACCTAAAGTCACATTGCAGCTTATTATTTAGACATCTCAGGTTGTTTGTACTGATTTTGAATGATGAATGAACTGATTGATTTTTTTCTCTTCATTTCTTTGAAATTATAAAAAAAAATAATTCACAAACACTATCACAGTATAATCTGCTGCTCACCATAGTTCAGATGGAGAGACAAGTTCCGTGTGTACCATGGGACGCTATGAACTAAGGTTCGAGGTCATCTGCAACGTGAGAGCGTTTGAGAAATAACCTATAGAATATGATCTCCAGTAGATCCTAGCAGGCATACTCTACATTACACATGGTGGTGTGAACCGGACATATTGATGTATATATCCCCTCAATTGACATTGAAGGGCATGGACGATGTGTGTGTGTGTGTGTGTGTGTGTGTGCGTGTGCGTGTGTGTGTGTGTGTGTGTGTGTGTGTGTGTACCCCTGCATGCATGTCTGTGTGATAGGACAGATCCTAAGAGTAAATATGAGAGAACTATGGGAATCTTCTCAGTGTTTGTGCAGCAGTGACTGTTCGCCCTGCTACACACACACACACACACACACACACACACACCCTTGTCGTGGTCCTCTATGCCTGGGCGACTTGTGTGTTAACAATTTTATTTACAGATGAAGCTGCAAGGAATTAATTATGCAAACAATGTGCGTTCGAAATTATAATGCTGCGCATTGCTAGAAGCCTATTTAAATATTAATCTTTTTTTTATTAAATGAATTTTAACCATTTGCCGTGTAGCGGTGAAAAGCGTAAGTGCTTGAAGCACTTTTTTTTGCAGATAAAAATTGCAAGTGGCTCCTTTAGTTTCTGAGCACACCGTTTGCATGCAAACACATTCATGAGGTTTGTTTTGAATGTAGTAGAATCAGGTCGTGTTCGGTCATACATTTCAGAGATTTCAGAGATTTGTCACGTTTGTCCTGCAGTGTTTCAACACCACATTGTGCAGCTTATAGGTGACTTGGCTCTTGTGAAATATGTCTACATATTTGATGCTTGAAGGTTCTGTCTTAAGCGCATAGCAGCCATATGTCTGAAAATATAGTTGGGTCAAACATACGGTAGCTTTTATGGAGAAAACAACTCAAAGCTGCTGTTAAGGGGCCACACAAAATAACCTCAGGAGCAGAGGGTTAGTGAGGAATAGAGATTTAAGTGTTACGACCCCAATGAAAAAACGTTGCTCTGCTGTAGACAATGAGGGGACAGGAGAAAAATAAGAATGTTTATGTGGGTTTTTCTGGTCGTTCGCCTTCAGGCCGCTGAGCATCTCTGACCGACTGGCTGGTAAAACATGTGAGTCTTTCTTCTCTGTGACCCCAATCCCTTCGCTTACTAGTGGGTGGTCGAAGATAATGAGGTAACATCTGGTTTAGAGGATTGCCTTTCGTTTGCTACGCACACACACACGAACACACACACACACACACACACACCCTCACACACACACACAAACACACAAGGACAAGACAAGGCGGCATAAACGTCATGCTCATCAGGTAATGTCCTAACTCAGAACAGCAGAGGGAATAAATAGCTAAGTAAAATAAACTACGTCATATTATTTCACGTGCAATTAAGTCTTAAAATTAAAGATAACAAGATAATTCTCTGCAATACTCATGTGGCTGAATATACCTTTACTTTGTAGGGTCAACATGCTCTCGAACTGGGTTAGGAAAAGCAGAGAAAAATACGGGGAGAGAGGAGAGGGGAGTGAAAAGGTTGTATGACTATGGCCCCTAATTCTGACAGAGATTTGACAGTTTTTAACGCTGTGTAAAACACAATGGGGGAGAATATATAAAAGCAGGATGAATAAATTAATAACGAGAATGGCATTCAGAGCACATTCCTCCATCAAGGCAAAAAAATATTGTATATATATCAAAGAAAGTGAAAATTCCTGGATTCGCCCCCTAATCCAGATCAACTGGATCCACTCAAACCACATCTTTCCAACATGTAAATCCATTAAGTTGTTTTTGTGTAATTTAGCTTACCAACAAACTAACACACAAATGGACGGGGGTGAAAACAACCTCCTTGGCGTTACTGACTTTCTTCTACATTGCCATTATTGAGAAATGTTTCAAACTTAAGTTTTCCTTTCATTTGACAGTGACATCATTTAGTCTTTAAACTAAATGAATGGCAGGATTATAACGGCAACCACTAAATCATTTTCTTTGAACAGCAGCAGTCATTCTGTGTGAGTCTTCATCAAACAATGGGTATCACGTTTTAGTGCTACACTCCTCCATTCTCATATTTTGTGATGGCTGGGGGAATATGAGCCTGGGAGCCAGATGGACACATCAGAGACAGGAGCCAGCTGAGAAGTGTTGTCTGGATGTGGGACAGGACTTAGCTCGGACAACCGGATTGTTGTTCAGGTTGATTTTTTGTTTTTTTAGAAGTAGCGCACATTAGTATGTTAGAATGGGCTTCAATTACATCCATTAGTGGATGTGAGGACTGTGACCGGCGCATGCTGGCATGTCTGCGTGATAGTGGAGGAGATAAAGTTACCAGAAACGTGCTGAGGAGGGGCAGTAAATGGGGGGTGCGTCTCTAAAGACACAGACAGACAGGAGACAGACCCCAGAAATGACAGGTGTTGATGACTGACAATGACTTGCTGAGGTTTCACTTGACAATCTAGTAGCAGTTTGAGTAATTGCCAAATAAAAACAGGAGAACTGCACATTCTCTTAAGAGTCATAGTTTTTTGTATTTGAAAATGCAGTTTTAGAGTTTAGAAAGAGTCTGAGATTTATCTGTTGGAATAAAATTCAGATTATATATATTAACAAAAACAAATTGCAAATGTCAGTGTTTTAATCTTTCTGTTATCTTCAGTGCACTTACATTTCTGCTCACATTTCAAATGCAGTGGGGAGCAGGTCTGTATCCTGACACTGGTAATAAAAATGTATTTTTATTCCACTTGTTTATTATGTGTGTCCTCGCCTGGGACAATAAGTTAGCGAGGCCGTAGACATGCTATTTGTTATTTGTTCAGAGAAACTGTGCCTTCTTCCCCACACTGGCGAGCGGCGAGCCTGTTTTGCAAAGGTGTGGCCGTTTATGAAAGCTGACAGGCAAACCTGGCGCCGGGTGCGAGCGCTGATCCAAAGCGGGCTGGACAAACGTCTGCACACACACCAGCAGTCTGTCGCCGGCTGCCCGCGGAGATGTCAAACACGATGATGTGGCGGGAGCCTGCGGAGGAGCTGCCCGCTCACTACCAGGACGTTGTGACACACACAGAGGCAGACACACAAGGACACAGACTCATAAAGGCAACTCAAAAGATAGAAAATGACATAAAAAAGTAGTCACTCTTTGGCAAAGGCTGGCCCCGGCACCGACAGCCCCTCTGGAGGGAATAGCAACAAAGCAGCTCCATCAACCTGATCTATGATCACACTGGAAGGATCACCTGTCTTCCGCAAACACAGATAATGTTCACGCTATTTATCTTACTCTATTGTCTAATTTCGACAACTCGATAATTGTGTTGCACATGTCAGGCCCCCAGAGTCGGGACAATCCTGCAAAATCGTTTCAAAGTGCCCCAAATTCATTAATTACAGAGTGTGTTAATCTCATTGAAAAGGGGAGGGAACGGAGAGAGGAAAAGGACCCTCATAACTCATCCAATTAGGTAATTGAGAGCCACTTGGATTAGAGGGAATGAAAGGAGGAGCCCCGCTGGGATTGAGTACGACTGGTTCGTGTTAATTCGGTTAATGAAAACGATGACGAAATATGTTTGGCAACGACTTCTTTTTTCCCCCAATTACCAAAGTGAGACAATGATGTGACAACAATGTCATAAGTTCACAATTCACAAGTGGAATGGCACTCAGTCGACAGCATAGCTCCGCAAAGGCCCAACGGTTCCCTTGAATTCAATAAAGCTGCACCAAATTTCACACACGCACAAAGATATAGTTATTTTCATCGAGATCCATGAATTATTCCCTGGGAAAATTATATGAATGTAGAAAAACACCCTCTTTAAAAAAGATTGAATGAAAATGTAATATAAAATAAAAAAACTAAAACACTCTCACTGGTGAGAAAAACTAAAATAGAATGATGGAACTGTTCTTCTTTAAACTGATGCTCAGCACATTTCTCTACCTGCACACTTGAATCTTATTCCTGGTGATTCAGCAGAGCAGCAGCACAGCCATGAACACACACTGACAACAACGTGAGAATGGACCTCGCTCTGCACTGCAGGAGATCAGACAACACGCAGTGAGGGAGAAAGAACGTGACAGTGACCAAAACGGGGCGGCGTTTGGACCCATCTCAAATTCAAAATGGCCAAGAGAAAAAGTGAATGTATTAGTATAGTAGTGTTGGGGGAGAATCCCTGCGGCTTGAAGATCGCTGAGAGGAAAAGCACAAACATGAGGAGACACCTCAAGGTGCAACCAACGGACACTGAGGTGACCTGTGACCTGTTACGCCATGTAGAGTGGTGTATCTATTAGCATTTCACAATGGGGGGGGGGGGGGGGGGGGGGGGGGCAGTACTACATTGCTTTCAGATGGAGACTCTGAACACTTTTCCAGACTTAATTGTTCCAATCAGTGTGGGATGAAATCTTATTTGAGAGTAGTTTAGCTAAAAGGCTCATCCTTAATTGAAACCAGACAAAAATATTGATCATTTTCTTTCAGTTAGATGAGACTGTCTCTATCTTGCTTCTAGTCCATCAATGACCTTCAATGATTAAGGCCTTGGGATAGAGTGAGCTCAATGCTGCGAGGTTTAGGCTTCTACGAGTAGAGGTTGTGTACAAATGTGTGCACAGAACCCAGAGGTAAGTGGACTCATGTTGACGGGCTTTGAAGCAGAAGAGGACACATTTTCTACCTCTTTTCATTTTATAGAAGCATTAGCCACCTGCGACTCTCCAAGAAGAAAGTTGAATGTTATTTGTAACTGACCACCTGGAGCTCTCTAAACTCTCAAATACAAACCACCATGATACACAGCGAACACCAAACATCGCATTTGTACTTGCAGGACAATGCCACTGACTTTTAAAGTGTGTTACGACCATAAAGATAGTCGACCTGACATCTCCCCAAAAGTGAAGTCTACTCATTTTCTAAATGATGTTTTTTGTAATTTTGTGAATGGTCCTTTTCTGCTGACACCCTACGCCTCACTTCAGCACCCCCTGACCTAGACACAGTATTCTTTACAATCTTCACATCACACACTTGTCCAAGGACAGGACATGACAAGTCAGATAAGATGACATGAAGTGCTTGCCACCACAAAATACAGAGTAAAGTGTTGACAGTGCATGACTCAGTGTTAGATAATGTGTGACCCAGACAACGGGTATTAATCACCAATGTTTCTCTCTCACTTTGCTCATACATGTTGTGCTTTTGTTGTGAAGATGCCAAATTTAATCAAAATTTTCTTTATTCAACAGAAATTGCCTCCACAAAGTCATGGTGGCTTGACTGGTGTCCATATCCAGGATATTTTGGCTACAACGGGAGGAAGAGGAGGCGCGTCACCTATAATTTTATACAGCCTGGGATATAACCAGAAACGAAGCAATTAAATCATACCATGGGACGGGAGGAGGATTGAAGTAGTGCTGGCCAGCCTCCACGCACTACAGCAATCGAAGTGGTGCTGTGTTAAAGCTGCAAACTGCAAAGACGCCAAATTCTATTTAATTTTGAACACTGCCAGCTTAAAGGATCTGTGCCATTTAAAGAGTGGATCCCATAATTCCCCTAAGTGCTTCACATTGCAGAAGCCACTATGTACGAATTAATGAACGAATCAACAAACACAAAGCCAAGCTCTTCCTGAGGGGGCCTCTCTCGGGCAATTCGTAAAAAGTACATTATCTAACCTGAGGGAACAATAGAGGCACAAATATGTTCCAGCTGGAAAAAGGAAAAGTGAAATGTGCCCATCCCAGTCTGCAAAGTAAAAAGTTTGAGAGGGTCAATCTCAGACCAAGTGGAAGGTATGTATAACTTTGTGAGTGTGTGTGTGTGTGTGTGTGTGTTTTCTTGGACCGATCTGTCTGTCTGCATGCAGAGCAGACCCGTTTATGCATGAATCTGGCTGCTTATCAGCTGACCTTTAAATTGGAGCCGCAGAGCGACTGCAGGCCCAGGGGCTCGCGCTCGCACCTGATTGGCTGCTTTGAGTCAGACCTGCTGACAATAGAAATTAACAGAGGCAGGTGGGCATATCCGCAGGCGGAAGGAGTACGGGAGTGGGGAGAGAGATAGGGGAGTCAGGGGGAGGAGGAGGAGGAGGAGGAGGAGGGGGGGGGGGCCGCATTAATATAAAAATATATTTCCTCTATTTCCCTCAACTGTCTTTTCTTAAGCTTCAGGAGAGGAGAAAAAAAAGTCATTATGTGCTGTGAAGCATGCTAACGGTAGAGCAGGTAAGAACAGACGAGCTCGGCATTACCTGGATTTCATCTCTCCCTCACTCGTGCTATCTTTCCTTCCATCTCTCTTCTCTCTCTCTCTCCGTTTCTCTTACTCTTGTACTTTAATAGCAGAGGGGTCTTGGCAAACTGTGATTGCTTGATAGATAGATATCTCCTATTGGAGAGAGGTGCATGGAAGAGGAGACAGGGGCAGAGGATGAGGTGTGTGTTCTATCGTCCGCAGGGACAAGGGGCTCTGTGTGTCTGTGAGGATGATGGATTACATGGGGGCCACAGGTTTCTGTGTGTCTGCGTGTGTGTTTGTATGTGTGTGGAGTGGGTGGGTGTGGGTGGGGCGCACGGCCCTCTCTTATGTGTCGCTATGTCCACAGTGAAAGCACGGCAGTGAACTAGTTTTTCACAATGGCAGCTGGAAAAGGTCAAATAAAGCAAATGTTTGTTAATGGGAATCCCCAGGAATTAACTTTCGTATCATACGTATATGCAACAGTGCAGCGTTCTGGCAAAAAAGCAAGAGCATTATGTTGTATTGTGGACAACAGCACAGGTGGCTGAGTAGGCTGGCATACGCTTGGCCTTCCGTCAGATTAAAATGAGATGAGGAGAAAATGCTTTGGATTTGATTTGCCAGTGTGTGTATGTGTGTGTGTATCTTTATGATAACCATTTCATAGCGTGGCAGTAACATGTACATGATTTGGCTGCACGGTTGATGGAGTGTCCTTGCCTCCTTGTTCCTCCCTGTCCTTCCATCTGACAGAGGTTAGCAGGTCAGCCAGCTCTTCCTGTTTATTTTCATTCCAGCTATCAGCATGGGCTGTTACTGATACGCACTGTATTCATGAAGACGTCCAGCATGAGCAATGTGTGTGTGTGTGTGTGTGTGTGCGTGTGTGTGTGCGTGTGTGTCATGTGATGCTCAAATAAACCAGGCCCACGGGGAAGACAGAAAGGCCGGCCACAGCACTTCATCTGTCACCAACACAAAAACCTCACCAGTTGCTGAGGAAAAGAAGACAGAGAGCCACTGTCACAACCCCTGTTTGTGTGTGTGTGTGTGTGTGTGTGTGTGTGTGTGTGTGTGTGTGTGTGTGTGTGTGTGTGTGTGTGTGCTCAGCAATGCATGTGCGTGAGACCTTATCATAGCTGGCCACATTCCTAGCAGGAAGATAAAAGAGGCCAAATGAACCAGATCAGCACAGTGTTTGTGTGTGCCTGTCTGTGTGTGTATGTGTGTGTGTGTCTGTGTGTGTGATATACTGCATGTATGAGTGTGTGTATGTGTGTGAGAGAGAGGGTTTGTCAGTGATGAATAGGAGTTTAAAGACCCACACCTCATGGAAAAAAGCGGAGAAAAATCTTCCGGACAACAACAACACCCTGCAGGCTGGAATTAATACCAGAGAAGCCCTCCAGGCAAACATCAACAACATTCACACACAATATACAGTCATGTCGCAGCCTTGTATTGTCCTCGGCCATTTATGCTTCACTTTTGTTCTCCTTTAAATAGTGACGCTAAAAATGTTTTGCAACCAAATCCTTTCTCAGCAAATTGTGTTTTGAGATGTTTATAGTGTACTGAACACTGTGTACTGAGAGCACAACCACATCAGATATATTGTATTAGGTTGCCAGTAAACTACAGCAAGATTATTATTAGTAGTAGTATTACTTTTATTTAGTTGAGGCCTACCCTAAAAGTAATTTTGATGCGGGTCGCTCACATAAAGTGAAGCCTTCTGGATAGAAGGAGGAAGTAGAGATGCGTTGTCCATCTTTATTTACAGTCTGTGGTCGCTCATGTCGCGAACTAGATCAGTTCAGTGTTGGCAGCCATTGGATCCCTATTGAAGTCCCCAGAATACTTTCTGTGTTTACTCTGCTGTCTCTCTCTCTTCCTCCGATAACGTACTGTAGATGAGTTCCTTCCTTCCATCGAGCTGAGAAGAGGAATTTGCTGGATGAGGGAGCACATCTCTGCCTCATAAGGAACGTTGTTGCATTTCATTAGGGATAAGATTCATCACAGCAAGCAAACAAGAGAGCCGTGCAAATCACATCGGAGGAATTCTTACACTATCCTCAGCATTGTCTCTCACACACACACACACACACACACACACACACACACACACACACACACACACACACAGCTGATTGGCAAAAGGCACAAAGCAAACAAAGACTAAAAGAGCTGATTCAGGAAGCACAGGGGGACATCAAGGACGTTGATACTATGTGATTGCTCATTACTGCGCACTTCAAAATGACACATTACTCTGTCATTGGTAAAAATGACAGGCGGCTGCTTAAAGGTGAACAGACATTTTTGTATTTTTCTCACTGAACAGCGGAACCACTCGTTCTTCAGAGGCCTGGGTCCCAGAGAAGCTGCAGCATGAGAGACACTCTCCTGGTCAGAGGTCCAGCTCTCTGTCTGAGTGAAGGGACACCCAGGGGTCCGTTTTGGAGATGGCTGTTAAGTCCCAGCGCTGACCCAGGAAAAATATCTCAGATAAGGCCTGTATACAGACCAATTTAACAGGTCGCAACCTTGTCTCCGAGTGGGAGCGACACAGCAGGAGTGTGTGAACACAGCCTAGGGGATCTGTCCCATGATGAGATGCTGGTGATATCTAACTGTAGCTCTGACCCTACAGCAGTGGCTGTCAGCCTATTGATTCACAGCTCAAACAGCCAGGGAGACAGGGACAGAGTCAGGTTGTGTAGCCTCGACTGGGACAGTATGTGATATGTGTGCCTGCACGTGTATGTGAGCCTGCAGTAGACATCTGGTTGAGCATTATGCGCCCAAGGCTGGCAGACCTGAACAACAGCGAGCGGAGAGACAGAGACAGAATGCTGGGGCCTTCATCGATACTGAATCCAACAGCTGCATACTGGTCGGGACACAACAGATCTATTCATGACAGATGTACACAAATGTGGACACACACACAGACACACTCTTGGCATGTACCGGACAGTGGCCCCGTTGTGGCTCGGGAGATAAGAGGGATGCCATGCAAGCTCTGGGAGTTACAGTGTGGGAGTGCCAGAAGGAGATGTTACCACACACTGCAAGACAATCCTCTGTTTCTCCAAGTGCATAAAACACAATGATCTCGTCTGTCAGCTACAGGCAGCACACTGGCTCCTGTTGAGACAACTGACTGAGCGTGGGATTGGTACTGGAGGTGTGTATAAGTGATATTAGGAAATAAATGGGCTTCAATGAAAGCTTTGATATTGATATAAACAAGTCGCATAGAACAGAAGAGACAGAGGGAGACAGTGTGTGTGTGAGAACAACAGCCTGAAAATATTTGCTTTTTAAAAGAGAAGGAACACGGAGCTGTGGTTTACAGTGTTCGGTCCCTGAAAGAGAAGCATCTATTCTCAATCCTTATGTGTGAGCGGAGTGGGTGGTGCAGGACATGAATTGACAGCTCATCTAACACTAAGGCTCCAGATGGAGGAATAATATAATTAGGAAAGATGTTTTTCTGTGTATCCATCAATCCATCTATCGATTCATTCATTTCTAAACATACTCAGGTACCTCGGTTAAATTTTGTCTCTCTATCATTCAGCATTATATGAGACATATTATGGTCATATCCAGGAATTTTCTTCTTAATTACAACAGTGTTTATTTAATCTTAATTTTCAAATGATGTAGAAATGAAGTCAAATGTATTGTTTATTGAATTCAAAAGATATTCCAGTGCAATATGTTGTTTCACAGGTTGATAATTTATCACCATCTTGTCAGAGATAGTTTCAAGGAGACATATTGTGCTCGTAATCACCTTCATAATTTTAATTTGGGTTATTAGTTGAAAAATGCTTCCATGCTCCAATGCTCAGAAAACACATCACTCTACTCATACCGTCCATCGCTGCAGCTCCTCTTTTCAGCCTCTGTCTGAAACGCTATGTTTTAGCTCCTGTCTCTTTAAGAGCTGGCCTACACTGTTGTGATTGGTCAATCGCTTCCATCACGTGTAGGAAATGTTGTCCTCTGCTTTCACTTTACCTGGCTTTGTTACGGGGCTTGACACAGTAACCACTGGGCATTGATGCGGATTTGTGGCACCGTGATATCATTGACAGTATCTGACAGGTGTTTCAGGAGTTTCAAGAGCTGCGTGTTCTGTGGGGTAGAAGAGCTCTGATGGACTTTTGGGTTTTTAACTTTGAGGACGTTTTACATACCCAAAAACTTCACACACAAAAAGAAAAACTGAGAGGCTAATAACGGCTCCTTTAACTAAACTTTAAAAAGATAGGAACTCTACTGGATGCCTTTAAATTGCTGAACGGGAAGCATCACGCTTGTTAAGCAGATCGAGTCCTGTGCTTTGGCAAATGTGTGCTCCCCTCTCTGGCCCAGAGTGGTCTCTCTGTGAGAGGTCAATAACAGGGACGTCTGCCAGGTGAGAGGTTGGCTTGGGTTTAATCGATGCTCGCCAGTGGAGGACACACACATGCAGGCAGGCAGGTAGACAGGCCGGCACAGTAGCTACCACGCAGAGATAAAACTACTCCCGGTGGGGTTCACCAGCCAACTGCTGAGCCTGCGCCACAGTGGAGAAACTCACGCTTCAAACCGGTTTAGGAGATTGATCTGACAGCTAATTTAGAGAGGAGATTTGCTAATAAGGCAGGCTTTTCTTTTCCGTCCTTTGTCTTTCTCCGCTATCTCTTTCAGCTCCCTTCTTCCTTTTTTTAGACATGAGCAAATAGTAACAGATAATGTTAGCGAATTAAATAGACAAGAGATTCAAATTGGATATTGATTATAAGACTAAAGCCTTGTGCTTTCTGGCGTTTAAAGCCTGTGTTTAAGTGACTGATTGACAGTGTCACTCTCCACTTCCTACTGATTGTGGTGAGCGGTGTTTGGGTTCTGTTGTGCCTCTAAACCTTGAATGGGCCCACATCATGTCACACCATGCTAAGTGCTTTGACGCAGCCACACAAAGAGCCCGGTCTATCTGAGGCTAATCTCCCCCAGGTCCACCCAGGTGGGGGCTTTCAGAGAGAGCAAGGACAAAGTATTTTCCTCAACATCTCGGCACAATGCGGCCTGACGGACAGCTGAAAGGACAAAGTCTGTCCAATGGATCTTTAAGTGGAGGAAAGGAGACAGAAAAACGGTTTCCGGGACAGGCCCATACGCTGGTCATGCAGAGAAAAGAAAAGGTAGAAAACAGGATGCGTTCTGAATAAAACTTGCAAGATTCCCAGCGAAACGAAAACAGGGGTAAAACTTAACTGAGCAGCTCTGTGGGATCCCCTGGTACAAACCGCAGCAGCAACACAGTGTACAGATACATGTCAATATCTATCACTGCCTTTCACAGCCTAGTGAACGCGTGCTTGTTCGTCACTTCACTGACACAGTGGCAGTACTAGCACAAAAATGATTTATAACACAAAGGGACGAGCTCGCGCGAGGACGGAGTCGCAGTCACGCCGACACACCATCTGTCCCAGTATTCACACTCTGTCCCAGTATTCACAACCATTTGAAAGTCTGTAACTCACTGTTCACGTTCTTGAAGATGTTGAGAATGGGGAGGATCTGTCGGTAGTACGGCACCAGGGCCTCTCCCACCATGTCTGCAGACATCACCAGATGCTGCAGGACTTTGAGCGTGGTGCAGATCACCTGGCGGTTCCTCGTGTTCAGGGCATCTGGAGGTGAGACAACACTGTCAGTGAGGTTTTCAAACTTGTCGTTATAGGATGTAAACTGGATTTACAGTCTGTTTGCTCAGGCTGAGGCTTGGAGGTACAGTAAATGAAGAGCAATTCTAGAGTCTGCAACTATATCGTACATGCAATGTGTTTATAAGACACACGGCTAAAATACACATCAATCTTAACACACGCACAAACACACACCCCCTTTCCCTTGAAACCATTTCCTTTATATAGCTGGGCTTTGATTTAGACTGGCTTGTCTGCAATCAGTGATTTCAAATGCACTAGGGAGGCAGGGGTAAGTGAGAGCCAATCACTGGGCTATTTGGCCTACAGCTGCACTTAACTCCATCTCCTACTGATAGAGAGAACAAAAAGGAATGATGGTGGGAGAGACGGAGGGCTACAGAGATCAAGAGAGAAAAATACAGAAAGAGAGAGAGAGAGAGAGAAAGAGGAAAGGTAGGAAAAATAACAAAATACAAAATGTCAGAAAGTGATAAAGAGACATGACAGGCAGAGGGCAAAGGCTCAGAAAATAACTGTGATTACCAACTAAGACTGACATATTTTTTCAAGTTCTTTACGCATGTTGTAGTTTTTCTGGGGGCGTGAGTGCTGGTAATTCCCTTTGTGCAAGCTGTCAGTCTAAAACAGCGCACTCCTTTTTAGAAAAACACACCAAAGCTCTTTCGCTTTAGGAAACCTTAAACTGTCATTTGATGCCTACTCGCACAAAAAGGGAATCGTAATGGCATCACAGCATCCATTTTGCAAGTAAGCGCTTACAACAACAAAAAATGAAAAGAACCAAAGAATAAAAAGCATTTCAAAACGGAGAGTCAAAGCAAAGGAGGCAGCTCGAGTGGGTGAGTGGGCAGAGACACCACGAGCTTGGGAACTAAAAACTGAAATAAAGTTATTGCCAGAAATCAGTTTTTACATTGGTATTTGAGAAATATAAATTCATGGAGTTGTTTCAAACTTAAATTGAATGTTTTCTCTCCCTCTTTCAATTGCCTCATTCTGTCCTGACACCTGATTTTGCAAGAGGGATGGAGCTGTCAACCGACACATCAAACAGGACTAGAATAAAAACAAACTCATGACGTGTGTTGATGATGACAAAGCTCAGGTGCAATCAAGTTGGTTTACATGCAACTCTGAAGCAAGGCTGCTCATTTGCTTAAGAAACAGTTGGGTGTAAAATATAAAACTCAGAGAAAAGTCGACACACATCACTATCGCTGCAGATATAGGGCGTGTTGTGCTAATGAAAGCTCCGGACGTAGCGCTGCCACGAAAACGAAGCTATATTGATTCTGCTCTTGATAGATCCCTATCTGTCTCAATCAGTCAAATCAATTAATACATAAATAACGTATCAGTATTACCCGTGATGACACCCTTACTATTCCCATCCCGAGCGCTAGATTCAAACTGACTTGAGAAGCCTGAGACGAAAAGGGAGCAACAACCCTAAAATATCGTGTGACAGTTTGAGCACTCAGTGAACAGCATAATGCATCCCCCCCCCCCCACCGCCTGTGTTAAAAGGGCTCATATGCAAATAGAAAACTGTCACAAACGCACCCACACACACACACACACACTCAAAACAGTCACATGCAGAGATATACACACATCAATCACACAAACATGCACATGCACACGAATTACAGCACGTAAACAAACACATTAGAAGCAATCAGGCTAAATGTCAGCTTCAGCCATAAGCGCAGGCAGTGATGAACATGGCAGCAGCAGCAGCAGTAGTAGTGAAATATGAAGTTATACGTAGAAGAGTTTTGAGATGCGGTTATTCCTAATGGTCATTGTTTGCACCAACTGTGACATCAACACAACAACTCTCCCTTTCATTCTCCTGATTGAGGCTCTGTGAATTCGATGCAGACTTCTCCGAAACGATAGGTGTCACCGCTCAGAAAAAATACAACCCCACTGCCGGGAGAAAGGTTCGATTAGATTACATTAGATTAGATTACATCACACTTTATTGTCCGAATCTCTTCTGAAAGTTGTCTTGCATTCCAAGACGTCCATTGCCAAACATTTAATTACACAACAGAACAAAAAAAGGCCTTATAAAGAACAGGAAGCTGATAGGTCGAAGGAATAAATCATTACTTTTGAGCTGGTACGTATGGGAGGATTTGATTTGGTGTATAAATGAGAGAAAATTACAAACTGAACTGGGTCCATTGTCCATTTCAGCATATGAGAGCTTCGCCTATAGACATGTCTTTGTCCGTGTCAGTGATGGTGTAAGTGTATGCGAGTGCGGGTGAGGCCTATACAGAGGACCAGATGATGCTGAATGAGCGAATGCATTGTGCTTCGTGCCATCTCTCCATCTCTGCCCCAGTGTCTCCGCAGACAGACCAGCGCGGCGATATCTGCCATCACCCAGATAAGGTGGAATGTGGAATGACAGGAATTTCAAACCTACATAACAAACAATGAAATTCTAATTACCAGCCAGCGCAAACAATTCTCCCTGTTGTGACATTTGGACCGCGAGACTGTTCAATTATTCATTGGCGCTCTCGCCTGGCTGAAAAAAAAAGAAGAGAAAAATTAAAAGAGAGGGGGAGAAGGCAGCTGAGGACCTGATGTATTAATGCTGGTTTAAAAAACCTGTGTTGAGACAAATCTGAATAAAGCAATCGTCTATTCATGCAAGGACCTGCTTCGTATTCAGTGTGAAAATAAAACCATGCTGACCTTGTATTCTATTTCCTGTGAGATGTCAGAGGTAGGGAGACACGTCGGTAGATTTTAGCAGTGAATAGTTCTCGCTCGGAGTATAAATATACTTTTCAGATCAGAAGAAGATGTTCCCTTGCAGAGCCGTGACTGAGGATCTCCTTGTAATGAAATTCTCATTTTGGCTCAAAGCTGAACAAATGTTATGCCAATCAACGAGGCTCAGTGGAGACATGGCTCGGAATCCTCCTCCCTATTTAAAGACAACGGAAAAACCCAGACCCCAGCATTTCAGTAACAGTTTACCCTTCCTTTTTAAGTCACCATGATCCTGAATCTTTTTGTTTCCGCTCCGTAACAAAATGTCAGTATTTCATGTAAAACCATTCACTATTCTCATCCTGCACACTCAGCAGTTTTACTATTATTATTAATGCTATTATTAATATTATTATTATTTCAGTGGTCGTTGCCAACACAGGGATTATTTGATGCAATATAATTGGGGAGAAATGTCATGATTGACAGCTGAGAGCGACTCGCGATTGGTCGAGCACATCTATTGGTGGGACCTGGATACTGCAGCTCCGTCCCCTGATCGCTGCTGCACAGACTCTGGCTCCAAATGACAGCAAGGCACAAGATGGCGGCATTCACGTCAATGACATTTTGGCTTCATTTCTGAACAATGGGACAAAGTGAAGACAAGTTGTCCATCTGGATATACCGTTTGTGTCAGACATATATATATTACAATATACAAGATATTGTTCTTCTTCCTTTCTTGCAACATATTTCTAATTTAATATACAATAATAAAACATAAACACTGAATCCATAAATGTACAAGCATCTTTTATTCTCTTGTTTTATCTGCTTTTCTTCACCGAGAGTCTCTCTGGTGAGGTGTGATGGGAAGCCAATATACAGTACGTGAAAGAGTTCAGTGTTTAAGTCAGTGAGGACACAGCGTTCAAGTATAATGTCAGACGGAGCCTCCTTCATTGTGTATTCTCATTGGGTGACCTGCAGTCATCATCAAAATTCACCAGGGCCTGACATGACTCAGTCGCTCTGCAGATAAGAGCCTGCCAGCCACATTGAAGATGTATTAACGTCAGTGGAGAAAAATATATATCTTGCCATTTTAAACTGCAGACGGCGTTTTACTTTCTTCCACTTTTCTATCATCCCTCCTTCTTCCGTGCTCCATAGAAAAGTAATTAATCTGCAACGGAGACACGGACTGGCGGCTTTGCCTCGTGGACGGTGAAACAGGCCTGATTTTTAATAAACCAAAAAGTTAATAAGGAGCAGGCCATTTAAAATTCCATTATCAGTGAGGAGTGTGTGTTTTCATGGGGAGCATAACCATCACCTTTGGTCTGGCCTCCCGAAGGCAAACGACCAAAACTGCTGAGAGGTTTGAGTTTGTAAATTAAAGCCTAAAGTTAGCGAGTGGCCCAGTCACTCTCTGTATAATGTTTAGTAGTGTGTGAAGTGGGTGCCTCTTGATAAAGGCTAAAATACATGTTAGGCTATCCAAATATTTAAAGAACCAGTGAGTAGGATTTAATGACATCTAGCTGTGACGTCAGAGACTGCAACCGACTGAATTCCCCCTCACTACGCCCTTCAGGAGAGAGAACCTATGGTGTCGAGATAAAATAAACATGAAGAGTCCTTGTAAGAGCCAGTGTTTGGTTTGTCTGCTCTGGGCGACAGTAGAAAACATGGGGGTATGGCATGGTGGGGTCTGTGGAAGAGGAGCCCCTTCCTATATGGGTATGAAGGACTCAGCCTTAGCTCACGACAACTCAATGGTTCTTAGCTTAGAGTGGTTATACATTAATAAAAACATAATTATGAATACTCTGTTACATTTTGTGTAATAGATCTCCTGAATTTGACACACCCGTTCTCTGAACAATCTTTTAAAAGCTGGTGATGAATCAATAAACTGCGACGCAACATATTGCACTGGTAAAGCATGGGAATGTTCAAATATTTATTTATTCGATAAACTTCTTAAAAAATCGAGATAATAAAGTCAACAACTAAACCAAAATCAGTAACATGCAGGAAAAACTAGACGTGTCAGTTTATAGGCTGTGTGGTGAAGACCTTGCTGTGTGACTCAGTGCCACACGTGGGACGGTGACAGACTGTGCCAGGGTCAGTCCTTCACCGGGTCTCTGTGTTTCCAACAGCCCTGCCTGGTGTTGGCCGTCACGCCCCTCTGCCTCCACATACGTCCAATACACACACACACATAAACATGAAAAACACACACACACACACACACACACGACTGGCCAACTGTCCATGACTTGAACACTGTCTCAGGCTCACTGGGCGCCACTTAAAGGCTCCCACTTTGAAACTGACACTCGAATTGGCAGCTGCGCCAAACAAAAGGCGCGTGCGTTCGTGTGTGTTTGTGTGTGTTTGTGTGTGTGTGTGTGTGTGTGTGTGTGTGTGTGTGTGTGTGTGTGTGTGTGTGTGTGTGTAGACATTTTCCAACATAAGCCACAAAAACTCTGCACTCCTGTAACTTCCGTGTACTTTGATCCTGCTGTTGTCCACCACACAAGAAACCTTTCCCATCCGCATTACCGTAAATTCTCATGTCTATTTTTGAAGTCGTCCAACACTTCCCCTTGCGATGTGACCTTTCCGGCCACCTCCATCTGCCAAGTTGTGCGAGTGTGTGTGTGAGTGTGTGTGTCGGTGTCAGTGCGGAAAAAAGGTAAGGCGGCACAACTCGATGACAGTTAAATGTGGCACGTCACCGCATTCATGGCAGATTATCAGGCATGCTTTTAGAGCTGCCCTCTTCCGGCAAACACGAAGGCAAGGGCGCTTTGCCCTGAAGGTTTAATGTAATAATAGGAACAGTATGACTGAGAAACCAAATTAGGACTTGTCACAGGACTGGTCGTATGGTAATGTTAGAATCTGTTGTAGCACGAGCGCGTAAGACAGGTGAGTCTATTCCTGGCAAAGCATGTCGTTCTCTTTTAGTTACACTCCTCTGTAACGTTGCCTGAGAGTGCTTTGAAAGTGCCATTGTGTGTGATTATTCAAAAATGTATTATTACATTTTGGATATAGAGGAAGATGCTATGCTATTAATGATATTTAAATAACAATTAGCTTTTTGGATTTAAAGAAAAAAAAGGTCAATATTTGTGATAGTTTGTTGAGATCTGTTTTTTCGGCAACTAGACTACATGTGTGCCCTCATCCTGTTTGTGCTATTCTAATTTATTTAAATATGCAGCTAGTTACACCATCAGCAACTGGGAATGCCGTCTGGTCCCGGGATTTGTCAGCAAACACAAATCAAAATGTAATGATGCTGTCATCAAAATAGTGAATAATGTAATAATGACATGGAAAGATATTTATGGGGACGGCAATTAAACTGTAACTGAGCAGATTAATTGACTGTCAATCACTCATGATATAACAATGTTTACTTACGGAGGGCTTTGCCGAATGAATTCAAATGAAGAAGAGAGCAGAGCCATCCTGCTGCCGACGTTAATTAAATAGTTGCTGTATCTTAACTGCTTAAAATTGTAGAAATGATTCTGGAGGATTATTCAACATATTTCCACACTGAAAAGAAAAAACTATCACAGTGCTGCATATTTCAAAAGCACAGTTTCCATCTCTGGTTTCTCTCTTCTTTTCCTCGTATTCCTTAAGTGTTGAGATAACCACACCTTCAGTGGCAGTGAATGTTCAATGACATCAACACACACATACACACACACACACAGGGCCACTTGGGAACAGGAGCCATGATGTGTGTGATTGGTAAACCATGAGTGCAGACACCTTCCCAGACTTACTCTTGATGGGGATGATGAGCTGGGGAACGACAGGCTGGATCTTGGGGCCTCCGTGCTCCAGCATGTCATGGACTCCCTGGCGGGCGAAGAACTCGTACGGATGAGCCGTCTCGCATAAGCCGTCAAAGAACAGAGGCAGGTAGTGAAGGTAGTCCAGTTTTTCAATCTCCACCTGAGGACAGACATTTACATTAAAAAGGTATTTTTAGCTGCTTGTTTAATCCAGAGAGACGGACAAAGAGAGAGGGACAAGGTTCTTTCTTGTGCTATTTGTCAGCACATATACAGCTGCTAAGATTCACAGTGAGCAGGTGAGCGTGTTGTTGAGGTTTCTAACACGCAATGGACATGAAAACTGGAACATTACAACCATATCAGGATGAAAATAAACTTGAAAAGACAATGAGATTCTACAGCTCCGCCCCGGTGCCACTCCGTGTGCTTTCTTGGAAATCCCTCGCTGCCTCCTTTGAATCTTGGCTTTTTGGCTTTGCTTGACCTTGGCTTTGCACAAAATCCAGGGCTAAAGCTCCTCTTGCACTCATTCATAACCTTTACAGTAAAAACATTCCCTCACACACACTTACCCATACACACACACGCACACAATGGCGGGGGACAGCTGTTCAGGAGATCATGACACAGCGGCATGTGGCATCTTGTGGGCTGACATGTTAACACCTGTTTACAGCGTTTACGGGACAGACAGAAAGGCGCTCACACACACACACACACACACACACACACCGTCGACTGGGAGATGAAGACATAGGGCCAGCTACAGGCCACAGGCGGACTTTGATGTTTGGCTGAGCGTGTGGGTTCTGTGTGACACATTAAAGTGAAGTCTTTCATGTGTGTAAAGCCATCAGAAGAAAGCTACTCCGACACACTGGGCTGGAAAGAGCAGTTGACCCACAGGAGGCTGTCCCTGAGCCCTGTGTGCTCGTGCGTGTTTTCTGAAATTCACCCAAAAATGTTACGCGGCCGTGTTTCATAGAATATCTGTGTAGTGGATCTGGTTATTGACTGTATTTATAACAGGGACATCAGCTGTGGTGCTGCATTCCAGTGGCAATACAGTGTTGAGTGAATGGATCGAGGTTGAGGGGGTGATTCTGTTTTTCATGCAATGAAAGGTAATCCCCTTGGTGCAGAGGCAAATAGCTAGAGGACAGCTGAAGCCATGAGGAGGAGACACTCTTTTGTCCACACACACACACACACACAGCTGGGTCACGCTGGTCTGTGCTGAAATGTCACCCAGCCAGTGACACTTTCATGTCCCCAGCCCTCACTCAGCCGCCGGTCAGAGCCAAGACTTCAAAGCAGCTCTCCCCCCTCCTGCTGCCAATGGCAATGCACCCCCCCCCCCCCCCCCCACCCACCCCCCCCCCCCCCCCCCTTCCTGGTAAACACAGAGATGGAGATGGAGAGACTAAAAAAAAGGAGAGACGGAGAGACGGCGACAGAGACAGAGAGCTCACGCTGTTAGCGCAAAGAGACAGGGCTGATTGCTTTGAGGCAATTTACCGACCAACCTTGAACTTTCCCTGCGCTTGGTCAAGATCATCATTGTGAGTCAGCCGGGCTGGAGATGAGAACAAAAGCAAACACGAGCCCAGAGAGAAGGGGAAGAGAAGGACTAGAGGGGCAGACGGGGTGAGGCACAGCTTTGCTTGATAGTCCGTGGCACACAGAGACACGTCACGTCAGGAGCAGCTTTTTTTTATTTTTTCTTTGGCCACAAAAAACAAATGTAACACTGTCTCAGTACATTTATCTTTATTTTATTTATTTATTGCTGTGTTTTATTCTATCGTTGTATTTTAAATGTATTGTCAAGCCCCTTCTATTGCAACTTTGCATGAAAGAGAATTCAATTCAACAAGTCTGATTTGAACATCTTAAACTAGTTAAAAAAAAAACTAGCAAGTCACATACTTGAGATTCAAGGAAGATACCTTGCTTGATTTATTAATGGCTCGTCTTTCTCATTTGGAAAAGAAAATACATATATTTCTTTATACTGAATATACATATTTTTATCTCCCTTAATTAAGTGAAGTGAGAATCACACTTTTATGTTGCGCTGTAGAAGAGTAAACTCTAAATAAAAGGGTTTCTTTCCGTTTCATTCTATGATTAACTGATGTGATACATCATATCACATGTCATCAACACAATAAAGTCAAATTATGTAAAAAGGAAGATGGTTATAAAAGCAATTCTAATCATTAGGGATCTCCTGGTAATCGCTATCAGTACAATTTCAGATCTCACAATCTCACCTACCATGTTGTGACGCTGATACAAGTTCAGGGAATAATTACCCAGGAATATTAATATGGTGTTGCTGCATGTGAGGATGCCTCTGAACTCCTTCATGCTCTTTATCAAAATCACATGAAGCACTTAGGGACTGGCTGAAGATTCCAGTTAGCTCTGAAGGAGAGGGGGCAATCAGCAAACACCTTCACACACTTATATAGCCCATATACACACATACACGTACCCGTTCCCAGAGAATCTTAATCAGCAGCTGCGCCGAGCGGTAACTCTTGCATCCGCTATCGATTGTCCGCCCAGGTTTGTTTGTCTTTGGGTGCCTGTGGGAATCCCCCCAGAGTCCGGGGAGTCAATGAGAGTGGAGCACAGAAAGACTATCAGCCAAGTAGCAGCAATTAGCCCTGGGACACAGACCCGCACGTCTCCTCTGGACACACAGCAACAGACCCGACTAGGAGCAAGTGCGAGGAGAGAGTCTCCTCGTTAAAAAAAACAGTATCAGAGGCCCCTGACAGGCACCGGAGAGACCAGGAGGAGCGGAAAAAAGCAGGCTGCCACTTTTCACAATGGCTGGATGATAGTGTGTGTGCATATGCGTGTCTTTGTGTGTTTGAAATCATGTGGGTGGATAAATGTGTGTGTGTGTACAAATGCTTTTGTGTAACCTGATGTAAACGCTGTGCATGCTCACATGTGATAAGCTATGAGGCTGGTTTGCCAAGGTGACGTGAGTCATTAAACCTAGAAAAGCTAATCTAAAAAAAAAACAGAGAGCCTATAGAGCTGGATAAGATACAGTGTGAAAGTCCATCCGTCCATCCATCCATTATCTGAACCCTTTATCCTTTAACAGTCTCAAGGGAGCTGGAGACAATCACAACGGACATTGGGGGAGAGTCGGGCGACACCCTGGACGTGTCGGCAATCCATCACAGGCCCGACATACAGCGACAAACAACCATTCACACGTAAATCCGCATCTACTTAGAGTTGCCAATTAACCTAAGCTGCATGACTATGGACTGTGGGTGGAAGCCGGAGAAAATCGGCACAGACACGGGGACAACACGCAAACACCCTGGTCAGCCACAGCGACACAGTGACAGAAGGATTCAGAGAAGACATTTGTGAGTCTGCATGGGTGTCTGAATATGTGTGTGTGTGTGTGTGTTTTCTTAAGCATGCTTCTGAGGTTACTGTGATCAAATTTGATCAAATGTGTACATTTCCAAAAGTGCAGTTTAGGTATAATTTATTCATTTGTCCTTCATTCGCCGGCTCCCGATCCAACAACGTGGACGAGGGAAGTGTGGGTGGAGGTCAAGAGGCCTCCACTACGTCACATGCATCTTTTGCATTCGCTGGAGCGCAGCTTCACCTGAGCACCCAATCAAATCTCTCAACTGTCAGAGCAAATCCCTACAGAATACTACAACCACGTATTCCCTTTCAGTCCGAAATATGTCACGTAACAGAGCTTTAAGAATCTACAACTACGTTCTTACTCTTACTCACTTTAAAATGCCGGCAAATTTTGTCTTCTGATCTGGGGTTCTAACCTACGTTGTCTTATGCAGCGCATGTCTCATAGATCATGTAAGAAACAGGCTGAATGCCAGCTGTTTGACGACGCCATAATGACTTGACCTGAATTCTGCTTTTCTGTTAACACAAGCGCAGGTTGCTGTATTTAGATGAGCTGGCAGATGAGCCGCTGTCAATTTTTTCCAGCTTTAAGAGGAGAACAGGCCTCCTATTGGTGCCACTCACACTGAGTCATTCACTACACAGTCACTATGGCCAAACATCCGTCCATTAGTTCTGCAGAAAATCCATTAGAAAAGAGCAGAACAGGAAAAGCGGGACTCACGAAGGAGAGCACGCAGACAGCGTGGCGTGCGTCTAAAAAGATATTTACCCTCAGAAGCGAGATATGCATTCAAAGCGTTTGTATGTTATGGGGACGGAGGAGGAAGGCATGAACCAACAAGCACTAAAAATAACACTACACCTCATAACAGAATTCCTGAGTTTTCGGTGTTAAGTTAACTTCATGCTGCAACTTCAGAAAACGTGCAAGCCCCAACTGTGAAAGATGTGTAGCTTTTAAATTAGGAAATTTAAGCTCCGTCATAAATAATCAAATTAAGAAGCATTGACACAGATTTAGTCAGTTTTCGTTGTAGACTTTCTGTACATGTGGGTCATGCTGACAGAGGCTTTTTGTTGTTTCTGACACTCAGACTGGCTTCCTTCCATTTGAGGATCAATTACATTAAGTGCTGCAGTTTAATGATGGCACTTGTGTTTTATGTATTTACGATACATAATGACGCGTGATGGTGATGCATTACAATTCTGCATCAGCTGGTACGCTGGTACAGTAAGACATGATCTACCGTGCGGACAAAGGCCTTTGGATGCAGGTAAAGAAAGTGTCCAGTATCCAAGTAACAGCTCAAATCTCCATGACTACATCATGAACTTTCTGGACAGCAATATTCCTTTTATTAATATCTCAATAAAATGTAGCTTTCGGATGCCAAACTGTTCCAAAGACACGTCTCCAACTCCATCCTGTGCAGCTGCAGACAACACAGTTTGGGCTCTGTTACAACTTGGCAACAGGAACGATGAAACATGTTGAGAAATAATAACCATGCAAACAGGACGGAGACACAGGCGAGACATTCAGTTCCAGACACGAAAGATATTAAGAGGAAACTTTAAATGTTTGCCTGCTGTGAAAGTGATGTCATGATGAGGTCATGAAGTCAAGAAGTTAGTGAAGCTGCTTTCAGACATGCACTTAAGACAGGAGGTTTTCTGGAGGCTGTGTGTGAGAATGCAGATGTCAGAGTTAATTGCTCTGGATATTTTCAGGAACCTTCCTGCAAGCCCCCTGGATCACTTTCCCCCAAAAAATAGAGCAAGGAAATTTACAGCAAGTTGGCGTTTTGACGACGTCTCTAACACACGACAGACGCAAAACTGGAAGTATACGAACATCTCAGGATGAAAAATTGATGCATTACTGACGAAGATGTCAATTTAAGAGCTTTTGGCAACATTTGGTATCAATGTGCTCGTAAAAAAAACACTGTGTTCTTCCCCAACAGATTTATACATTATGTCCTGCCTCCTGCCTGCTACACCCTTGGGCCACCTCTTGCCTGAGTTGTCTGAAAATCTTTGTGTTCTGCGTTCTTCATATTTTAACGGCAAACTCTGGAAAATGTGCAGATCCACATTGTCTGACATTTTGGAGTTCATATCTGAAATCTGCTTGAGCGTGTGCATGAAACCTTTCAAACTTGGTGTTTGCCATATCCCACCTCACTGCCTGTACAGTCAACTTTCTAAACTCTTTTTCACATTCAAGTACTGGACTTGATTGTGTTATTCTTGACAAACAATAATGAAATGAAATAAACTGAACTGCACAGACAAGCCTGAGTCGCCTCTGTGGTTGATTCAAGGTGAAATGAATTTATTTGCAAAGATGCTGAGAGAAGCTTTTATGACAGAACCTCTCCAAATCCTCAGACATTTTCATGAGCACGCTGCACACAACACACTCTAATAATTTATTCATCCTAATCCAACTCTGTTTCCTACTGTGCCACAGGTGCACGGTGCACTTTTGGCCACGACATTTGCAAAAATCAGTCACCATGCTGTGTGCGCTCACTGTGAATATGACGGAGAGAGAAAAAAAACGGATGAGAAAAAAATAAATAAATAAATAAAAGAGGAGAAGAGCAGAATATTTTGACTTTCTTGGAGGTCACGTTAAGCGGAGCAAGACCGGAATAGGCAAACGACAAGTGAGGGAAAGAAGAGTGAGTCACTCTCGCTATCTCCCCTGACAGCTGTTTCCATCTAACAAGCATGCAAGTGTGCTCAATTCAAAGCACCACTGGTAGAGAGCATGGTGTCAATTGAAATGATACCTAACACATGCTGAATGAGAGAATTTGTGGGCTTCGAAGATGGTTCACAACCGGGACACAGAGAGTTATGAATCTTACACACACACACACACACACACACACACACACACACACACACACACACACACACACACACACACACACACACACACACACACACACACACACACACACACACTGAGATTATAATTGCACACAGTCACGCCTGCAGTCCCAAATGTAGTGTTGAGGATTTCAAGCAGGAGTGGTGCTAAAAGAGCAACAAACATGACTTGGTAATTGAAAGAGTGACCCTGCAGACAGCGCTGGAAGAGATGAAGAAAAACCCTGATAGATGCGTTTTTGGGGTCCCAACGTAACCCCAGCCCAATGTTTGTCCCCATTACAGGCACGTGCAGTGTAAAAAATCAAGTAGATAGCACAGCCAACGTGAGCAAAACCCGGTCCCAAACGGATCTCAACTGGCCTGTGTCAAGACTCCAGACTGCTTCATCACATGGCAAAAGAAAAGCAACCACAGCACTTAGTGTTCCAAGATGCTTAAAAAACTTAACATGTTCCAAGAATATTTAGCAACTAAGTTTAAAGACAATTCGACACCGCTGTGGGCTTTTTCCATGCATGTACTCCATTTGCTCATAATGTCATCATCACAATCATTATTGAGTTTTCGTTTCAGCAGTTTGCTTGTTTACGTGAGGAACAAAGAAGAAATTCGGTTAGTTCCTGCGCTCCCACTGAGAACCCATCACAATTATTATTTTTTCTATAAACAAGCAAGCGCACAAAACCAATTAATTTCCCAAACACATTTCAAACTTGCCAGCAGAATGATTGTAATATCTGGCAATGAATATGGTTTCATATTCAAGTAAATTCATACAGTTTCCTCTGTTGTTTGACAGTACACTCAAACTGACAAAATACAGCAGGCCTCTCCAGCTGCAGTGGTTGCAAAAAAAAAATAAATCCACTGCATATTGATGAAGGAGTGCAGGGATAGAGGGATGTAATGTTAGAAGAAGCTGAGGTGGAGAAGAGACCGTCTGGAGTTGGTGCTCCAGTTTTAAAGGTGAGGCAGCTAAATAAAGCTCAGATTAGGACTCCACTCAATGCACTGCTCAGTGTGTGTGTGTGTGTGTGTGTGTGTGTGTGTGTGTGCGAGCGAGAGAGATCCAGCACAGGACCCTCTGCCACCGTGATGGAAGTAGGCCAGAGCAGTGGAGAGAAGCAGGAGGTGGTGAACATGGCAGGAGTTGTCCGACTCAAGGTTTCATAGCTGGAGTTTTTCCTTATCTCACTGTGATGTATGCATGCATGCACACATGTGTTGGCCTGCGTGTGTTAGGCGGCCATGCTCGGATGCTCTGACAGTGTGAGATACGGGCCTTTTTAAATTACCAGGTCATAAAGTCACAGCTTTCCGGGCTATGTGGTGCTGGTGGATCTGTGTCTCGTATGGATCCAAGGCCTCTTGCTCTCAGCTTCCAGTGATTACAGCTCAGCAGCCG
The DNA here is from genome assembly GCA_026259375.1 of Verasper variegatus. Classification (NCBI taxonomy): domain Eukaryota; kingdom Metazoa; phylum Chordata; class Actinopteri; order Pleuronectiformes; family Pleuronectidae; genus Verasper; species Verasper variegatus. The sequence continues at coordinate 15,129,682 of CM048049.1, forward strand.
AGCTTGACAACACACAGGCAGAGTGTAATCAAGTCAGAGAGGTAGAGAGACAGAGGGAGGGAGAGAGGGAGAGAGAGAGAGAGGTGTAATCAGCATTTCCCCTCCAATCAGCCCCAAAATCACTGTCTCTAATCTGCAGCCAGCCATTGATGGGTTTGATTGATAGGATGGATTTGTTATCTGGCTGTGGGGGTCTGCAGGGACCAGAACAACAAGCACGAGCAAGAGACACAGTCAGCTTATCAGCTATCGCTACATTTGTTACCGCTCCCCTCGTTGAACAAGCAGAGCTTTTTCTCACAGGCTACGACTGTAGTTCTCCTCTCATTTATCATACAGAAGAATTAAATGTGGACACTTCAAAGTACTTCCACACATAAGGGTCCCCGGGGGCATGTGCTTTCTCCCTGTTTAAAATGGAAAGGGCCTATCCATCACTGGTTGTTTGTGACGGAAACAGAAAGCACAGTGGGTATTTGTGTGGATGTGAGTGTGCAAGTGTGCCACATGTCTATGTGCCACATGCCCATTAATTACTTGCATAGATGCGTGTCTGCATGCGTGTGTGATTTGTACACGTCAGAAGCACAGGGACGATAAGGGGACAGAATAATGCTTTTTCAGCAAGCAAATAAATACCATGACTGTAGCATGTAGTGTCTGCACGGCTTTGATAAATCTCACTCCTCCGTCTCACACTGTACTGAAAAATCCTCACAAATGTTCAAGCAAATATTCTCATTTTCAATGAGCACATGATGAATGAGCTCCATTGGTTTTGTGCATGAAGCCAAAACAATAGAGCCCAAGACAAATGCTCGGTCTGTTTAAGATAACACGGCAACCTCACCGCGCGGTGACACTCTGTGCCTGAAGAGACGAGGCGGGAAAAAAACTAAAAGGAAATGAAGACCAGATATAAGTAAGCAGACAATTAGATTGCACATTTGTGCATTAACATGCAAAAATAATTAGGCAGTAATTTATTTTAATGTCTCTCTAATTACTCAAGTTGATTATCTCTTGCAGACAATTCTGTGCTGGGATGAGTTATTAAAACCTACTTTTTTTTTTTACAGCAAAACATTAGACTGACATAGCAACAAATTTGTCCTCTTTTAAAAACAGTATTCTCACTTGTTCTCACTTGCTCCATTAAGTTTACATCCAATTCAATTTAGCAGAACTCGATCCTGAAAACATGCTGTCACCTGTCTGATGCAGATGATAAATAATTATTCATCAGAGATATCACATGCTGTTAACAGTTTGTTTGGTGATAAAACATAATTAAATAATAGCATCTCTATTTCCAAATACTTTGTTTCAGTGTACCCCGCCTGTCGCCCAGTGTCAGCTGGGATTGGCTCCAGTTCCCCTGTAGCCCTTAAAGGATAAGCGGTGTAGATAATGGATGATTGGATGGATGTATCAGGGTTTCTATTGGTGTATTAGTGTTTGTAATCTTCTGATGTCAGTTGCTAGACATGGAGACACAGGCAAAACAGGAAACACATGCTAGTATTGGTCCATTGTAATGGGTTCAATAGCAATGAGTGGGAAATTAAACCAATATTGACCGAACCTTTACTTTAGCCAAGCAGTTTTTTTTTTTTAAATACACCACAGCCCACAGGCGTCAGGGTCCAACAAAATATCTTTCACATCAAACGGTGCCTACCAATTCAAAGCTCCCAATTCTACCAAGGCCCCTTAAAAATAGGGCCAACTAGAATTTCAGTCAGTGACACAGTGACCGAACTATGACTAGCTCAAAACCATAGAGAGCGTTTCAACATTTTAAATTCAACAAGTGAACCAGACTTTGAGCTCAGGTGTCAAGTGTGCGGAGAGACAGTAATGCTGACCCTGAGCTGAGGAGCAGCACGGAGAATCAGCAGCAACAGTGGCGAGAGGCGAGAGCATTTTTCAAGGCTCTGCACGGATCCTAATGGGATGTTCTTGTTGTTGCCAGTGGATAACTCTCATCCTGTGTTCTGGACTACAGATCAAACAGCGCCTGGACTTCACAGAGCAGCCACAGCTCCATGGATAGAGAGGACAGTGACAGAGAGCTGAGTTGGAAGGGCAAGAAAAAGGGTGAAACAAGAGCAAATGAAAGACAGACAGCGAAAGAGAGTAGCGAGAAGTAATGAGCCTGTATTGTATCTCTTCACCCTCACAGGCAGATTATGGTCCATTCTTCTATTTTCAGCTCTGATTTAGGTGAGAGGAAAAGGGAGGTGAAGAGAGGGGAGCAAAAAAAAAGAAGATGAAAGCCAATTATACAAGTGGAGTGGGGATGTGCTGTTGTATTTAAACCTAATCCAGGGAAGCCAGGAGGTGGATATGGCTGCGAGCAGAGCCACAGAAGACAGTGCCACTTATAACAAGTTGGTCCATCAGGACTGACATTCCTACTTTCTGAAAGACTGTTGAACAGACAGAAAAAAAAGGCATCACTCCAAACTATGGGATGCTTTTTGTGTCAATAAATGGTGAACCTGAAGCCTCCTCACATCCACAGAGGACCAGGCGGGTTTGTGGCCCACATGATAGAACGTTACCTCCGTCTATGCCAGGGGTCAGTAGTGATGTCAAGCAAGAGCTCTTTGTCGGCTGATGTGGAATCCAACCTTTGAGAATGGAGGGCAGCTGTGCAGGTGATGGTCCAGCGATGAAAAAAAAGGTTGTGATGAATATCAAGAGCCAAACAGCGAGGTGAGGGCTAGAATAAAGCCTTACCCACAAGGCTGTGCACCAACAAACAAACACACACACACACACACAGCTCCATCATCCACCTGCAGGGGAAAATATGTCTTTCCTCAGCATTGATAACATCTTTAGTCCAATGATTCAACACTTTCCCTCGAGGCCTTTGACAAAAGGACAGAATCAAAAGAGGGGGTTAGTTTTTGAGGAAGTGACTAATGTGCTCTACTTGCAGGGCCGTTATGAGTGGGATGCATCATAGCTTTTAAATTATCACAGACAATGCAGCGCTGCACGATTATGAACGCACAAAAACAGATGTGCTACTACTGCAAGATTCATGCTTTGTTATAACATGATCAGTTGAATAACTGGATGCAAAGAAATAGCATGGAAAAATAAGCAGTTTGGGATCAGCTACTGAAAGACACCTACTGCTTCTATCCCAATGCAACATCTGTCATAGTTAAAATTATTGGCAGCGAGGACAATCTGAATGCTGGCACGAAGACAACTGGAGGGGTTACGGGCAGTAGAAACAGACTTGTTGTTGAATAGTGATGACAAAATACAAAGACGCACAAACATAGGAGGGCAACAATATCCAGATGTTACTTACAGAGTGAGTTCAAAACATCTGTTTTGTGTTGACCTGAAAAACAGTCAAGTTCTTTCATTGCGTCAGTGATGTAGTTTTCTACTCAACGATCAAATCAGACGACCCTGACATCACTGACTTGAGACCATTTACTTTGTTATGACCATGAAAGCGCCACCAAGGAGGTTATGTTTTCACTCATTCTTAAGCTTGTTTGTCAGCAGGATTGCGCAAAAACTATAGGTCGTATTTCCTCAAAACCTGCTGGAAGGATGTGACATAGGTCAAGACGGAATTTTGGGGCGGATCCAGGAAACTTGTATATTGTTATTTTGACTGGTTCAAAGACACGGCAGGTGCCTCTCAAAATTTGAAAGTAAAAGAAAGCATGAACATCCAAACCTGATGAGCAGTAGCTGCTGGACAGAAGCGACGTAAACCAGAAGACAATATCGAAACAGTGAATTGACTTTTTTTATCATCTCCTAGGTCAAATTTTCGGCAAAGGCTCTTCTTTTGACAAGTGCCACTCAAAATTTGAAACATTGGGATCTGTAGCACTAATATGTACACAACAATTATTTAAGCCAATGCATGCACACATCCAGAGAAGATATGGCAAGTGGGAGCATGCTGAGAGCTTGACTTTCTAGCTTGTTGTCAAGTTACTCTTTAAGTAATGGACAAACAAGTGCACTGACAAACAGGTATTTGGGACTGTGATTAAAACTGAGGTTTTGGAGGCAAAGTCTCATAAACATGCACTCTGGATGGGGATGAAAATCACTACACATCAGCGTGTGATATTAAAATTACCCAGCGTTCCCTAGGGAAATAAATCCCATCCAAACGGGGCTTAAGGTGCAGTGTCAGTGCTGTCAGCCCCGGTCATCAGGTCTGTGACACAGACCAAGTTTGAGATCAGTGTCTCAGGTGAGTGTTTGAACTAATACTGAACCAAAGTGTTTTACTTATGGTAGCTGGGGAGAATATAAGTGTTGCTACAGAACTCAAACTGTTTCTATCCTGCCCAAATAATCCAAGCACGCCAGAGAGGCAAAAGTAAGCAGGCGAACATCTTTTATCTTTTCATTAATCATCCCCCGCTCGGTAAAGAAAACAAAAAAACAACACTTATTCTGTCTCTTCATATTCAATTTTTGCAGCACTCTACACACACAAATAGAAGTCTACACACACAAGCATAGTGTGTGAAGGTTGTTCAATATTTCCATTTTCTATTAGAAAAAAAATGGATAAACAAATGCTGCAGTCTGAACCCATCAGCATGAAAAGTGTCTGTCATGGAAGGGGATCCAGTACAGCAGGTGGTGGGTGGCATTACAATGCATGGAGAGAATATACAAGGATACATGTACTTCCTTCCTTCCATTTAATGTTGTTTGCCTGGATGTAAGAGAAATATCCGGTGCCCAAAGACGGTGTCCAGGGATCATGTTTGTTCATGCTTGTGTGTGTGCGTGTGTGTGCCAGACAAAAAAACTCACCCACTCGTGCACACGCGTGCGCACGCATGCACACCCCCACAAATCTACTTTCCATTTGGAAGCGGGAGAGAGTGAGGGGAGCAGAAACAGTGCAGCGAAGCAGATGTAATTACAAACGGCAACACAAGCCATGTGCCTGCACACGGAGGAAGTAAGTCAGAGCTTATCAGGGTGCCACAGAATGGGGAAATCTTCCAGCAGAGGTGGCAAGTGCTCCCTGCTCTTTTCAGATGTGACACATTGGGAAGATGATGGCAGCGGCGGTGGTTGGGCTCTAAGTGGAGAGGATAGCAAATAAGGAAATAGTCCCTCCCTTCATAACTGGTAGCAGGCAATCACTGGTTTGCCCCAGGAGGAAAGATTTGAGGCAGATAAACAGCACAAGTCTAGTCAGCACCTCATACACAGGCAGGAAGGTTAGTTGGAAGATACAGGAGGGCAGTGAGCGTAAGGAGGTGACTGGATATGGCTGATGGCAGCACAGCAAATAAGTAGTGAATTAGATATTGCTTGTTATGATTATGAATGTCATTGCAAAAATGTACAATCAATTTGTAATGCTGCGCGACTCTCTGTGTTCACAAGCCACGGCAAAAAGAAACCAGTTACTTTTGTCTGATACTGCTGCTGCTACTCTTGTTGTTGTTTTGTTGCCGTTGTTGGTGCAAAAGATGTCTGGGGGGGGGGAGGTTTTCGCCAGGAAATCCTGAGGAGAGATTTGACAGGCACTGTCAGATGACGAAGTGAACAGCTAGGAGATGAAGATGGGTACGCTCCTGACAGGTTTATTGCAAAAACTCTAGGTGTAAACTGCTTGGCCTTGGTGCTGCCTGCTGCTGCACAATCATGCGCACGTGAGCTTTTACACAAGCATATGCAACAGACGTGCACGCACCGGAGATCGCACAGGCTCAGGCCCGCAAGTTATACTGTCTCTGATGTTTTCTGAGAGACGAGTGATGGGTAGAGGAAGAGGGGGGGAGTTTTCCTTTACGATCAAAAGGAGAGAAAGTAGCATGAGAAAGGTGCACGTCAAACCCAATGAATTGCCACCGCAGCATCCATACGTTCAGGCTTTATATCCTTCTCTCATTTTCTTATACGCAGGAGAGAGATTTCACCATTTCTGGACTGCAGCTCTGCGCATCACTTCATGTTCTTCTTTAATCGTGGTCGTAATTATTGGGATATTACTTTTTTTTTCAGACAAGAAACCAAAATAAACTGTATGTGCTGCCATAATAATAATAAACATTATTTATACAGCACTTCAAAACCCAGTCACTAAGTGCTTCACAATAAGCAAAGACAACAAATCAATAAAATGGGCAGATAATAAAATTAATAAACAGCCCAGCTAAAATCAATAAATGCTTTCTGGTAGATTTCCAACGGAGCGAGTATAAATAAAATAAAAGAATAAATAAAATTGTAAAACTCAGGAAAAGGCTTTATGGTAGAAGAGAGAGGAGAGAGAAACCAGGAACAGTTGTGTTACCATCATGTTTAAGCTCTGCCAGTTGTTATAATGAAAATAATAATCAGTGGTAAAATCACATCATATGTTAAAAACTGCTTTCCTACAAAATAAGTTCTATAGTTCTATAGTCCAGACAGGAAAAGACAACGGCATGTATGAGCTTTTCTCGGTCAGGGAGAGATAGAACTTGATGATATCATTGACATGTGTTTTAAAATTCTGTTGGGAATTGAAAATACTTTTTCCTGTCTTTTCAGAGTCATGTACTCTACTTTGCACGCTGGGCAATTCCAAGTTATGCTCCACATGTCCAAAAACCCACTGTCAGACGACTCCCTTGAAATAAATAGGACTGAGCAGGAGGAGAACAAGACAACATTCTCTTTCGAGTAGATTTTGTCCTCCAGGATGCAGTCTGTTACCTCCCTGCTGATTCACCATTGGTAATCACCAATATAGCTCGGAGAAATCAGAAAGATAAGGGAAAGGAGAGAAAGTCAGTTCAACAGAGAGAATGAGGATACATGGAGGGGGGAGGGGGGGGGGGGGGCTTTGAATGAAATATGGCTTATATTATTTCTCTCTGCTCTCCAGACAGGGCCGTCTGTCATGGCCAGGAAGGGGCCAGAGAAAAGTGGGCTAAGTGGTCAGGCCATTTCTTGTGCCTTTCCAAGTGGCTGAATAGATATTAGGATTTTACAGGCTATTACACATGATAATTGCACAGCATATTGAATTTTGGGCAATTTTCTCTACAGTGACACCCTCTTTTCTTGCACAATCTTTTCTATAAATAAACATTTTACAGTACCCAAAGTATCCATCACGTTTGGACTATGATTTAAATGTTGTTTATGTCACACAATCTGCATCCATGGCTTTCGGGAAAATTCAATAACAGCACTATACTAATTGCATGGCTTAAACCAAGCTTTAGCTCTTTAGATATTCATCTAAGCCAATTAAATGAGAGGCGGGCTGGGGATGGGGGCATAATCCTAGCTTGAATGTTAAGAGTGCACATTCGAGAGCAGCGTCAGAGGAGGACCCAGTCCACTCGAAAACAGCATCACGGCTTGAATGCAATTTATTCACCCTGTGTGTGTCCGCTAAAAACGTACATGTACTTAGTTAGAAAGAAAGGGTAATTAATAAAAGATGATTAATAATTGGTAGCTATGGCTATACATCCTTATATATATATATATATATATAGGGAATATCAGATGAGTATAATTAAATTAGTAAGTATGTGCAGCATGCAGTTAGATATATAGTTAACATTTCACAACAAGAAAACTGATATTATTGCTTATAAGAACGGAAGAATAACACACTGCAATCTATCTCCGTTGTCCTAAAATAGGAACAAGACCAAGTGTTTACTACAGGTGTTTAAATTAATATAGATTTTATGGCAAAGCCTGTGCTACAAAAAAAATGGAATTAAAGCAGGGGCGGATGTGGTGCCATTACTAAAATTAGTGCGTGTGACTGCAGCATCAAACAACTAAAAGAAGAAACACTGGCACTGCCACATTAGTGGTCGTTTTCGCAGTTGAAGCCTAAATTGTAGCTCTTACCAACGTGCAGGGCAGCTTGGTAAATAAAGAGGCACACACACACACACACACACAGATGGCCTTTTATGCACTTCCAGTTTTTAAATTCAACTGCCAACACATCCCATCTAACAGATACAAAGACTGTTTGTAGTCAGCGTTCAGCAGAGACCTGTGCAGAAAGAGTCTAAGGTCAACTCTGACGTGTGTGAGTATTTGAGCTGCATTGCCACATGATGCACCATCCTGCAAACTCAGCTTAGTTGTGATCAAGTGCAAGGAGAGAGAGAGAACAGATCATGATTCGCTGATGGAGTACCCTCAGCACTACCATTCATCAACATAATTAACCATAATCAGCACCAGCCGCAGAGAGAGAGGTGGATGATGGAGGGGGAAAAAAACAAGTTTAATATGTGTCTTTTTAAATGCAGAATATCATTGTGGTCGGGTTTAAGTGAAATGCCCTGCATCGCTGAGTTCAATGAAAAAAGTATACACCCATTGATCCATTAGCTATCAAAGCATTAGTTAGTGTTTTTCACATGTTCTGAGGAATATAACTGAACCATGAACTGTTAAAAATAAAGTGCCTGCAGTGCACCTGCAGATTAAACCATTTTATATCGTACCTTAACCCCACAATATGTGACTTTGGCCACTAGGGGTCTCTCAATCAAAACAATAACAAAAGACCTAGTTTAACGACATCGTGAAGCAGCGTGGGATCGTGGGAGTTGTTGTCTTCTAACTAAGAAGCTGTTTATTTTTCCTCGTCATGTGTCGTTCGGATCGGAAGTTACAGCAGAGATGGGAAAAAAATTCTCTGGCTTTTTATTGAATAATGTAAGTACACAAGTTAAGATATATCACATAGGTCTAGTTGTTTTTAGACATTAAAAATTAAGAATTGTTTCATATTATATTATATATAGGTGTCAATGATGTGAATCTTAGACTACGGTGTTTATGCTAAAGCTTAGAGAATGAGCAACACAAACACGCTCCCGGTTTGTCAAGTCTTGCCTCCGTCAAGTGTCTGTAGCTCATCTCGCATAATTTCAATAACTGTTCATCAGGATCAGCAAACATGCTTGACGGATTGTCTGAAACCCCCCCGACAGCCTACGCCATGTCTCCAGCCAAGTTCCTATTACATATGCTGATCTGTTCGTCTCCATTCATTATTAACAGCCAAATGCAGCCGGGGCCATGTAGGCCACTTTATGGGACTTTAAAATTTAAATACTTCAAAATTCCTGGGTAATTTGGACGATGACCTGACAGCAGAAAGGTGTCTCACTGCATACAAGCTCGGGGGGGGGAAGGGGGGGCTAACTGGCGACAACTCAAGACTTTGCACGTGTACATCAGTCAAATATTATTATCCAACTGTTACATTTGTCGTTATCTCAGAATAAATCAGTGACTAAGTAAAAAGAAACATTAGTTTCTAAAACGGCTGGTGTTCTTTTAAAGACAAATAATTATCTAAAACTTTGCAAGTGCCCAAGCACTCAGTTATGTAATGATGTTTAATAATCTTTAATTCAACCATGTTACTGTTTGATAAAGAAATCATGAATAAAAATGAGCTGAGATTGTCTGTGCTGTGTAGACAGTAAGAACCAACATTTATTCAAACTACATTTTAAAAAATTGATTAAAGTACAGAGGCCTTGTGAGTACTGCTGGGTTTTTCTGGTTTTTAATTGTCTTTCCAAAAGGTTGTGAAATAAGTTCTACTGTGGCTCTTTTTAATTATCTCTGTGTATGTATGGAGCGGTGTGAGTGGTGCGTGTTTCACAAGTGAGTCTGTCAGAAGCCAGTCCCCTATGACCCTGACCTTTTCAGGAAACTAATAGAATTACAGCACACTGAATGCCAATTAAATAAACACATAAAAGGAAAATAAAACAGGCAGAGAGAGCACAGGAGTGTAATTGCCATGAAACCCCTTAAGGTAAACACATGTTCCATCAGTAGGCCTCCTCAGTGCGATATAGGGCGATGGGCAGAGGAAGGCGTGTTTCTGTAGGTGTGTGCATGTGTGTGTGTGTATGTGTGTGTGTTTGTGTGCACTGAAGTGCAGAGACAAAAAGCCAGGGAGGAGGGAGTCGCGGCAGACTAGCCTGTGAATGGGTTGCTAATTTAGCTCTGTTTTAATTAGCTCTCCTGCCAGAGCACTGCAAAGCAGAGGGGGCTAGCGGGGAGCCCTGAAGATGTGGGCAGACTTGCAGGCTGAAAGAGGCCACCAGATTGGCATGCCTAACTACTGCCTGTCTCAGACCAGTAGCTGGGCCCACACACACATTGCCCACCACTGTTCGAACCGCCCAAAGGTATAAAATTAATTCTGCAACTGGCCAAGCAATAACAACACACACATACTCATTCATGCTACTTTATTAACTCCAATTCTTTTTTTTTGGATGTTCGTTTTTTTTTTCCATTTCTCCTGTGCCCTCAGTCTTGCTTTAATTAAATCATGGTCCTCGTTTTTTCTCTCTACTTAACAATGCAAAGACAAAATTTGACAGTTGTTTATGATAATGCTCCCGACTCTCACTCTCTAAGGGACAATCTCTGTTTACAGAGCAAAGGAAGAGAATGGAGACAATCCCCTCTGAGCAGCAAACAGTGCCTGATGGAATGAGCAAATATGAGCCTAACTGCCTAAGTTTTCTGAGAGGATTTATGATATGGCATCTTATTATCTGCAGGTCAGATTACCGCCATACGCTGCCCTCCAAAATAAAGAGGTTCCACGCCACATAAAGCCCAAAGTGTTTCCAGAGCTGTGCCACACACCGGTGCACTTCCAGCACACATTTTAAGGCTGACTACACTGTTCCACTTCCCTGGTTGATAATGACAAGTTAGTCACTAAGCTCACCACTTCTCTTGTTTGCCTTAGCACTTCAGGATCAGGACAACCAAAAGGTCAAAAGGACGTTGGCATATTTCCTTAGTGACACCAACCTGACGCGCCTGCTACCTGAAATGGATCGTAATTGGTCGGTGAGTACCCCAGTAATGTGGCGAAGCTCTCCAGTGAAGACAGATTAAGCTACCTGCAGATGAAGATAGGGCAGGGCCTGGGGACGACAGGGAAGAGGGTCTTCTACTTGACTTTGAAGACAGAGAGGGAAGATGGAGAGCTTGAGATGAAGGAGGCTGATTAACATATTGTGCAGCAGAGAGAGAGCCCCTATCTACCAGTCAGAGCCTGTCTGGGGAAATATGCTGCGGCCGCCACAGTTAATGGGAGCCAGCATGTTTATTGTCCTGTTAATTAGCAGGGATGTGGTTAGGGCCATAAAGATATGTAGTATGTGAATTCAGGGGAGGACGCAGGAACAAGTCAACAAAGAGCCGTAACAGCACACCAGCAACTGCAACGACAAATAATGTTCAACCCCTCTAACAATTCTCCGCCAAGATGTTAGAAGTTTTCTTTTTCATCGCAGGATGAATAATTGCGAAGGTTTATGCTACATTTCCTGAAGCCTTAGGTTAGGTCACTTTTCTGCCAGTCGAGGTGTTTGATCTGCAGACTTTGATCATAAGTATATGCATGGTCTGCCAGTCCGATTTGACTGCACATCTGAGTGTGTAAAAAAATATCACTATATGATTTTCTATAGTGTTTCCGTACTTTTCCTCTGCATTCGACACAACTTACCACAGTGACTTTCGACATAAAACAAAGACTTAGAACTACTGCACTCGTATCTCATTTTTAAGTTCCCTTTTGGGCATAAAGACACAGAGTCAAATACAGATTGAGAAAGACAGAAAAAGGGAACTCATCCCCTTGTACCCACTTTTTGGTATTGTGTCTGATCACTGGAGGAAAGAACTCTTCTGAAGCGAAGCCTTTGGGCAAAAAAAAAAAAAAAAACCCTACAGTCATTTCCATAATTCATATTTCAGCCAGATTCCAGTAACACATGGACAACAAACAGAAATAATGGAGTTCCTGGGTTTTATTTTTATACTAATCACCTCTCGTATATAACGTGCAGACCATCCACATGCGTGCATACTCACACACACATATGTCATGCTCTGGCCCAGACCAACAGTATCAGAACACCACTGTAGCTCCAGGCCTCTAATTGGCCCCATTTCTCCTCCTCTTGTCTCCCTCTTTGTGCTCATGAAAGCACCGGCTATTCTGTCAAATACATGTCTCAGAAAAAAGAGTGGACACAGTGTAGCCTGCACTTATCCAAATACAATAAAACTCTCCAAATGAAAGCAAAGACAAAAGCTAAAGCCAGTGTGTGCGTGTACATGCGATACGTGCATGTGCATGTGTCATAGGCTACCTTCGGGGACAAATATCCGTCCATTGGAAAGGGAATGGCTTGTGGACAAAAACTTTCTTCAATGGGAGAAAAGTTGATTCTTGGGTCAGTGGTTAGAGTAAGGGTTAGACAAGTAGTGGTTGCGGTTAAGGGAAAGTCTCCAGGAATTTAATATGTCAGTGATAATGTCCCCACACGGAACTGCAAGTAACTGCATGTGTGTGTGTGTGTGTGTGTGTGTGTGAGAGATAGAGAGACTGACAGAATGGGGGTGAGATGGGCAGACAGGCAGTGCGGGCAGACAGCGAGTGTGTGCCGGCTGCACACTGTGAGGCATGAAGGAAGGCCATTGAAGGATCTGTCGCGGGCGTCTCATGGACACACAGAGGGGGCTGCGAGTACGACACAGCCACAGAAAGAACAGAGGCTCTTCAAAGCTGATTGTGGCATGCATCACTTAGAGCCAGTGCCTCCCACCCACTGTCCGGGCCAGCCAATCAATGGGCCTATTGTTGTGATGCATGTGACCAGAGGTTTATGGATGTCCGTGTGCCGCAGTGTCTGGCTACGGCGGCTCCGAAACTGTTACTGTTGATTATAAAAGGACCGCTGCCGCACACACCCTCGCTCTGCCTCGCTCCCCCCTTTTATTCTTCCATCCACTGCAGAGCCAATTTGCTAATGGATGCAGCAACCTTGTGATTTATTGTTGTCAAAGATACGCTTCAAGTAAAATGCACTAAATGATTTAAGTTTGCAGGCAAAATTTACATTTGAAAGCCTGCCCACTCCGGAAAGCGCATCACATCAAATATGCAAAGTTGATTATGTAGAGCATGGTTCTAAATCATTGTTCTAGCCCTCTCAGTGATATTAAGTCTGTATGGATTGTCTGTGGTTTGCGTCTATTCTCGGATTCAGTGTGCAAGATGGGAATTAAAAGAGCTAGTAGGAAGACGGTTGCCCGCAACAAAGCCTCCACTGTCTGGCATCTTTTGTATTAAATCTGCCTAAAGGTTACGGTAGTACCACTGAGTGCTCCTGGAAATCTCCACTTAGGTTTAACTACTGTGGGCTGTATGCTAGAAGAAGTGCAGACAGTGTTCAATGTAATGGCCTGCACTCAATTTTATTTTCTGTCATTTTCTGCTCAGCATTCAGTGCAGACCCCAGACAGACGGTCACTTCTATCTCCACTCACTTGTATAGGCATGCCAGATATATAACTCCCTCTATCTCTGTGGCCCTTTTTAACCCACGTCAGCACAGAGTTATTACAGAGACAGGCCCACAGGAGGGTCTCTGCGTTCCCCGGGGTGTCTGGCTACTGCTGAAAACCAGCTGTGGCTCTTAAAGCTAAGTGACAATCTACAAAAAACAAAAAGCAGCACGTGGCGGCAGATACATAATATTTCTTTCACAATCTGCCGACTGTTTCACACGTTACATTCTGTGACCTCACCATTTGGGCCTTTACAGTTATTCTCCTGTCCCTCCTCTCGTCTCTCAGCACACGTTTACTGCCAACCAGTTACTTCTCATGAGAAGTAGGACGCAGCAAAAAGTAATTTGACGTTCAAGTAGTTTGCAAAATAATGGACGCCACTTCTAAAGTCTTGTTAAAACATCAGGAAGGAGGAGGGCACAAAAAAACACACAAAGTAAACATAACAAAAAAAAAAATCTGATCAAATTACCGACAATTACATACATTTAGGTTCATTACAGGTTTTGAAAAAATATGCCCATAACACTATAATCCAGATGTGAATTAAATTGCCAAATTACACACTGTAAAGTAACACGTACTGCACTGTAATGTGTGTGTGTTGTGGAGGCTCTATCCACCAGCACCCTAACAGAGACTTTATGCTGCATATACCGTACATGTATTGAGATCAGATACACATATGTATGTAAACATTTTCTACAAACTGCTTTAATTTAAAGCAGTTTGTAGAAAAAAAATATCCACTCTCTGATCGCTGAAAAAAATATCCTGCTAACAGATAGACAAACAGCACTGAAAACATAACCACCCCGGCGGAGATAATTACAACAGACTAAATCTACAAAAAGTCATCTTGAATTGTCTAAAATGATCAAAGATTGCAGATGAAGAAGAGTAACGCACGCAGAGCCTGTTTCCAGGACAATGTCCAACTGAACCACGGCACAGAATCGCACTCACATAGAACAGAAAGCTTCCCAAGAGTTTCATTGATAACTGATAACAGCAACCATTTAACCACTTGGACCGGTATGGATGCGTGTGTGTGATGGAACATATGTTTGTGTCTGTATGTGCATTAGTATGTGAGGTTAACCTGTGGATTAACATGTGGATGTGGGTCTGCACGGAGAGAGACAGACAAAAATGTGTTAGAAGCCACCAATCAGCCCTGAGGCACTGCTCCGGGGGTCTTCCTGTCAGCATGCTCAGTGCCACAAACGGACACATGCACTGTATACTCAATGCACGATTCCATAACTGACTTACACCCACTGCTTTCACCACAGGGAGGACACGGCACTGCACTGGGGAGTCGTCATTTTTCCCCACTATGCCTCGACCCAGACCCAAGCACTTTTCAAATGTCATTAGTCATTAAAACGATCTAATAGTGATCATATCAGCACTTGTGGATAAATCACAGCGTATTTGACACTAAGAGCCCATTTCCATTCTGCACTGATGGATGTCAGTGACGCCATGCAGGCAACCTGAGGTGCCGCTTCACACTCGGCTGAATCTCCTTATCTGCGAACACGCATTTCAAGTGCCGAGTCGAAACCTAATTTTGCTTCCAAACAAATGCAACATGCCAATGAAAAATAAAGGGAGGAAGAGAGCGCTGCCGTGTGCGCTAAGGGTCCTAACTCCTGCTTAATTTATGGCATATTTTGAAGTTAAAGAAGCAGTGGAGGCAAAGCACAGGTCATTGAGTCTGTGGCTGAATGCAGCTGTGTTTTCAGACAAAAGCTGCTTTCACACATGCACTGTACTTTTTCTGAAATTCCAGGAGCTGTATGTGAGAATGCAGATGTCCTAGTAATTTGCTCTGGACATTTTCTGGAACTTTTCCTGCCAGCACCCAGATAAAATGTTAGGACAAAATCTCGAGTGAGCACATGTGAGAATACAGCAGGAAAATGTTCCTGAAAAATTCCCAGCGAATGAGTTAGCAACGCAACGGACACGATACTGGAAGAAGACAAGAGGGGCCATTCATGTAGAAGATCTAGAAAAAGGTGTCAACTTGGAAAGACAACAAGGTTTCAAGAGCTTTAGGTGATAAAAGCAGATGCTGGTGTCGTGGTGCTGTAAACAAAAACATGTGCATCTTTATAAGCACCTTCCCCTGAATGTTCTGGAGATTTTCCTGTTGTTGTTACCACATCGGACCCAGAAAATATATGAAAAGGCCAAATCCAGAAAAAGTTACGATAAATTTTTCCAGATATATTCAGGGAGTTGAAAAGGGCTTTACTGGTTTAGGGGACGCGATGATGTGGATGTACAGTACAGTAGTTTCATTCCTTCCATTTTACTGTAAAGACTTTCAGCATCAAGTTATACAAAAGAGAAGAAAATCCCAAGTAACACTAACACCACATTACACATCTGAATTGTGGATGGCATTTGAATCCCTCCCACTCGGCTCGGCTCTTCTGTGCGGTGCTGGTGCTGAGGCTAGGCCTGCATGTGTGATCAAACAGAGAGATTAGACAACTAACTCTCTTCATCCCCTTCACACCAAACCATGTTGAAAGGCTTCATTAAAGCTCAGAGCTGAAGATACAGTATCAGAGGCAATTTTCCCTGCCTTTCCTGAGGAAAAACCAGGATCCCATTGTGAGAAACAGAGGGAGAAAAGTCTGTCTGGGCCGGGAGATGAGATATAATACCGCTGCCTCTGTGCTGTAATCTATCGTGATGGGCTTGGGCTAATGGGAGTCTGACCTGCAACAGAGCTCATTGGGAGCCATGCAAAGAGGCAGAGTATAAGGGAGAAGGAGGCGGGGATGGCAGGAGGGCATAAGAGAAAGTCAGAGGGAGAGAGAGAGAGAGAGAGAGAGCAGGAGAAGCAAGATAAAGAGAGAGAGAGAGAGAGAGAGAGAGAGAGATGGGGGGGGGAAATTGGCTTGAAATTTTCTGACAATGAAATGTCTCCAGTAATTGTTCCTGCGGTGATAAATGATGTCCCATTGTACAGTGGGTCTCCTTGTCCTTGGGAGTCAAAGAGATGAGGAGAGGGGAGGAGAGCAGCGGAGGGAGGGGACGCAGAGATGGACTGGCAAAGCAGCATTTAACTTGGCTGCGGCTGCGAGCAGTCAACTTTCTGAAGGTGATATACTGTGTGTGTGTCCGTGTGTGTGTGTGGGGGGGGGGGGGGGGGACCGATTTGAGTTATAGACCTTACGGAGTGAGGACATTAAAGCAAATGGGTTAAGGTTAGAATTAGATTAAGGGTGTGGCTGGGGTAAAGCATTTAGTAGTGAAACTTAAGGTTAGGGAAGGGGGCTCAGGAATGCATTATGTTAACGAGTGCCCTCACAAAGGTATGAGTGTGTGTGTGTGTGTGTGTGTGTGTCCGTGCTCATTCTTGTTTGTGTCTACGTGTCTATGCGGCGTCTATGTCGAAGCATTTCTGGTGAAGTGAACCAGCAGGCAGCACAGTTGTGAGCGGGGCTCCTGCCCTTGGGGATGAGGCTGACAGAATAAAAACACATCATAACACTGCAGTAATATTCCCTTGACAACACGCTCAGAGCACTTTGTACCCCAGAGACATTTTGCAGCAGCCATCCACAGGGAAGAACATTTACAATGTAGTGACTTCTCTAGCAGACAGTCTCTTAGAGGCCTAATCGTTTCAAGGAAAACTCCAGTGTGGTTTCAGTTTTTTTGACATCATTATTATGAATTACAATAATAATAAAACAATAATTATAATCGCCTTGCCTTCTGTGACAGTCGTTTTTGGATAAGTTGGATTTATATGGTGGGTGGTCTGACATTTAAGGTTTTTTCATCTTATCGGGCTTCGTCCCTGAGCTTATACATATTTTAAAATATCTTAAATCCATCCTATTGTATTTTTTTCAAACCTTTGGGAACAGTGAGAGTGAAGTCGAGCTTCTCTAACTTTCTGGGGATTTTTTTCTGCACCAAAATAAATGTTTAAACAGTATCTAACATTGTCTTAGACACAGGACAAATCACTCAAGACAAACCAAATCAAGAAACAAGCCACAATTCATCAAATACATGTCTTACACAGTCAAAGTCAGAGATTTATTGCCCTGCTGCAAGTGCCTCATAACACAGAGATGGTACTTATTTTGAATTGTTGACTATAAACTGAAATCACTGACATGCACAATTAAGTATGTCATTAAGGTGACTATTTCATAACAACAGTAGCCTATAAACAAAATCTAAAATTAAGCTGCATCTTCCATGACTGGTTTCGTCTTGATATATCAAGGTGACTAAGGTTAAATCGAAGACTTTTTCATGCCCCTTGAAATTAAATTTAAAACCAAACTTCGGATGCAAATACACAGCAAAAAAAACCATTTCTTTCCATTACACTCCATCACCTTAATCTGTTCCAAGACTTTCAAAAAACAGTGCGGTTTCCTTCATTAAACTGCATTTCCCCATGTTCATAAACTATCTAGCAGGCAGAGGAAAGAAAATTAAGAGAAATCTAGAAAACACCACAACTGAGGAACTATCTATTTGAAACACATCAGCACACAGTGAAAACTACATCACTTATAATCTGTCTTTGAATAAATTCATGATTTTGGATGGAGTTTTGCCGACAAAAGTAAAAAATAAAAGCAGGTTAAATCTACGAGAGAAAAAAAAAGTCGGTTGAACGACACAAAAATTCTTTTCCCACAGACTTCCTGTCATCGGGGTAATATCTATTAAAAGAAAGTTGCTGAACACTTATAGAAATCGATCATTTTACACCATCTCTGCTGTGGAATGTTTATCCGAGTCGGCTGTGTGAAAAAAAAAAGAAGGGCTTAATGCACATTCATTCCACAAGTGAATACGCTGTTTGTAAGACTCCACAACAAGCCTGCTTTTCAGTGATAAGCATAGAGGTTAATTGGCGTTCATGTCATTCATGTTAATTGGCATTTGTGTCATGATGCAAAACAGGAAAAAAAAATGAAAACTATGATGAGCGAGATGTAGCATGGATAAGTAAAGTGGGGAATAAAGGGCGCATGTCAGTTACTTTGTGGCAGGAAGGAATTAATCCTAAGTAATTAATGTGGGAAACATCTTTCGCTTTGGGCCCAAACAGGAACACGAGAGGAGCGGCAGAGAGAGAGAGAGAGAGAGAGAGAGAGAGAGAGAGAGAGAGAGAGAGAGAGAGAGAGAGGAAGCTGTTTCCCAAGAAAAGAGCAGAAGAAGCTGTTCATGTTCAGGAAGGATCGTGAAGGCGAGAGGAGGAGGACACACTGTAACTGCTAAAGAGAGTGCAGAGCCGCGAGTTACCCATGACACACATTAATCATTGGTGGCCTCTCTGTACACTGCATACAAAAAAAAAATGATGATCCTCTCCCCTGCACCGCTATCTCACCTACAGCTGTGACACAAACACAAGCCCAGGTGTCACAGAAACCACTCTCTTCTCTTCCCTCCACTTCCACTTTTACGCTCCCAATGTTTTCTGCATTATTTCATGTCCTTCCCCCTCAACACACACACACACACACACACACACACACACACACACACACATTTATGTTATCTTGCCCCCACCCCCCTCTCTGGTCGTTGCTGGCCTTGGACATGTCCATACCAGGCAGAGAGCTGGTGGCTGAAAGAAAAAGGTTATACTCATTATACAGATTAAACCTGTAAATGCCCTGTCATTGGTGTAATCGATGTGCCACTTCATTGCGGTGACTTATTGATCAATCTCATCTCAGGGTCGCACACAGTGCATCGTTATAGCTCCGGTAGCGGCAGGGACTATCTTTCCGTTCAGACCCTGGCCCTTCCACAGATGTGCTCTCTCCGAGTCCCTCACCCTTATTGGTAGTGTTCTTCAACACTAGGCTCACATCCTGCCTTTTCAGGGTGGCAGAGTGGTGACCACTGTCGTCTCATGGCAAAACGGTTCTTGGTTCAAATTTGGTTCCAGGTTTGGCGGAGGTCTTTCTGTGGGGCGTTTGCAAATACTCCAATTTTCTCCAGGTACTCTGGCTCCTTACCACAGTCCAAAGACATGCAGACTGAGGGTTAATTGGAGAAGTCAGTCAGGACAGTCGGTGTGAAGGAGAGTGTGAAGGGTTTCTTGTCTCTGTATGTTGGCCCGTAACACGCAACCTGTGCAGGGTCCACCCAACCTCTTACCCAATGCGATGGATAGAACTATGTAGCAATGATACTGTTCTGCAACAAATCAAGCAACTCTCATGGGGGGACTTGAGTCCTCCAGCGGCTGCAGGTTTGGTTGCCACCTGGACCTTTGCAGCAGATGCTACCGATTCTCTCTCCCATTTTCACTCTTGAACTGGCTATGATTTCATTAAAAATATATAATAAGTTTCTTCTGAATACTAGTCCTATCACCATCTTTGAATAAATCTTTATGACTGTACAGACATATGTTCAAGTTCTAGACACATTCAAGCATTTATAACCAAGTGCTGCAAGACTGTAAAGGCGCTGATTACTGCCCTTGTTCAGTGGTCATTCAGTCGAGGGTGTCCTTCCACCATTGTTACTCATTTCTGCTCAACAACTCCTTTTGCTTATAGGTGCACAGTCTGAAAAGAACAACCTTCAACAACCTTTCAACAAACCTCTGTGCAAATCTCCTTTATATGGTTTAAGATATTCTGATAACAAACAAAGAAAAGGGGGAAAAAACAATAATAGTAATTAAAAGTTATATACATCTAAAACATCTCTTATCTGTAACTTTTTTTTTTTTTTACTGAGGCAGCTATGCTCCGTCCAACAAATCGAGCTCTCAATACTAATGGAAAAAGATTGTTCCATTGCCTTGAGACACAATAGTACCAGACTACTCACTCAGAGCGTGTTCTGACTTGAATAAAAGATGAAAATTAATTAAAAGAAGAGTACCTAAATTAGGGGAGGGGAGGGGGGGGGCACCCCAGAGTAAGACAGAAAATACACATAAATAAATCCATTTATAGGAATTCTACTCCGAAGGAGAATAGTAGATGTTTGTGTAGAAAGCAAATCTGACAACCGACCACCTGTCCAATCTTATCTGAAAATGAACAACAGTGAGTCTATTTAGCGAAGCTGAAAGGAGATACATTTGGCTCCTTTGAAAGCAAACGCTTTACTGCGGGGAAGACAGAAAGGCAGAGCAGCTGCCTCGCCTCGCATGGCGCCTGCCTCTCCAGGCCCACAGATCACAGCGAAACCACGGCTACAAAAGACATCAATTTGTGATCACAAATAACACAGCTCATCTTCCCTCACATTCAGAGGAGAAATGCTCATATCACCCACCGCTCGTCTTTGGAACTCTTCTGTCCCTGTTGCACCGGTCTGATGGGGGGGTATCAGGTGCACGTGCCGATTGAAAAAATAATTGGTTTTGGTAACAGCATAGATGGACGTGTGCGATCGGCCAAGTTCTGGGAGTGGAGTTTTCATGCTTATCATGCTGCACAGCTGCACACTCCGGGGTTTCTCGCTAAAAACAGTCTATATTAATAGTGAGGTGGATTCCTTTGTTTTAAACTGCTTAAAGAAAAGAAAAGAAAAGGCTCTGGATACATGGGGAACCGAAGAAGGCCTGTTTTAAAACTGAATAGTTTTATCTAGCCTTTGGATTGGATTTTTCTGTGCCCTTCTTGCAGGGCACAGAATTTCTGTTGAAATGGAAACAGAAGCAAACTGTGCCTGTTGTCTCAGGGAGCTATGGTAACAAGAGGTTAAGGCTCAAGGCAAAAATGACTGGAATCTCTCACCTTTTGCTTAAGGAACTAATTTTTCATGTTAGGCAGCTGTCACTTCAACACAACACCCCCCCCCCCAGAGGCACTGTATATATGTACACCACAAAGTCAGCAGAGCCCCAAATGCGTCACTTGTAAATAGTGAGCGTTTGAAGACTATGAGCACAGTGCTGCGGTATTTGCCACGAGGGTGAGAGTGTATGAGTCTGGCTCGTCGCTAACAGGAGTGAGCTCCTACAGTATGAGGAGCCATATTAAACTCTCCATCATTCACCATTTTTTTTCCCTTACCTTCAGTTATGGATGGACACAGATGACCGGGAAATTGCACCCTGTCTGACAAATGGCCAAAGTGCATTGCTCCGTGGGCTGCCCACTGGCAAACTGCTGCTACTGAAGGAAAGGACGGGAACAAATCGTCTCCCGCTGCTCCAATTACTGAGCGCGCTCATCTCACAGAGGGACTGCAGTCAACTCCCCGAGAGCGCGATGGAAAAACACTAGCTTTGAGAGGGTGCATGATGACGGGGTCAAGGGTAAGATGGCATCTCAATCCAATCAGCTATCCCCCTTAATTTGTTATTTTACTATAGTGGGAGTCCACCAGACAGGTGACCGGCGCAGTTAGGACATTGCTGCATAAATCAAACAGTTAACAGGTAACTTAGTATGATACCAGTTTACATAAAAACATGGTCATGGAAATGGCAATATTGTATTCCAGCGTTGGAGAAAGGAGAGCCAATGATTTTCTGTCCAGTTAGGAAGTGATATACTGGAGCTCTGGGTTTGCCTATTCAATATGAGCTTGAAGTGCTCCTTAGGGGAATGAGGGAGTTAGTAAGTTTTAAAAATAAAATCTGGGAAAAATAGGGCGGGGGAGTGCGGGCTCTTTGTTAGATTTAAATGCTCCACTATGTTCTCTGTGATGGGCCGGGGGTAATTTATTGCCACAGCCATTACGATTATTAGAAAACTCACTCAGGAAGACAAATGGCAGCCTGGCTGGTTGTTGGTCTTCCGTCAGAGCTGACAAGGGAGAAGCGGCACTCTTGGCTATTGACATTTTCACACCTAAAGCCAAGCTCTGCCAGCCGTACTGAAATTCAGACCCCAACTTAATGGCAATGAGCTAAATCATCACTGGTCTTTTCTTTTTTTTCCCCCTCCTTTATAAGAGGAGGAGCATCCTGTAAGGTACAGCCTTTTGTAATGGTCCTTGGAAAGCCCCCCCCCCCCCCCCCTTCCCAGTTTGACAGATTAAAATGAATCTTGCCATAAATAACTTCAATCACAAAGAACCATTAGAGAGACCGTTAGGAGTGTCTAAATGGAAGCCATTTCTTCTGTTGGACTGACAGTATAGAGGGAAGAAGGAGGAGATTTGAGAGGAAGGGACCGCGTTCCGATGTGCTTTTTCAATTCCAACATTTTTGAGGCCTATGAGTCATATTTCACTCACTGGCCCAGAAAGAATGACAAATGATTTCAGTTGTTTCGCAGTGATTGAAAGTGAAAGGTGACATGTCTATCAGTGAGGGCTCTGGCCCCACAATAACACCTTCTCTGCTAGCACGAGATACAGCAATAAAAAACAATTGTTGAGAAAAAGAAAACTTAAAGTTTGAAGTTTAAAGCCGTTAGTCCATGGAGCGAAGGAATAAGCTGTATTCACTTTTAATCAACCTCTAGGACCTGTTGCAGTGATGCTCAGTGGCCGTGGTCCAATTTTGATTTTGTATGTTTGTTCTATGTGTTTCTTTGGATGAATTCTTTTTTTTAAATTGACTGAATAAAAAACTTTGATGGTGTGTTTATTGCTCCTCATAACAAACGTAATTTACCTATGGCCCATTTTACTTATTCTTTGATGCTAGAGAGTCTTGGCATTTAGCCCATTGCATTGTGCATTATTCAATGTGTAAGGATTGTGCATTTGCTTGTTGGATTATAACATGAATCTCATCAGAAGAAATGTTTAGTATCATCCAAATGAATCCTTCAGGGACCCTGAATATCCACATTGTATTTCATGGAAATACAGAGTTTCACCTGTGGGATATTTGTCATAGGTCAAAGGGAAATATTGACCTGTTAGTGATGCTAGACAAAGGTTCATGTGGTCATAAAAAACAAATCCCTTAGTGAGAACAAATTCGCATGAGAAGCTGACCACCAGTTTCAAATGCTTCTTGCTTTGACAAAGACCAACAGCATGACAGAAGGACAAAGAGACAGTGTGAACAACAGACAGACAAACAATTAGAAAGGAGCAGAGTTATGTAAGTGTGGAGGATCTTTTTTTCTCTTGTCGGGACTAACCAGCATTGACCTCTCTTGGCCCATCTGCGCACTGGTGCAAATACACCAGGTGGCTGGGGACAGTAGTCCAAAGAAATCAGTCAGTTGGAAATTCAGTGAATGAATAACAATGGCATTTCAAATTATTCAAATAAGCATACTCTCTCATATCAAGGAAACACCATATTTTTGTGTAAAGTAGATACTAACCAATATGCAGTGTTTGTGGGGTATATATGGTGGTCTTATATTACTAGTAAATATGAAGGAGGGGTTTATGACACTGGACCCTCCCCACTCCCACTCTGTCACAGATTGTAACTCTGTTTCTATTCACACTAACTGAATGAAGCACTGCTCATTCGGGTGTGGGATATACATACAGCAGCAAATGAACTTCCCTCTTTGCTGCACAAACAACAGCTGTCGTAACTTTTCATGAACACTGGTATCGTATCATCATATAATACACAGCACTAATAATAGGCTACATAAATAACAGTGTGGGCGGTGAGGTGGCAGACTCATTACATTCACTCCACAGTAGGCCTAAGCCTATGGAGAAAATGCAATTACTCTCACGCTTCTTTGGTGGTATTTCTTTTTTCATCTTCTTGTTTTTAACTCTAATCTTTATAAGCTTCTATTTGATCGTAGACGTTATGTAACATTTAAGTTGTACACGTCTGTATAATTAAATCTCCTTGACAAGTAAATGTTGAAAGTCTCACAGAGCGTGTTCCATGACAAACACAACAAAGGCATCGCACATGGTCAGCGTCGATATAGACTCGCAGTTGGAGGATTTTATTACCCAATTCCACTCCCTGCTATTTGGTTTGGGATGGTGCTAAATGTGGCAGACCTTCGGAATGAATGCACACACGGAGTGGAAGTGGGTATGGAGTGGGTGAAGGGCCTGGTTTGAAAAAGGGCTCCAGTAATTGTAAAGCCTGGTGCTCTTACGCTGACATGTATTCCTGAGAGGCCAGCGGGTGTGGAGTAGCAGTGTGTTGAATTGCTAATGGAATGTCACTGTGAAGGGGAAGGCTGCATACATGAGGGTAATGGTGATGATGACACTGCGCTGATAGCTTCCACAACAGTGTAGTTTGTGGCATGTTTGTGCGTTTGTCGAGGGAAAGGGTGATATACAGCACAGAGGCTGGTTCCATTACCTCGTGTCGGGAAGCAGCAAGCCAACTGTATTGTACCAGGAAAAATTATGTAATTTCCAACCGCCAGACTCCCACCGTTGACTTGTAGCTCATAACAACAGCGAGGCTTTCCTGGTCACAGGCTGATTTAATTCTGTCTTTACACGGCAGGGTAACAACAGAGGTAGGCCTACATATGGTGGCGTGCATTCTCCATCCCGGGCCTTTATTGAAGACATGTATTGGTTTAGTGAAGGCCAAGGTTCAGGGCAGACTGGGGTTAACTGCCATTCCCTGACAGCACAGATGAGAAAGTGATGTGCCTAGTGGGAGGTCACTGTGTGTCACTCCGGCAGCTAACACTGGCTCATTGGGAAACCAGCACGCTCCATTTAACTTCACAGGGCATCCACATCGCACATCTCTCTCTCTCTCTCTCTCTCTCTCTCTCTCTCTCTCTCTCTCTCTCTCTCTCTCTCTCTCTCTCTCTCTAACTATCTAACACACACACACACACACACACACACACACACACACACACACACACACGGAAATACACAGCCATTGAGGCCTTTGCTCCCCCAGCTTCTCCTGCCTGGCCTTGCAGGGCACCCTGACTCCTGTAGCCTTTGGCTGAGGAAGCCAGAGTCCCTGTGCCTCGTTAGGGTAATTGAGACAGGTCCTCCCGAGACTAAAGAAACGCTGAATTGTTACTCACTCGTGCATTTAAAAGACCACTTAATCGAGCCCTTGTGTTTCTCTTTTTTATTCTCATCAGTCCTTTACTCTTTTTGTCATACTTTTTCCATCACTCTCTTTTGCCTCTTACAATTTGTCTTTGTTACGGCACTGAGTGGGCCAGTGTCTGTATGCTGCTAATTACCAGTAAGAATGTGATCTCTGGGTTTTTTCCTGTCTTCAGACGACAGTCCCCTGGTGCTGAGAAAGCCTCTGGTCCATGGATGTGTGAATGGGTGACAGCAAAGTTAGGGGGAAAAAATGCTGATTTGTGGGTGTTTGGAAGAAGATGAAGAAGGGAGGGGGTAGAGATTGAGTGAGGGAGGAGAGGAAAATCCACCACCTCAGCAATTCCGGGGGCCCAGCTGCTCTGAGCTGACAAAGACACCCAGATTGTGGCCAGAGGTTGTCTCAGCGAGGCGAGGTGAGCCAGAGCGCCCGTCATGTAACGGGGCAGATTTAGCAATACTGCTGGGTCGAGTCAAAACGGAGTTGAAGTCGGAGTCACGACACCACGCTGCTCGCCTCTGCTGTCGCTCATCAATCTGAACTCAAATTACTGTATCTTCCCCCTGACACTGACAAATAGGGACTTGTGCCTGTGTCTGTGCACTTTTCTTACACACACACACACACACACACACACATGCACAATCCAAAACAAATACGACTATCCTAAGATGCAAACAGGATGAATGAATGTGTTGTTGTATTTTCTCTTTATATGGCCCAAGAAGATGAGAAAAAAAACTAAGGTGCTGTTTATCTGCTCCCATGAAATAGGGCAATGACAACGCAGCGTGTTCAACAAACTACCTAACACAAAACAGGGGAAACGGGGGAAGAGTGTCACCTCAGAGACCTCTCTCTTTAATCATGCCCTATTTCTTTCTCTATTTCCATCTCTCTCTCTCTCTCTCTCTCTCCCTCTCTCTCTCTCTCTCTCTCTCTCTTTTGCTCTAACGCTCACTATATACTTTTTTTTACTACCATCCTTTTCCTTTCCATATTTCTCATTCCCCCACCGCCCCCTCTCTCTTATCAGTGACAGGCTGAAAACAGAAGTGAGATAAGGGAACACCAAAGCCAATACAAGGTGTGGTGGTCGAACACCCAGGCAGATTAGTCATTGACACGTCTGTCAGTTAACAATGGCAAACAGTGCAGCTCAAACCAGTAAATGGGAACAGAAACAATGAGATGAATTTCTCCTCATAATGCATCACGGGCCCCGCAGCATTAACGCCGAGATCCAGGCGAGTGCGGTCCGTCCCCCGAGGCGTGGCGGGACAGATTACTAAAGTGGAGCTGCTACTGCATACCTTAATCAGCTGCTGTCAGTCACTAAGATAGACACACATGCACATATTCATACAAATAAATAAGGACTCAAATACATAATCTTCTTCACTCCTCTGCTTTCCTTGTCCGGAAAGTGAAAGCCTGATTTTGTGTATCTATTTGAAACTGACCAATATGTATTTTGGTGGGAAAATGCTGATATCGATGTTGTGGAGTAAAACATTTCTGATACTGATATATTGGAAAATAAACTTTAAAAAAGTTGGCAGTGATTCCTTAGATGTTATAAAAGAGAAATAAATGTAATTGAGGCTTGATATATTACAGTTTAACCATAAACTATATTTTTTAAATATGAATAAAAACAAAAATACAACCGCTTTAGAAATTTAATTGAGAATGAATTTTTTACCTAAACATATTAGCAAACATAGACTACAATACCAATATATCTGTGAAAGGCTCATATTAGCTAATCAATACTTTTCTTTGTCTAAACCCGATATGATGAGGAAGATTTACCTCTTTCTACGAATTGCAACATTACTGGGAACTAACTATTATACCTTAGGCCAAATCTTTCTGCAGACAACAAATTGGACAATCTGTTAATGACATAAAGTTTTGTTGAATCTGTACTAATTAAAAACATTAAAGGTCTTTTGGTATCATAGTTTTTAATTTAACAGACTGTTGGGTAAATGTTGTGCTGTGCTGCAACTGCTAATTGCACAAACTTCAAACTGTGTGTTCACTTGGTTGGTAAAGTCTCATCTGTGGTCAAAGGGGTTGAAGTCTCAGTGTCCTCATTGGGGATGATGTGTTTCAGAAATACTAATAATTGCAGCTATTTTGTTATTTGCAGATGACACTGAAGTATAGTAGCTTATTTTTATTCAGCTTATCATCACTGTCTGCCAAGTTATTTTTGTCGTTCTTGCTTATTGTTTTCCTACAAGCAACCATTTAGGGTATATTAGAGCAATCAATCAAAATGCAGTCTTTTAATAAAGATAAAAGGGAGCAGTACCACAGGAAATCGAGGGGGGCAGTGTAGCCAATGGTCAAGCGAGACGATCATCGGACACAAGGACACATGTTCAGACTTTGTGAGTTGGTAAGAAACTACAGGCACAGGGACTAATTCTCACTTTTACCTCATTTGTTAACACGTACATTATCCCACCCTCCTCCACTGTCGACGTATCCGTTGTTGTCAAAAACTGACTCTGCATGCGGCCCCCTCTAGTGGATGTAATGCCAAACATCATGCCAACGACAAGGAAGCACGGAGGTGAGTGGGCAGTGACGTTTACATGGTTTGAAACAGACTTCTCAAACAGACTTTTCTACTCAAGGCAACATGTTTAAGCCTTACACATTATTAGCACATGTCCCTTTACGTCAAGCTGTGGACACATGTTACACAGGAATGATTGAATGTGTATTTGGAGATGAGCCCGTTTATGTTCAACTAGATATAGAACAGATGATGATTTATTATTGTTCACTTCTCTCAGGCATGTGTGTGTGTGTGTGTGTACACATGCTTCATTAATAGCAACTACCCTGAACAGGCAGCTTGTGAACCCAGATTTTGTTGCGTGCACGCTTTGATAAATACAGCTCCCTGGACTTCAATGGCCTCTCTTTCCCAACAGCCCACCAGAGACAAACACTACAAGTGTATTCTAGTCAGCCACCTGCCACTTTAAATGGTGCTTCAATCAAGTGAATGGCCATGAGTCCTCCACTCCCTTAAAATGTTGCCGTTTAGAATTATTGCTGCCGTTAAGAGAGTGAAGAAGAGACGAGAATGATGCTGTTCAAAGCTTTTGTCTTCAAACCAGCTAACACACACATTATATTATTCTGTATTTACATGATATGTAAGAGCATGGAGGACAATAAAAGTCCTTTATACTGCAACACTGAAGACTTTGTCTCTTAGTTCCACACAAAGTTGTCCTTTTTCTAGTCTTCAGCTCACACCGGCTCAATTAACTATTGATCAGATTTGTGGAACCGAATGTAAATAATTAACAAAAGTGAAGATAGCATCTGCAGCTCTGCAAACAACTTCAATACAGAGGCCTCTGTGTCTCTGATCAATAGGGCGTGGACGGTGTGCACAGCAGCAGCCGCTTTGAGGACCTCTGCAAGGTGGCCCGCCGCAACGGAGAAAATCACATTTTTATCAGACATCGCAGCTGTGTCAGCAAAAAAACATCAAGACCACGGTAGCAATCGAGCAGTGGCTGTTTTATTGTAGATACTACAGTCGGGAAAACTACCTCCCTTTGACATTTAGGCGCAATCCAATTAATTCTTTGACGTGGCATACTAATAGATAAATGAACAGTGAAATTGTTGTTGAAGAACAGGGGTGTAATTGGACTTTTTTATTCAGACGCTCCACTGAGAATGATGTGCCCCCGATGAAACTCAGTCATCCTATTACCAACTCATAGGGAAGTGATGGCCTGGTTGTGTCCAACAAAGCCCAGGTAAAAAAGATGTAAGATGTAAAGAGAGAAATGCATAAAGCTCCTTGGGAAAGGACTGTCCTGGAAGAATTAAAAGAGGTTCTCTAGGTAACCCGATTTGAATATGAATACCTTCCACGATCCACATCAAGGGCACTGACGGGGGGCACCTCTGCCTACAACGATCTCCACTAGACGTAATCGTGTGTCTGCATATTTGTGCGTGCATGTGTGTTTGTGTGTGTGTGTGTGTGTGCGTGGAGGAGCACAACTGATCACTCTGCATAGCCATCAGCCACCGCATTATTCCAAGGTACTTTGTACAGTGCATTAATCACTGAAACCCTTGAGCGCTTCCACGGATCCAAATATTCCGACCTTGAGGTTACAAGAAAGACATTAGTCCTGATCCATTCAAAGTATTGGAGACAGGGAGGGGAGCCAAGGGAGGGGACAGAAAAGCTTTCAAGGTAATGAAATCCTGCCATAATTTAAAGGAAAAGACTTGTGGGGACAAGTCTGAGCCTGGGTAAGAAAAAATAAAAAAGATTAAATTGGATTTTCTTTTTTTTTTCATTTTCCTCCTTATTTTAAATTAGGCTTAAGTGCATGTGTGGGGGGTAGTTTTTCTTTCTCTCTTTTTTCCTCCAACAAAAGCATGATAACAGCATTAACGTCCAGAATGAATCAAATCATTTCCAAACCAATTAACCTTTGACAGAATGGATGAGTGGACAGGAATGAGAATGGTGTGCAGGGGAGGAGAGAGGAAGGTGGAGGAGAGTGGGCAGCAGTGTGCAGGAAAAAGGGGGTCCGGCTGTCGGGCGCATGAAAGGGGAGCAGTGGAGCCTCCAGGGTTGCAGACATCACAATGACAGTCAGACCCACATGTGCATGATGAAGCTCATACCAATCTCTGATAAAGTCGGGCACCGGGAGGTAAGCTGGGCACAGGATGCAGGGAACAGAAGATGCTGAGAAGACACTGCCCACTCAATCTAACCTCCTTCGTCCTCTCTGTGTCTTTCCTGTCCAGCCTGACTGATAATAAAAGCAGTCTGCAGTTAACCCCACTTATTGTATTTGCTGGCTCACTCGCTCCCTCTATTTCTATTCCTCCCTCATTGGCTCGCACACAGCTGCAGCTGGTCCATTAAGTTAATTAAAGGCTCCATTTTGAGCTGGAGCCCGCTAGCGAATACGAGTGCCAATCAATAGATCTCTGGCTTATTTTGTGTGAGGGAGGGGTGACAGCATTGGTGTTGCATTCAGGGACATGATTTGTGGCCTTGGCAGACGAGTCATGTCCCTCTCTGTCTTGTCCTCTGTCTCTGTCTAATTTGGTAGCCATTCTGCCCCTTCCACGATCTCCTTCCCCTCTCTTCGTCGTGATGTCATCTATCACTTGACTCTCCCATCTTTACCCCCTGCAATCCACAGCATTTCCCCCCTATCTGCCTACCAGGAGTCAGGGTTTCTCTACGTGAGGGAGTGAGCATTTGTCTCAGTCCCCTTCTGCACAGGGGGGCCCGCTGTGCAGGGGGCTGCAGCTGCCGTTGGAGGCTGGGGTGGGCCGTAGTGGAGCTGAGATCAACAGGGTGTCCATGGGGGACGATGTGAGCTTGGGGATAAAGAGAGTACATAACAGTGGGATAGAGGGAAAGGGTCTCACGATAACAGATCAGCAGCGTGAGTGAGAGTGAGAAACTCATTTTGCATGTGTCAATAAAAGTGTCAATATAAGCTGTGACATGCTATATTGAGGAATGATGACCACAAGAAGTGGTCAGTTGCCTGTCACAGCAACGTGTGATCGCTTTACAGGAAATGAACATTAATCCTGGTAATTGGGATCATAAAACAAGGCTGTAAGGCTGTATCGAGCACCTATAGGAGTAAGGTGACTTTCTTCCTTACCCTTCCACAGAACTAAAGAGGTAAACAGTTTCGGAGTCACACTGTAAGCCTTCTTCAGCAATAAAAGCTTCTGCAGTTATCCCCCATTTTCTCCAAAAATCCATTTTTGCAACCGTCTCATACAACAGCAAGAGTGGAAGGCCCACAGGCTAAACAACCATCATCAGTTTCATGTAGAGTTCGTCTGCTATGAATAATGGCTGAGGGCAGCAGGCGGTGCAGCAGCTCAAGATCTGCAGACAAGCTCTCTCTGCTGGATGCCTGCGTTCCAACAGTCCCTCCATTCCTGCAGTCACACCAGCAGCATGGCAGTGGTACAACTCATCAGGCTTTCTCCCAGCAGTCATTCGACAAGTCTCTCCCTCCAGGGAGGCAGCCGTACAGGCCTTGATGGTTAGCCAGTTGTTTGTTGAACGCCTTTTCCCTCCACCTCCTTTTCCCTACTCCTTCTCTTTCTCGTTCTCATCTCTCATTTTCGGCGGGACGGCCCGGTGCTTTTTCCACCTCTCTAATCTAAACCCCTTCGCTCCCTCCTCTTGCTTTTCTCAGGGAAAGCCCAGGGGGGCTTGTTCATATTCTCTCCTCTTATTGTGTTTCATCTTTTTTCCTTATGACACAGAACTCTCCCCCCGGAGTTTCCAGCTTTCAGCCAGGGAGCTGGAGAAAACGCATGGTTAACCCCATTTTATTCTGTCTATTCAAAGGTTCCCTGACAAAGCTCTAGTGCTCGCAAGAGATAAGGAATCATTCACACGGAGGAGAAGAGAAGGTATGGTATGCATTCAACAGAAGTAGGAGAGAAGGTCATTTTCTGCAGGAGTGTGGCATTCGAAAGGAGCCGTGCATTTCTGAGCAATATGTTGCACCATATTGTGCAGCTTGCAAAACAATGGAGGAGCTCACTCACCGAGGCATTTCAATGAAAGGGCTGTTGAGAAAGTGTCATGCTGTTGTACTTTTCGCTGTTTATTGTACCTGTAATAATATTTAGAGATGCTGGGTTATTTTAAGCTTCCCCTATTTTTCCAATAGAACCTAAGGAGAGAATATTAACATAATGTTACAGTTAGCTCCTGTCCATCACACAGTGTGTCTATGATGATATAATAATTTAGATATGAGACAATAATGCAGCCCTTATTGTATCATAAAAGCCAGTATGGTGGGCAATCTGCATACTGCATGACAATTTACTGTTAATTAAATGACAAATTTGCGAGGAGCATCGCACTCTGAACTGACTCCAAAGCAAAATGATGTAGCCGTGTGCCATGTAATATAGCTGTCAAAAGAAGGGGTTATCAACCATAAGGTATGACACATAAAAATGTAAATGGTTAGATGCGGGGGGGAGAGAGAAATAAGGCTCATCTTCATTTCCGTTTCTGCAATGACCTCATCTCTCTTCACCCGACTCTTTCCGCTCTTGCTCAGTTTAATTCTCGGTCTCTCTATCTTTCACTTTCTCGAATCAAGCGCACACTCCCACTGTGTTCCTCAAGCACATGTGCTCCCTCAGCCTCGGTCACCATAACCACCTCATTTCTCCAGCCCTCCCTCCTCTCCAACTCTCACTCTGCGCGTAATTCAATCATCCCAAGGAGATGGATATCCGTCCCCTAGGATCGCTTACGCTCTCCATTTCCTAAAGCACTTGATCAGATTAATTGATTGCTGCCCCCCCCCCACCTCACCATCTTTGCTCCCCTCATGCCGACTGAGGCTGGGGGTGGTGGCGGAGGGTGTAGCAGAAATCAGGTTTGCATTGATATTTTTATGAAATGGCTTTTTCCTTCTGCCCCCAGACAGACCCCGTAAAAGGACAAGGGGGAATAGATAAAGTACATGAGCCAGGAGGGGGGGGGGGGGGGGGGGGGGGGGGGGGGGGGGGGGTTGGATGCCTGCAGAAACAGACAGGCAGGATTTATAAAGAGGACAGAACAACAACCTGGAGCATACAGGACACAGAGCTGAACAGCAGATCAGGGACAAGATAAAAGCAGATAGGCGATCAATGGAATAAAATAAACAAGGCTGCTTAGCCAGTGTATAGTACATGTGAGGTTGTGTGTGTGTGTGTGTGTGTGTCTGTGTACCATGATGCCTGGCTGGAAGCCTGCAGAGCACAGCAGAGGGTAGAGATGGGAGAGACTAACCAAGCCCCACAGGGAATGCAGGAAGACCTCAACTCATCCATTATAAGTGAGAGCCAAGCGGCTGCCATGTCTCCTGATTGCTGAGTCCCTGTGGACCTCTCTCTCTCTCCCTCCCCCGACTCTCTTTCTCGAACTTTCTCTGTCCCACTCTCTCCCTCTCTCTCTCTCTTTTGGCACTGGGGTTCATTGTAGATTTCAGTTGTGTTCCAGGCCTTTGGCTTTTACTTTGTGGCAGGGGCCAAATACTCACACAAACATACGTACACCCTTGCACACAGACACGTGCAAGCACACAAACACACAGGCACACAAATACACGCAGAGGATAGGAACTCACTCGTCTCTCTCTCTCTCTCTCTTATCTGTCTGCCGCACATGTTCCCCATACATGTAAAGCTTTTACCTGAGCGCGCCATTACAGCTGAGGCTTTTACCTCTGGAGAGCCAAATTACCTTTCAGGTACAACCTTCCCTTTTTCAACTTGCCCTTGACATTTAGTTCACTTGCATTTCCCCACAACATACAGACCCAAACCCCCGCTATTAAACCCCTCGCAAACACACTCACATACTCCCCCCCACACATTTTCTAAACGTTCTCCTTGTTCTATAATATCTTCTATCAGGGTGTTTCCTGACTGAAAACTAAGCGGGGTACAGCCCGGGCACAGCGCCACCTGCCTGGGGCAGACACCCAGGGAGCCACCCACAGCTCCACTAAGTCCACTTACAGTGTTGTTGTTGTTTGGGTCTTTTCATACATGTTTGGACCATTAAAAGTTTGTTTTTTTTTACAGTTTTTACCGGCTCTGTCAGTAATTTACTGCTCCTCTCTGTGTCTCCATCCTCCGCGCTGCGCACTGCCAACTGAATCGAGCCAAACCGAGCAGGCCCAACCATTTCCTCCGGCTCTCCATACATTGTCTGAGTTTACACATGGGTCCGATGACACTGCTTGTGTGTGTGTAAGCAGTCTATGGTCAACTCAAACACACAGCTTGGGTATACTGTAACCATGGAGTGTTCATACATGTCAATAACAAGTTAAGCTCACTAGAAATGTGATTTCATAAGAAAAGAAGAGAATAAATCATAACAGTCTGTTTTAAAATTAGATTAAAATAAAATAAAGCCCCAATATGCAATATTTTGGATTTTATATTGTATTTAAACTGCTTACTGTTAAATTATCTAGGTTAACACCTTCTGAGAATCCACGACACACTTTGCAAGTTGTGCTCAAGCCAACTCCCAGCGTGAAATGGTGTTGACTTTTATTTACTGAGGAAATCTTAAAGAAAGCATTTAGCAGGCCAAGGAGACGGGTTGACATTTTTCAGGAGTTTGTGGGTGTAGCGGTTCTGTTAAATGTGTTAGTAATAAAGGTGTCTATCACAGCTTGTTACCAGAGGGGCTTTTCTCTGTCAAAGCCCACTTTACACGTGTACTCAACAAAATCAGCTGAAAATCAGTATGTTGTTTTTCAAATAGGGGTTGACGGTATAAACAGTAGCCTATAGAAAGTACACAGAATTTGCCTTGTTGTATGGATTTTGACAATACATTGTACACCCTGTGAAACGCCCTGACAGATCTTAACTGGCAATGACGTAACTACACCAGAGAGAGGCAGCAATGCATGAAACCACGTCTCTTCTGTCAGAATGAAGACGAAGATTTGCTTCGTCATTGTCATCAGCCTGCATCAGAGATTTGTCTGGAAAATATGCAAACCCACGCTGCTTTGTTGAGAAATGAAGAAACGGCTGAAAAAGACACGCGCGATGAAAAGGAGGAGGCAGAAAAGACCTGTGTAATTTCCATTCCATGCACATTGTTAAACAAGCATAAGACGATAATCTGCAAATCATGTCCGGCGACAGACTATACCATAATATATACTGTTACTGTCAGATACATTTTAGGCTATACCACCCAGCCAGTATTCTTAGCAGAGTCTGGACAAATAGTACAGACACAGTCGTTACAACATCCACTAGTGATGCAAAGTTTCATCAGAGGTGTGACATACATAACACCAACTATGTTACTATGGTATGAGAGGGGACATGTTAAAAACATGCAGCACGGGATTAATCCAGTTCACAGAAAGACTGCTGCTGCTGCTCCCTGCTGCTCGGAGGGGGAGTGACCATGTCAGTGGAAAGAGGCAGAACGGAGCTATGTGCACCTGTACAGAGGAGGTGCTGATATTGATTGGACAGACTTGTTTGGTTGAATATTCAGCCTGTTTGTCTATTTCATGGTCAATTTGAGAGGTGAGCTGCATCGGCTGTTTGCTGCTGCACAGAGGTAAACATGGGCACACAGCATCTTTGTAGGAGGGAAGCCGAACCCCCGGACCTGAACACACACAAACACTCATCAATGCGGTCTGTCAAACTGCACATGCATCACATACACACATGTGGGCACACAAATACGCTGTATGCTCGAGTGCTCAGCCCACAAAATAAATCAACACACCATTTATTTCTCTTTCCCGAGAGAAACTCTCTCTCTCTCTCTCTCTCTCTCTCTCTCTCTCTCTCTCTCTCTCTCTCTCTCTCTCTCTCTCTCTCTCTCTCTCTCTCTCTCTCTCTCTCTCTCTCTCTCTCTCTCTCTCTCTCTCTCTCTCTCTCTCTCTCTCTCTCTCTCTCTCTCTCTCTCTCTCTCTCTCTCTCTCTCTCTCTCACTTTCCCCAGACTTTTTATTTGCCAGGGGCCTGAGCTCTCAGACTGGGATTGATCCTGAGCTGCCGTCTTGAACCATGTGCCCTGAGGGCAGCTCAGTGCAAACACGCAGCAACCCCTCTCCACCTACTCCAATCATGGTTACACTCTCTGTTACATTACACCCACATATACAACTGCAAGACAGAGGAGTGTACCGAGTGCCGAGCATCTCTACCTGGGTTGTTTTAAACAAATGCAGAGGAAGACTAAATTTAAGAAAAAGGGACAAAAAGGAACAAATAGATATTATCCAGAATACTACGCAATCAAAGAGCAAATCTTAAAAGCCACAGCTGACTTGAGCAATAAACTCTCCTTTTGCCAAGCATTTTAAAATTGACTAGAGTGTGCGTATGAGTATTGGGGGGAAATCAATAAGCATAACAGCCACACTGGATATGACAGCAACAATTTCATACACCAGATCCTGTTTGCTGAGTGCTTTTTTCATGGGCAGAGCACAAAGGAAATCCATTATTTTCTTGCAAACGCAAAGATTCATTTGAACATTTTACATAAATAATTCATACAAAAGAGAGATGCTTTTACAGTGTTTTCACCTGGAGACGGACAGCTAACTACCGAGGAGCTCGCTCACCCATCCAGCCTTCCCTCTCTCTTTGAAGTCGGGAAAAAGGTAGGAAAGAGGCATAATTTGTTCTATTCATTTATCATTGCTTACTATGAATACATGTCATTAAGACTGGTTGCTACACAGTGGGTGCGAAGTTATGGAATAGCTGGCAGCAGAGTGGGGGCTGAAATAAAGCAATAGAGTGATTAGAACGATGCGTCCTTCCCACATACAATGTGGCAGTCAGGAGCCTAATGGTTCCATGCAGGCACGTGTGTTGAAATACACACACATGTAATACACACTAGGGTGGCCCAAACACTTCAGCCACTGACATAGGAAAACACTTCCTTCTAATCCAACAATGCCCACCATGCATCAGACAAGCACATTTACTCTTAATGATACTGTTACAGGCAACAAGTGAACACAGGCTAACAAGTTTTAACGATGCTATAAGATGTGAAAAAAGTAGAACATCTGGAATAATTGTTACATTTATGAAGATGGCCCCCCCAAAAAGTCAAGTGCAACAGGATAGTGGCAAATATCCAATGACTTTGGCAAATTATACACATGCAGGTGGCACTAACCATCTGCACTCTTTATCACCACCTGGCAAAACCGCCCTTAGAACAGCAATCCACCAAGGTCCAAACACACCTGGCTTTTAAAGGTAGAGGGAGATGGCACTCTGAGTGGTTAATTGCATGTTTTGCCATAAACACAACCATGACTAATTATAAGGAATGACTCTCTTAAACCATGCGCCTGACAGAGCAACATTCTTCTCCACCGCTAAACTAAAAAGTGGATTTGGACACGTTGTGAATGCACTTGCGTCATGATCTCAGAACATGTGCCTAAATTGTTCAAATAGATCCCCCTGACAGCAAATAATTGACAACAGTACTGACAAACAGGACAATCTTGTCAATACCGTGTTTAAACAGTCCTTAGTTAATCCTTACCAAAGCGCGGCGCCCCTACCTTCCATGCAATGTGGTTTCCTTTGGCATCATGCTCCAGTGCCATTGGAAACTCTCCACGCTCATAGAACTTGCGAAAGGTGGTTGGTTTGGAAGGGCGTTCCCGAAAAGCCCCCGCGGCCGGAGGACCCACCACCTGGTCAGAAACAAGAGGGGAAATCAGAATGAAGACAAAGGTGAAAAATAGTGAAACAAACAGAATTAGAAATGCACGGCGAGTAAGATGTTGTCTTATGAAATCAGAATTGACTTTGTTTTCGCCTGCAAGAATAGAATCACTCCCACCGCCTTTTTTTAAAGGTAATTCAGGGAGACACATGTGCCTGCTTCTCTGCTCCTCTCAGGAAGGCAAAACACAGATAGTGTGCGCTTGTGTGTGCATGTGTGTGTGTGTGTGCATTGGCCCTGTAGCCTGAGGCACTGCCTGAGGCATTGTTAGGATCATCTTTTTTCTGCCACCATGTTGGATATGTGCTATTACTGTGCCACGGAAAAGCCAATGGGACTTCTATCACATCAGCCACAGTGTCTCCTACTACTGTTGTGGGGGTCATTGAAGGCAGTACCCATACAAAAGGTGGAAGCAAATGCAGCACAGTGGAGTGGAAAAGAGAGGAAGTGAAGATTTTATTCTTATTTAATATCATCTACAGGACAAACAAACTGGTGTTACTAATCGATCATATACAAATGCTACATACAGAGGCCCCTGGTAGAGCCAATTACCTGAATATACAAAGAAAGAAATGCTCATTATCCAGCATCAAAATGACCAGAGTGCAGACACTGCGGCTGTATTGTTCAAGAGGGGGCTACTCATGTTCTGGAGGAATTTGGACTGATTTGATTGAGAACATTACAGCTTTGCAAACAGCATGTTTTAGTGGATAAATGACAGAATGTTGGAGGCAATCGTTTCCCTGTCCGTGTCCCTCGTGTGAATCCCCCGCCATCTGTGTTGCACTGCTACATGACTGGCAGATGTGTTGCTGTCATTAATCCTCAGATTACCGCCCACTGAGAAGCAGAATTTTGCCACAGCAGCCCACAGGCAGAGCAAAGTGGGACTTGGATGTGTTATCTTTGGCAGGACTGCCTAAGATTGGTGTGCAACTTGAGAGAGAAGTGGTTTTAGTCTATTACCGTGATTATTTCTAGCCAACGGTTGTTTCGATTTTCACGTTACATCATTTACTAGTGTTGCCTGTTTGTTGCATAATTCAAGAACTAAATAGAAAAGCTTAGAATCACAAATGCAGCTTGGTAAAAGTGCCACAGAGGAATGATGTAACATGGATCAGAGTTTAAGTTGCATGCATGAGGTGGCACAGCTACATGGTGCCAGCACATCTCGGCTCAGGAGGAATCAGAAGAGGGGGGAAACTATGATGAGGTGCCCTGTGCGAGTGTCTCTGAGCCCTCACTGCATTTAAACAGCATTAATGCACCATGGGATTGTAGCGCAGTCATTTCAAATGAATTCATTTGGAGCATTTGTTTGCCGTGCCAGGGAATTCTGAATGATATTATGCTGAATTAAATAGGCATAGGTTTGTATACCTGCAGGAGAAAGACTATACAAACAAAAACTCTCTGTGACTAACAATGCATGAGAAACAGTGAAAAATGGCACTTTGTGTTATCGCTTACTGTGCTTGCAGCATAAAAGAAATCCTTCACAACAAATAATACAGATATGCCTCCTATTGTCTTTTGAGTCGTGTCTTTTTTTTTACTCTACAATGGTGTGTCTAATCATCAACAATTATAAAACAAAAATTGTTTATGTAATCCTGTGAGATTGCTCCTATTTGTATTAGCTTTCAATCAATTAGTCAATAATTGCTTGAAATGTTTAACCTATCATCATTGTGAACAGTTTCATGCTAGATTGCCTCATTAGAATTGTTTTTCTGTCACATCAAGAGCAAAGGACACAGAACGTTAATATGAGAATGCAATTCCTTTGGTTGTTTCATTTAGACGCAGCGTAAATCATCTGTTTGTCTTCCCTCTTTTCTCTGTCTGTCTTTGTTCATTTCCTTCACTGCAGGAGTTGTTTTGCAGACCTAGCAGTGGAAATAGGAAGCTGTAAAGCTTGCGAGATCAGTGCTGCTCCAGCCTGCAGGAGTGACAAAGCCCTCATATCCAGGTAGCTACGACGGCAGTTGAGCCACGCTGCACACGGAGGCTAAAAATAGCTCCGACTGGGCAGCGAGGAGAGAATGAACGCAGACTGCATTGACTGGCTGAGCAGCTTTTATGGTCAGGAATGATGACGCTGCAGTCAATTCCATGGCCTGTGTTCATGGCTGAGGTGTTGCATGCTTCACAGCCATTTCCCCTTTTTTTCCTCGTGTTATGATCACTTGCACACCGGCAGCCAGTGAGATACGCTGACATGCAAGCTCAATGGCATATTTTCTTGTGGCTCAGCTCACCTTAGCAAAAGCCAAACACAAAAGCCCTTTCGTCTGCCGCTGATGTAAGCTGCCGTGTGCCATTCCAATGAGCGCCCTGCTCTCGTTTAGCCATTCATGACATTCGGGGTCTAGAGCTTGCATGCTGAGAGGAAAACCACTATCACTGAATCCCAAAGCAATAGCTATACTCACTTAGCAAGATGCAGATTCGTTTTTTATTTGTTTTCGGTCTTCTGTGTTGTTCCCTTCTGAGGAGCGAAATAAAGTTACGAACTGGACACGACAAGCATCATAAGAAACACATCATGTCCATTTCATGAGAAACAACGTTCCTAAATTCAGTTTTGTATGAGTGGGCAGGGATTGTTGTTTTGCAAACAAATGCTGCCGATTTTGTTGTACTACATCACTTCATTGTATCCCAAACAAATTTGAATAATTTAATGGTTCTCCTTTCTTACCCTGCTCTTCGTGCATTTGTGGGTCCGTTGGTACATGAAAAGGTAAGGACTACCCCATGCAGTTCAGCATTATCCAAAATGCATCCCTGTTCTCCAACACTAACACAGACAGTGAAAAAGAAAGACAAAAGGAGCCTGTATAAGACTTATAAGAGTAGATAGCATCCTCTTCTAGGTAGAGGCCATAAAGTGAGCCGGTGATGCGACAGACTACAGAGCAGAGATAGAGGTGGTGTAAGGCAATAAAGGGAGGAAGTGTCTATTTTGTGAGCCCCTGGTGTACACATCAGGGAGTCATAACAAGGCAGTAGTGGTCAGATGAGCTCCAGGCTGTCATTTCTCTCCTTCGCCTTCACTCTGCCTACAGATCTGTTTCCTCTCTAATGCTGTTGTCCACCCCGACTAGCTCCACAGTAAACCTGGTGCTGCAAGACCCACAGAGGCAATAACACACAAACATGCACTCATGCACGGACACAATCACTCACATACTGTACATGCTGAGCTCCCCATGGGTGAGCCCCTGCAGAGGTGATTGAACACCGGCAGGGTCTCATGCTCCTGTCATTTATAAAGGTGTCGCCCTGAGAAACAGAGATGCTCCCTCTAACCTTATTAGTATGGCAATTCCATGGCTCTTCTGCTTGATGTTGACACCCAGAGTGGGTGGGGCAGTCAAAAGGCACACGGGGGAAAAAAATGGAAATAAATAAATTAAGAGAGAGGCTGAAGTGGGATAAAGGTGGAGGATGTGATAGGCCAGACAGAAAGAAGAGAGAGGAAGAGGGAGACAGGGCCACAAGAGGTGTGGCTCATCAATTCTAAGGGTGTGTTCACTGTGGCAAGGCAGCAGCAGCATGTAGGTGATCCATCACCGCGCCTGGGCCTCCAGCTCGATTGCTCTCTCTCTCATCTCTCCATCTCTCTGCCTCCATAACATAACCCCAAAAATACCTCTGAATACCTCTGATATTTACCTAGAAAAGGGCAGTCAATTCAATGTCCACCCTGCATTGTCAACACTACTGCACTTCCTCCATGTTAATGTATATCAATCTCCCATCTTTCTGCCTCTTGTCTGCCTGAGCAAAGATGCATTCGGACGTATTGCATTCATATGGGGAGAAGGGTGCCACTCCACATGGGGGCGCGTCAAATCACCTGGATGCCGAGGCAGCAAAAGGAGTCGGCACGCCTCGCGCTTGCTCGCCCTCTCTCACGCTGCATCTCACTGCTGTCCTCGCTCGAGAGGTTATCGAAATCTAGCTCCATACAGAAGGCCGTCTTTGCTGAGGGAGGGAGCTGAGTAGGTGAGTCACAGAGGATGGAATAGACAGGCCGGGGCTCTCCTGATAAGGTCAGCATGCCTGTTGCTGCCACAGGCAACAAAATTAACACTCTTTTATTTACAGTGCATTTTCTGCCACAGTCCAACCCAGATGCCTGTCGGCTAGCCACCAGGGATACAGGCTGTGCTGGAGATATATATGCTGTATTTTCAAACAGCATTTAAATGAAAAAAAGAGAACATTACGGTGGTATTTATAGGCTGTTAGTGAATGTCTGCTATACGGTCATGTCCAAACAATTATTCAACAGGATATTTGTGCACACTCATTTCCTCTGCAGGCCAAAACACAGACTGGTGGGAGGCTGATTCCTTTCAGAAGAATAAATCTGCAATATTTGTACTCCATTAATTTCTCATGACCAAACAGCAAGAAGTGCAATCAGTGTACGAGTGAGTTTCATTATGTGGAGGAATTAAGCCTGTTGTGAAAGACAAAGTCGGGATGAAACAAGTGAGTAAAGAGCTCTCACTGGACAGGAAAACCACAGACAGATGGAATTTGATCAAAGGAAATTCTTACATTCAGAGCTCACAAGACCAAAGAGGAAAGCTTTACAATTGTCACCATGTCAGAGGCTTTTGCATCAACCATATTGTGCACAGGCAGAAGGGCAGGTTTGTAATGAAAAATGACGACACCACTGAGCAAAGATGTCACTACACACCTTCTGTCACTTCAAAAAAAGAGGATGAAACAGGTGACAGCCACTGACTATTAAACTGAGTGCAAGAGGAATAACTTTCAAAAACTTCAAGAAGCTTCAAGTGTTCAAGAGCGCCCCACTGTTTTCTGTCTCCACTAGTTTAACCCCATCACTTAAAAGGACGGCATAGACACAGATATACATTAACAGAATGTCAAAGAATGAGTTTGGGGTATTGATGTGTGATGGGAGGATTCTGAACAAGGCTAACAAGAGAGAGGGAATCAGCCTGAATGGCAAAGGCAGAATAAATTATCTCTTACTACTTGTTAAGTGAATTGGAAACCATATGCACAGAAGGCTTAACTTATAAGAAACCAAGATACACAGTATGTACATCTATACTGTTGGAAACAATCAAACACATGGCTGTGGGTTGGTACAGTAGGCCAACTAAGGAGGGATGGTTTTGGCCAAGCTGCCGATTGGAGATCCGGAGTTAACTTGATGTCATCTGAGGCAAAAAAACAGCTTTGGAATTACTGGCATGTCGGCTGGGACCCCAAACTTAGGAACAGACCCGAGAACAGATGAAATGTCAGCTAGGACACCTGACTCAGGAACATACAAGAGATTGCCAGAGGAACCTTTTTCCCATGAACAATTTGGGTGATGAAAAAAAACAAACATGCCAAGCTTCAGACTCTGTGAGTTGGCTGGGTCCATGATGTTTCTATCATACTGTCACAGTTAAATGTCTTTCTGGAACCCGAATGCAGACACACAGAGGAGGGTTGGTGCAGTGAAGGTAAATTATTTGCAGCAGCAGAAACAGCCTTGGAGGTGGATGGGTAGATGAAGGAAGCCAAGAGCCCTGGAAAAAAAAAACTCTGGCATCTGAACATTGTTGAAGGAAACATATGGATAAGTAAATATAGTGGTTAGGGTAATGAAGGAATTGGGTTAGGGTGTGAGTGGTGGCATCTGGTGGCTTGATGCTAAAATGGCAGGAGGACGGGGCTGAAATGGCCAAAATGAACAGTCCTGGGGCACAAGTCATGAAAGACTTTGGTTTTCTATCACATTTTAATTTGGGCAAGTTAATGTTCAATTTTCTGCTACCTTTACTAATTGAGTGCATGTATATGAGTGTGTATGTGTGTAGGCAAAGGGAACAAAGCCCTCTCTGTCCTAGCTGTTGGGAGAGCAGGGCACACACTGATGCAGCTTTCCGTCTTTACAGCCCTAATCAGTGACGACACCTGAAGATATTAAAACACTGCACTGGGCCATGAAATTAATGAGACACTCAAGGAAAACTGCATCCCTGACTTGCTCCAGTTGCCACTTCTGCTGCTCAGAAAGAGGAATTTCAATGTCCTACCAATTTTATTCGCCAAATAAGAAGCTTCTCGTCAATAAACATCCTCGTAACCGGATTTAATTTATGGCACACAGAAAACCACCTCATAGAATATTAATGTTGCCGTGACAGTGACAACACTTTGTTTTGGAGTGGTTATGGAGAGCTGGCCATAGCTCAGAATAGCTGCATGACTCATCCAAAACATGGAAACATCAGGGGTTTTTTGCAGGTAATAAGAAGATGGTCATCAAAGTAGATAAGAAAACAGCCCTGGAAATAAACATCCAGGAAAGAAGACGCTAAGATGGACAAGCAGGGTGGAATCAAGTGAGGAAATGAGAAGATAGGAGGAGTGCTGTTCTGACCAACACACATATGTGAGAAAGCATCACTGGGAGATGTGGAAGGTTTGATTAGGTAGCAACAGGCTCACAGGGGTAGGAATAGGAAACGAACACACCCAGAGCCACAGGAAAAACTTTCATTTCACCACAGAGCCACAGACAGACAGCCACAGAGAGCAGAGAGGACGCCAATCTGCAACCACAA
Source organism: Verasper variegatus (assembly GCA_026259375.1). NCBI lineage: Eukaryota > Metazoa > Chordata > Actinopteri > Pleuronectiformes > Pleuronectidae > Verasper > Verasper variegatus. Next base: position 15,173,989 of record CM048049.1, read on the forward strand.
CACACCAACCATCTGCCACACATATTCACAAATGTCGCAGGTAGCCCGGCACAGACAAATCCCTGAGGAGTGGAAGGAGTCTTTGGTAGATAAGTAGACTGCACATGGCAAGAGATAGAGGCTCAATCTCTGATAAGGGAATATTGTTTAACAGGGAAGAACATTATCAAGGCTATTAGTATGTATTGCGAAAGGAACCGCAGGCCCTTGCTCGTATCACACACCCAGTGTGGCTTTCTATTCCTGGAAATCAGCCTTTTACTGCCTTTGAGGCTGTCTGTTAAAATGATGCCAGAGGTTTACTCACAGAGACTCCATGCAGGGACCAAAGCCTAGTATGTTCTGAAATTTGACCTTTATATAAATTAAACAGGGGGAAAGCACAACGCCCTGCTTGTAGACAGCAAAGACTCGTAGCCGTCTAACTCTGATTGCATGGTTTAGTCAAACAAACTTACACACATACAGTCTTTCCACTTCCTCTCCATTTCTTTCTGAATGTAACAAAAAAAACTTTTCCTTCATCGGAAAATTTGTTTACTCCACAAAGACAGGAAAGGGGCTCCCAGTATAGGTTGTTATGGAATGTTATATGGAACTGAGGTCAGGTATCCTGCAAGCATAGTGCTCTGAATTATAGTCCACCCTTTAGGTTAGCCCGAGAGAGAAGGAAGAATAATGCACTTTTTAATCCCACACTGTGCTTGCTGCAGCAGCTCTGTCAAACCGGGAGGCAACGCTTAGCTGAGCTACAGGGAGGCACTCATACACAGACACACATGCGCACACATTCACACAAACAAACAAATAAAAAGGAGACGCTCGAAACACTTTTGCGCAAGGCACCCACGGCTTCTGAGCAGATTCAGAAAGAACGACATGTGTGAAAGTCATACATATTCACTTTGGTTTTTATCCCTGTTTCATGCAAACATCTTTCCATATTTCTATGGGCTGTTCAAATGAGCAATGGTCAATCAGGTTTGCTAAAAGCAGCCAGGTATGCCTCATCTCATTGTGAAACACCAATGATATACAGAAGGTGGTTAAAACAGACCACACCCAATTAATGATTCAATTAGTGCATTGATGTTTATTTAGGCAAAACTTCGATATGACCTTCCAAGTTCAGTCGGAGCAGAAACATCCTTTTCATCTTCAACTGATAAACTGAACACTCATCTATTTAAGAGGTGTTCTATGTCATCCTCTCCCTCCTGAATCATATTGGCTCTCCAATCTTTCCCCTCCACTCACTCCAATTTCCTCTCATAAAAAGTCTGCCTTCTATGACTCTCCTTGGCTTGAATTTTTATGCCTTTTTGTGGCCCATCTCAAAGGAATGTTTTCAAGGTAATGTGATGATGACCCTTTGACTCCTCATTAAATCACTTAGTTTCACAGCATCAACTAAATATCTTAAATGTTAATGCAAAAATACAGCCGAGGCAGTGCAGACGACCTTAAAAGTTTTCTTTTATCTTTATCAACTAAAGGTCTTGGTCAGAGTCTCATACATTAGCCCGCGCATCAGCATCCATGTCACAGCCTTATTCAGACAGCCAGACAGACGATCCAAACAGAGTCGGTTAGATTCAACAACACTAAAGAGATGGATGTCAGAGTGACAGATGGAAAGTTGAGCATCTGTCACTGTGCTGTACCATTTGGCTGAAATCAAAGGGAGATGAGGGCCTTCAAAGGACAAGCAAAGCCGTGTGTGAGGCCAGACATGCTCTGGTGTGCTCCGCAGATAAGGGCCAAGAGGTTATATTGCTTTTCTTCTGTCTCTCCCTTTGTTCTCCTGTCTTTAGAGAGTGGGAAGAAGACAGACTAAAAAGAAAAAAGTGGGGGGAGAAAGAAAGGCAGTGAGAGAGAGAGAGAGAGAGAGAGAATGGGGGGGGGTGTGGGGGGCAGAGAATAAGTCAAGAGCAGGTTGCTTGTCTCCCTCTGCCACAGCGCGCTGTGTTGATCAAACACTCGTTAGTAGAATTTGCTTGGTGTTTCCGGACAGCCAGGGTAATGAGGAGAGGTGGCTGGAACAGAGGGATGCTGGGCCTTTATTGTGGATCATTTCTGACAGTATCAGAGTACTTTGCCTTTCAGCCCTTCCCCTTCCCTGCCCTCTCTAGCTCGCTGCAGCAGGGCCATTGCCTCCAGCGTGCCTTCGACTGGGAGCACTTTGACTCAGCTGGATGCGAGGCATGAGCTTAATAGTAGAGTAATCCACTGTGGAATTTTGAAGGGAATGCACACACTACTTCAAGTCTTAAAGGGTTTGTAGGTTTACTTTCTTGGCACCAGATGAAGAACACTGCTGCCCTGGAGCACATCTATGAAACTGGCTGCTGTGTGTTTTAAAATGCATGCAGTGTGCAAGGTGTTGGCAACGGTGAACTTTTGCTCTGACCTTCCATCCCTCTTCTCTATAGACAGAATATCCCCTTAAGTATTGTGACAGAAATATTTTTACTACAACATGTATTATTTTAACTTGTATGTACTATTTATCTTCCTCATTTGCAATGCACCACAAATGCAAGCTGGATTTTGTCATTGAGGTATTAGACCAACCCGTTTTGATCCGGTCAGCAAAATTCAAAAGGTCAGGCCAATGTTCTTGCATGATGGCGATGTTAAAAGATTTTCAAAGTGGGGGGGGGGGGGGGGGCGGTGAACAAAGGCCAACATTTGGTATTATTGAAATTGAACAACAGCGCTTGTCAGATACATTGATTTTTCTGCTACTGGTTCCTACTATGATGATGCAGGCAGTATGTGAGCTGCAGTCAGTGTATATAACACACGCCTAACATCGGCAGATTAGAACACAAAGAGGGGCCCATTCTCCTTTAGCAAGGACAAGTCAGAGTGGTTGATAATGATGGAGGATGGGTGGATGAATGTCTAATGTCCTGTCAGTGTAATACACTTACGAGTGGCCAGATTTAACTTTAAGTTTAGCTGACTTTGCGTTAATTTACGTTAATGCACAACGTATTGCATTTGCTTCACAACATGCGGCAAATTGTCTGATAAATATGTGGGCAGAGTTTCTGCATGATTTTAAAATGCATATATTATATTGATTACCTCCATATAATACACATTAAAATAAGATGTGGGTACATGTTACAGCTTGATAATGTGACCTTAAAATAACAGTGAAATACAGCATCACTGACTTTAGACCAGGTTTTTGTTGGTCAAAAGTGCAATCACTTTCTGCTGCCCTCAAGTCAGCAATGTGCCAACAATGTGCGTGATTAGACTTCATTTTAAGGTCAACACGCACAAACATGGACACACATTTAAACAGTGTGGGCAGTGGACAGGCAAATAACAACTGCATCAGTCTGAAACGAATAAAGACTCTTGTGTTGCACTTGGTGCCGCTGTGGACTTTCATGTCTTTCTGCCACCAAGCTTATTAAATCGGAAATAAAACAACGTTAGCTGACAACATATTGAGCAAATTCACTTTTATGGTAATTCCCTTGACATTTCCGTGGAACTTGGTGACCCATGTCAGCCATTGTGATTGTGTTTGTCAGATTTTGTTTTATGTAAAAACATCAAAGTATGTCCTCATATTCATCTGTGCTTTTTGATATGACTGAGATTAAGTGGAATAAAAAGAACGTAAATTAGCCGATGCCTTTAGCATTCTTTTGATACAAGAAGGACACTGTTCATAGAGGAGGCGTAGATCTAAATGTCCTCTATGTTGGTTATCCCATGACATAGAGCTAATTAACTCTGCAGCGGAAAATGCAGGCCCTGTAAGGAGCAATAAGCATTCTCCATTAAAAGCCATCTAATTAGAATGCAAGCTACAAGGGCTTGAAGGAGAACACAACAAACAGAGTGGCCAGTGTAATTGTGAACGAAGCTCTGAGGAAAGCAAACATAATGGATATAATCAGTTGAGCACTTCTATAAGGTCATGATAGAACGCTGTGGAAGTACTTCTCCATATCTGACTGAAGTTTCCAGATGGTGTTTTCCTCAACCGTGGAAAAGGTCACAGATATTTTAGCAGCCATGCAGTTCAGATAGCACGCCATCAATTATAACCTAATCTATCTGTTGATACCTGCAGTGAGAAGAGCTTGAAGCACAGAAACTTTGACTGGAAAGTTCTAAATATAATATCCTCAGTTAAAATGTGAAGTGGGGCCCTTGGACTTTTGGACCCGATTGAAGATTTTCACAGACAGGCTTTACTTCCCTTATATGGTCAGTTAATATTTCATGGATAAAAACAAAATGTTCTATTTGGGTCAGTCTTATTTTCCCACTGCCTTTAAATTAAGAAGGGAGGCAACCAAAGTCAAAAGTTGTAGAGAAACTGTAAGATTTCCAAGTCAGCCAGTTCTCCGTCCACTCAAGGCCTTTAGGCTCCGTGGTTGATCGATAGTAATGGAAACGCCAACAGGCCTCCAGAGCCCATTGCCAATTCAACCTGTTTTACCATGACTCAATTCTCCCCTCTTCTTCAAATAACCCAGCTGCTTACCGGGGGATGAACTACAGGCTTCTGCTGCTGATAAGAAGAGCGTGCAGGAGCACAGGGAGGCAGAGATGGATGCAGGAAAATAGTTTTAACGTGTGTGTGTGTGTGTGTGTGTGTGTGTGTGTGTGTGTGTGTGTGTGTGTGTGTGTGTGTGTTCACAAGCACCACTGGTTTAGAAAAGCAACTGAGCCACAGCTGGCTTCCTGGTCAATTTATGTATCACACTGGGCACATTATGAGTTCCTGTGTCAGATAAATGCAAATTTCCCCATTGTGGGACTAATAAAGGACGTCTTAATCTTAAATGTGTTTGGAGCAATGTGGAAGAAGGATTTTGGACTGCGGGTGATAATAATAAATACACAGATTAATCTCCTTAAAAGCTTTCAAGGATCTTGGTCAGCAACTAACTGCTCTCCATATGACCGACCATTGGTTTATTTTTATCCCAGACCTCTGGCCTTTTTTTATCCGTTCTGCGTAGACGTTTTGTTATCAATAATTATCATAAACGATGGTGTTTCAATGGATAGAAAAGATAGGGATTTACTCATTTTAAACAAAGCCTTAATTGATACACGTCCTGCTGTTAGGCACACACTTAGATTTGGATTAATTCTAAACCAAATTAAATTTAGAATTCTAACTGTGTTTATTGCAATTTAAAGTGAGAGTCCATTAAATCAGGTTGCACTGAAATTCTAAACTCATTTAAAGCCTAATCAAGGATCAATTCTAAACTGTCACTTGTTTAATTTGTTCAAATTGCTTTATTTATTAAAATGACACTAGTGGGGTTTGAGCAAACAACTGAGATGTAAATCAACACATCTCTGGCACAATCTTAACAAAATGTGCTTCTTAACTCTCCACCAAAGCAAATCTACAATGATACAATTAAATAACAGTGCATCGATGTCCTGAAACCTCTTGTGATTTTTGCTATTTTTGTTCTATCGATTTGGTTTAGGATTTATAGATACAGCAATTGTCTGGTAGCCGATTGTTCCTCAGGGTAAAATGTTTTCATCTTCAGGGACCTGCCTGGTTGAATGACGGTTCTGCAGGGAAGGAGAGAGAGAGAGAGAGAGAGAGAGAGAGAGAGAGAGTGAGAGAGAGGGGAAGAGTAAAAGAGAGAGAGATATATAGACAAAGGACAGCAGCATTGGGGGCCGAGACATCTGCTCAGGTAAATAATGATGATGCTGCGGGAGAGGAACGGAATAAGATATGGAGGTCACGTTCGCTAGCATGGAGTCTCCATCTGTCCCCTGGGGTTAGTGGGGTGAGCCAGGGATGACGGTGGGCCCGGGAGAGAGGGGTTGGCAGGTTGTGGGGAGGGTTGCGGCAGACTGGGGGACGCTGTTTGCCAGCTCCATTTTTATCCCAGAGGCCAAGCAAACAGTAAATGAGGTGTGCTTGATATAAATGCAGTCTATCGGCTCGGCAATCTGCAGACCTTTCGCCACACGAAAGTTGAGGTTGGGATCAGGTGTAGTTTGTATCGATTTGCCCTCTGAGGTGAACTGTGCAATACAGCATCTTAAAGAGGATCATGTCCGCGTTCTTGTGTGTGTGTGTGTTGTGATCGGGACATTTAGGACTTTTATCCTCTCTTTCATGTCGACTCATGACGGCACATTTCCTGAGAGAAGGGGCCAAGTGACACTTAAGACCTTTAAAATATACTCAGAGCTGGTCTCTAAAAGCATTAAAAGCATGTTAAGGAATAAAAGCTGGACACAAAAAGAGGTACCATTACAGGATGTGTTACAGCAAACAGCCAACGAATTAGATCCCATATAAATCAATTACAGGGCATGATGATGATCTAAGGTCACATATTACACATCTTCACGGGTCTCGAAATCAATTGCACCCTATTTACATGACTGATCCCAACCGAACTCAATAGTCATAGACAAAATGTTTTCTTACACTTGTGTTTAAACAGAGAAAAAGAATAAACAGAATAAACTAGCCTTGCACACCAATTTTTTGATTTGTTAAGTGATCCAAACATGTCTTGCGTTGTGCCACAAACAACTGTTTGTCCACAAGATTACAACTAGAGCCACACCCATGTGGATTTCAGGAGGTCAGTGCCGGTACTAATATATTAATCGAAATATTAATATTGAAAATAAATTGTCAATGATTCCTAAGATATCGTTATCAGACCTTTTGTGAAAGAAATATAATCGAGGAAACACAAATACAACAAAAGAACTTGAATTAACAAAATATAAAAAAGACTGATTATCAGGCTCGGAATAAGTGAAATCCACAGCCTGACAAGGTAATGGTAAATTGATAATGCATGATACCAAATTACTGTATAGTGTTGAGCGATTGTGGTCAGAAATCAAAGAGCAGGACTTCCTCAAAGCTGGATTTAGCCTCTGATACAGAAAATAACGGCTCTGTTCGCTTCTCTGTCGGAATACCAAAAGGTGACGACCTCCCACCAGAATGTAAAGTGTATCTTTTTTCTCTTTAAATGCTTGGGGATGAATCACAAAAAAAGGGCGAAGGGGGTTCAGGAGCCGGTGCTATTGATTCAATTTATATGACCACAAATACTTTAAAGCATAATAAGCCTATGCTTCAAATTCCCATACCCCTTTCGAGGCTTGAAATGGCCTTGTCGTTACCTACAAATCACAGTTCTCCGCAAAGCTGCCCTCTCTGGAGCGATATGTCCGTGACCACAGGGGAGGGGGGGAAACAGAAGGCAAGAGACACAAGCAAGCCTCTGAAAAATGTAATGGTTTCTGTTGAGGATTTAGCCAGTGGTACGGCAGTGTGGAAGTATCACTCATGTTCCAGACATAGTAGATCCTCTGGGGAGATGGCGAATATTAAAGGGCTTTACAGGAGCCTTCTCGTGCAGGCACTTGACAGGAGATTTGTTTATGACCTTCAAAAAGGGAGGAGGAAGTCAATAATAGCCCTGACTGCCTCTTTTGCATCTCAAGGCAGCCCCTAGCGTTGAAAAAAAAGGGAGCCTGCGGTTTCAATTCATCACAACTGTGCAGCTCTTCCACTTCTTTTAATCACGTCGGACCAGTTCTTTTAAAAGCAGCGATAAGGCAATAGCTGTTCCAAAAAAACTTAGTGGATCGGAGAGGAAGACCTAGTTACAGTAAACTGTATCAACGATTGGACGGTCAACAGTTTAGAAGTAAAGAAGATATGGAAGTCTGAGTGCAGGGTACTGCTGACATAAGATATTAAACTGACACTTTCCTCAAATTCATTCATTAAATTATCGCTGACCACAGATGCATCAACTTCTGAAGCTCTCGCTTTCCCAAGAACCCAAGCCAAAGCTGTCAACACAATCAACATCAAAACTAAATGCAGGAATCAAAGTAAAAGATATTATTGGGACTTCCTGAATACATAGAAGATTTTCCCATATCCCTGACCAAAAACTAGAGACATGTATGACATGTTGTCAAGTTTGCACGTAGGCCTAGTTTATAAATATTCAAAAAACATGAATGTCTTGTATTGAAAGCCACCCGTCTCCATTTCCAACTGTACAGAAAGAAAATTCTAAAGAAGAGCTGGGTCTTTGGTCTCTAAAAATAGGTTGGGGATAATTGCCTGAGAGTAAAAGAAAACCTCAACCTGTCAATTTATGAAATACGACATGCTTTATTCCTCAACAGCCCAAAAGTAAAAGTGCCAAGTGCGAATCACAAGGTAGATGAGGCAATACGTGCAGCGTTGCATACTGTATTCTTTATATACGATAGTGCTTTCTACTAAAACAGAGCAAATCACAACAGCGTTCTTCTCCTCAAATAAACGGAAGCATGTCTTTCTGATGCCCTTGATTCTGAAAACTTGGGTAACTGTTCAGTGCAGTAAGTTACGACGAACAAGGACTTCAACTTCTAAGATACAATATCTGCAGTGGAGAAAAACTATAATTACATCTGCCAAGGAGGTTATGTTCTCATCTTAGTTAGTTTGTTTGTCTGTTAGTTAGCGAGATTAAAATCTGACAAGATGAATTACAGCGAAACTGCAAATGCAGCGAGATTTGGCATTTTTCAACATTTGAATTGATTTCTCACAGAAAAAGTCATGGATCTTGCATTAAAAATAACAGACATTTGGATAACTGACATCTATAATTGTGTGGAATTTATTGTGGATCCATATGAAAATCTGTTATTTATGTGGATTCATAAGGGGACTGTTGGGCCTTGGTGGAGGAATGTGCGATACTGAGTGCCATTCTAGTTTATGTATGTCAAAGAAAGGATGTCTAAATGAGTTACTGGGGAGCTTTTTTTCCACAGTAGAGGGGGCTGTAATCAACTAAGTATTTTGTCAGTCGATTCAGAACTGGCTGTGCATTATTGTTATTCAACTATTTGATTTGATATAGTTTAACGTGATTGATGTCGAGCCATTAGTCATGAAAAGTGCATCCATCTCTCAGCTCTGCAGATGCACACAAATATGGACCACTGTGACCAAAACAAGGTGTCACTCATCTTGGTCCTTTAAAATCTACAGAAGCAGATGATCTGCCCCGGATGAAACTGGTCCACAGTTCTAGTAAATTGTCACAGAAGCAAGTTTTACTGACCAATTAACAAGTTCAATAAAGACTAATATCTGCTGCTCTACAAACCTTCAGTATTACACTTTCCTGATCCATCTTCATAATTGAGAGGATGGGGATCTGACTTGACTTTATTCGCAAATTAGTCTACACTTTCAACAGTTAAACTTTGATTAAATAACGACCCTATACCCAAGTTATTTCAGGAAACACAAAAGCTCAGTTTGCAAACAAAAAGAAAACACTAAAGAGATAAATACTAGTCTATAAAACACTCCCCCTTCATGTTTATGTGGTCTCACCAAGATGTCATATACACACATAAAGACATTTGCATGTTTCTCTGAATTCCATGGTGTCGAATCATTGTATTGCAGCTCTGGGATGTGATCTAACAGGGTAATTCCATCCCATTAAAGTTGTATATTGTACAGTTGTTTAACTGTAGAGTCCTAAAAACCTCATGTACTTGTGTAAACGTGAGTTGGAGGACATATGTCCAGGCATTCTGCTTTTTCCTTGTTATTCCACAGCTTCTAAACGTCTCATGGTTATTTTACCGTGTTGGGATGAATGACGTTAAAGCTCCGTGTAAAGTTCGACTCCCTGTGACGACTTGAACTCGCTCGGGCTGAAAGTCCCATTCTATCCGTCAGAAGGCGAACAGACGTCATGGGCAGCTGGCTACACGGTGCTAGTGTGTGAAGGGCGTCGAACAGCCGGACTCACCACGGAGTTCTTCATCGTGGCCTTCACGGAGAAGCCTCGTGTTCTCAGCTGCGTGTTGTTCCTCGACATGTCCTCGGGGTGTCTTCTCCTCAAAGTCCGGTTCGAACCGAGGAGCCACGTTGCGTCTCAACAAGTGTTTGTGTTTGTGTTGCTCTCAAAACGTGACGACCGTCGCGGGGTCCCTTTCCCTTTTTTTTGTTGTTGCAGTGGTTGCTATGCAACATCAGAGACGCTTTGGTCTGGTTGCTGCAGAGACGTGTGTCTCCTAATCACCATGGAAACCACAGGGCTGAAAATATGCAGAGAAGTGTCGTGGTGTCTGAGTGTTGTTCTTTTTATTCATTATTATAAAGGTAGCAATATTACATATGAAGATCAAGTTAAAGTTTATAGTGGTATAATCTATTATTAAGTTTGGTATTAAATGTAATTTAGATTTATTTACCGTCACTGAAACATTTACACATGTTTCTAATTACTATAAAGTTATTAAAATTAACATTGATTCTTTTAATTGTATTTGCATTAATTAAAAAACGGAATTGAATTCAATTTACATTCAATTTATCTTTTCCGGAGGGAGATGCATTTAACGACTTACTATATATTAATTCTCCTGTCTAATCTTAATCATCATAGGTCCAGGTGTTTCTCTTGTGTGCAGCAGCAGGCCAAAGGATTCGTATTGCACCTTATTCTGTTGTTCAGTGACACTAATGGGACAAAAAATAGTGCTCCCTGCTTCTGCCAGCTGGTCACGACTAATGGGCCACAGACAGTGAAACGATGACCCAACCTCACGCTGGATGACCTGACTTTTCGTCTGCTCCTGCCACAGTTGCAGGGAACCAGCACACTTACGCCTGAGACACACAGGATTGATCACACGCTCAGCTCATCATTACACACACACAGCATTTCTTCATCCACAAGCAAATCCTTAATGATGCTCTTTGTGTGGCAGGTAGACCACGGCCTTGACTCTCAATAAGCTGGTTAGAGAGGGGCCCCGGCACTGAATCATTCCAATTTAGGGATATGGTACTTTTAATCTCCCAATATCGCTTTTGCCTCTGGAGAGTTCCTTGGGTGAACTGGTGCAACTGTTATTAATCTTCAGTGCACAGGCAATTTCTCTAAAAGCCCCTATTTGTTTTTTATGGCTCCATTGAGAGAGGAGGGTGTAGCAGCAGGGAGGGAGACTGTAAACAAGGTACGCGGAGAGAGCAAGTTATGTTCCCGTCAGCATTCGAGGCTGGTCTCTCCCTCTCTCTCTCCCTCGGCCTCCTCTCGGAGGATTAAAAAGAGGAAGAGGGGAGTTTTCAGAAAGCAAACCGGAGCGTCAGCATGAATTCAGCTGGACTGAGAAATGATTGTTCAAACAGCACTGCGCTATCTCGCTGCTGTGCGTGCGCGGCGAGGAAGCGGAGCTGGTTCTCGGGAATCGTGGAAGCAGACCTTGCAAAAAGTGATGCATGAAATATATGTCGTGGGTTTTGCCGGTTTCTTGACGATTTTGAGTTCACTTGTGACCATGCATGCAGGGAGGTATATACTGAATGTATCTCTGTCAGGTTAGCGGTATCCTGGGTCTATTTCTTCCAGTTGCTTAAAGGACACAAACAGTATATACTGTCCAAACTGACTTTGACAGGGAAAATTTATTTGCATTTTCTGCCACTAATGATGTCCCATTTATAACCAGGTGGTTCGGCAGGTGTGGAAAGAACGAGGCAGGGAAACATGGGTATAAAAAGGAGGCCACAATAGAAACAATACTTTGTAGACCAGACTTTGAGGAATATGTCTTATTTTTTATTCATCCACACTGTGTCTTCATCATCATACCGTGCCGGGTTTTGATCTACAGCTCATTTTCTGGGCCACCTTCAAGCTCGGCCACTGTGAGGGAAAACAGCAATTATGATATCATTAGAACAGGAACCGGTACCTACAAAGCAGATGACCCAGAGGGGACTAGTAGAAGAATCTCAGCAGGAGAAAAGGATCGTAGAGACTTTGCTGCAGAGTCAGTTCCCCCCCCCAATTACCATGAAACAAGACAAACAGTCATTAGAGTCGGCCATTAGGCTGTAGGAAGAGCGGCCGGGGGCTTGTTCGGTTTAACAGTACGTCAGGTTGTGAAAGTCACACAGAAAATGTACAAGGTCTCTGTGATGAATGTTATCCAACGCAAAGGCAAATCAGAGTTCTTGTATGTGCGGTTGCGAACAATATTACACATTCTCTGAGTATTATTTCCAACTGAAAAGATGTAGCCTAAAATACATTGAGCGTCCTGTGGAGAAAATGCAGCAGAGGTCTTTAAATACTGAGAAACCCATGAAGAACAATAAGGCCCGGTAACAACACTACTGAGTCTCATAGGTATAATAGAATAATTTGATTGCTAAGAGGAACACTGATCTGAATACGCCACATGTGCTACACTTCATCACGATTGCTCGACTATCTTACCGTTTATTGTACATATTTACACATATTTATACATTTAAACACAAAAGCAATGTGGTGCTCAATAAAGTTTGAATCAAACATGAATTGATGTGGTGTGATTGTTTTAACAAGGAATTAAAAAACAAACCAGTCACAGATATAATTCATGCTAGTAATTAATGGACAGTTTAAAATAGCAGAGATTCAAACAAAGCTAATGCTTCTTAGCCACAACTGCTTTCTGAAATTTCGAGGACAAAAGTCCCGTCACTGTGTGTGTGTGTGTGTGTGTGTGTGTGTGTGTGTGTGTGTGTGTGTGTGATGCTTCAGTTACATCCCAATCACAAAGCACCGTTCTATCAGGTGGTTCTGTTCTGCCACAGGTCCAGGTAGATTTTGAAGCAGCGATGACAGCGTGCAGGCTCAAAGTGTTTAGTTTCATATATACAGTCCTGCACAATGGAATTCTTTCTTTACCTTCCACTATGAATACCGTGTTTTTAGAGTTTACAAAAATAATAACCAAGAAAGAAAAGAAGAATGTATAGCAGGAGACAGTAAACAGATTTGTGTTTTCTCTCTGTACACAGATGGTCTCAAACCTACTCTTCTTTTCCTTACAGTATCTTTGTGTAACCTCTCCACTGAAATAATTACTTCACACGTTTTACTCACACAGTCCCGTTGGTTTTACGAATGCATCCTTTCTCACGCCGATGGTTTTTTACAGATACAAATACTGATACTTCTCTACATTTACAAACTTGAATTCCTCCCACAGACTCACAGGTTTACAAATGCAGATTCAGAACCAGAAACTTTTTATTTGCGAGCATCACTTTAACAGCTCAAAATCTTTCACCCTAACTCGAGTCCACACAAACTGTAATCTAATGCAACGGTAAATAACTGCTTTTGTTTCTGTCTTTTACCACTCAAGGTTCACGTACAGATCCTCTCCATAATCAACAAACATCTTTTATAAACATGAGGACTGGGATTATAAATTATTTGGCGGCAGGTTGGCATATTTACCTGCAGGTTTCTCTCAACATGCAGGGCCGCTGTTTCCCAGCCGTCTGTCCGGTGAATCCCGGAATAAGCCCCAGCCCGTGACCCTGAACTAGAAAAAGTTAGAATATGAAATATGATCGATTGAATGAATAAATAAGCATCTCTCTGGACCAAACGTTAATCACGTAAGGGGATCCTGTCCAGAAATCCACATGGCACATTGCGGTATCCCAAATTCAACCTAAATTCATGTACAATTGAAGTGAAGCAGATTGAACTGACTACGACTGTTCCCACTACCATGCTTTCTATTTATGTATTCCTCTCTAACTTTAAAGCAACATTATGTAACTTTCCCTGAGAAACAGCGCCCTCTGCAGCCACATGTGGTGATTAATTCTGTCAGGCTCCGTTTCCGAGTGATTAATAGTTTTTCATGTAGAGAAAAAACAAAGCCTATGTAGTGCCTCTCACTGAACTGAAACTCAACTGAACATTGGACATTACCCGTGATCCCCAGCTTCCTGAACCAGAAAATGTGCTGCTGTAATATCAATACAGAATTTGTGAACTTTAACAGTTTTCTTACTGAACATTTGAGATAAACTCTGGTCCTGATTCGGTTAAATTAAGTTGTGATGAGTCAGCTACACACTTCTCACAGGAGATCATACACGCTCACCAAAGTTACATTAAGACGATCAGTGCTATTTTGATGCTACTATATTTAGGTAAAAAGGTTGCTCAGTGTTGCTCAGTGTTGCTCAGTGTTGCTCAGTGTTGCTCAGTGTTGCTTTATATTACAAATCTTTACAATCTCACAGAACAACGAGGATGGCAGTCAGAGAGCACATCCCTCCACCAAGGCCCAACCATCTCCTAAAATTCAATCAAGCTTCAATCAAAACATAATGGGTTCTTCCCTCACCCGTACTAAATTCTTCAGTACTTTCTGTGTTATCTTGCTAACTAACAAAGAAACAAACATGCAGACGAAATCATAACCCCCTTGTTGGAGGTGAATAATACACCAGTTACACCCTGAAGATAAAGTTCGGTGATAAAAGAAGTGAATTATTGCTGAAATGGCCCATTAGTATTAATCTTTATCATCCGACGCTGTCATAAAAACAGCAAATGGCAGACATAGCCCAAACACAGCGCCGCTTGCCTTGTGTGTTTCCCCTCCCCAAACGATGGCGGTTCAGATATCCAGACTCTCGTCGTCTTTCCCCAGAGCCCTGATGAAATCCAAAGGCACAGATCCCTTCAAATGGCAGGGCAGTTGGCGGCAATACTTGATATGGGCACAGAGATGCAGGGCCTCACTCACAAAGCCGCAGCGTATTGATCTTCATGCATTATAGAAGCAGCTTTGAGTCCAGCTGATATTAGAAGGCATAGCTTGCAGTCCCAGTGAGCATACACTCTAACATGCCCACTGGACCATGGCAGCAATAATCAGACACAGGTCCAGAAGATAAACATATGGATGATACATCTATTATGTCATCGCAGCACTCTGGTTGATAATTGTTTACATGATTACGTTTGTTACAGATAACGCACTTTTATTTGGCCTCTTAAAATTCATGGGTGCCGCGTGACTCATTCTGTCAGAGGCTGAGCGACTTCAATCTTAAATACTTCACAGGCCATTGTGTCACTGTGGGCTGCCAGGCGTTTTCAGTCTGTATCATCAAAGCAGATCCGCCGCACGCTGCTCGCCTGACTCTGTGACCCCCCACTGCTGGTGCTTTCAGCAGCCCAGGCAACACCTAACCCTCCAGAGGATTCGGCTTTTCTGTCACCCACAGGTCAATGTCACGTCAACCTGAATGTGCGAACAGCGACACCAGTGATCCCACTGGAGCTTATACAGAAGGTGGCTTCTCTGCACATGGATCCACTGCGGAAACGGTGTTAGGGATAGAGCGAAGCAGAGGAGAGGAGAGAGGAAGAAGGTGAGAGTGTGGGGATAATGGCATTTTTAAAAGTATATCTGCTGTAGAGAGGCCTATTGAAAAGATCAGGTTTTTATGTGCTGGTCAAAACTATCAATTTGGTGTGATAAGGTCTAAAAGAGAAGAGGAGCTCTTTTTAGTCCTATAATATAATAATTGTGTGTGTGTGTGTGTGTGTGTGTGTGAGTGCTGAGCTCTTTGAAACCACTAACTTATACTGTAACAGTCAGGCAATGCTTTAGGATTCAGGAACATAGATTTTCTTGCTAATAATAAGAATCACATATTCCGTGTGTTTTATTTTACTTTCAATTTTCATCGGCTGGTGGTTTGACCCCCTGTTCCTCTTGTGCCGTTGTCAAAGTGTCCTTTAGCAAATGCAATATAATGGCTGTACAATTGAAACACACTGATTTGAGGCTTTTAAAATGCAGCCCAGGAGTTACATGAAAGGTGAATGATTTATTGTTTTATTACGATCTGATCAAACTTACTGCATAGCTTGGCCCTCTTTAAACATCCAGAAATGTTTTTTTGAAGTGGCAGGGACTGGGGCTCTCGGTGGTTTGAAGGTAGACTGTGGAATGATGAGATCAGAGATATATCATGGTGTCAGAAAAATATCCTTTATTATGCGTAAAACTGAATTAAAATTAAATTTGCCTCAGCAGATTGTGAATTTAATCCACAAGAAAGCAAGAAAAAGAAGAACAGATTTTAGTGTTGACAAAAAAACTTTTAGATAAGAATCTAAAAAACGTTTTCCACCCATAAATTACATTTGTAAATCCATCTGCATTAGTCTAAGACTGTGTATGTACAGTTTGTGAATGTCTCACATACATGTTTTTTTTATCAACCTATTCGAATGCATTTGCCTCTTGTTCACACACACAACAACAAAGATAAACAGAATACCCCTGCGGCGACAAACTGTGTATGGCAGGGCAAATGCAATTTGCTTTCATTTGAGTGAGGAAAAAAAAACAACAGCATGCCCCTCATTCACCTGACTGGTGCTCCCCTGCTCTGTGTATAACACATTCAAATAGACAGAGACAGGCATTTATAAAGCCGATATATTTCAAAGCACATTCCTCTAAGTAAAGCTGATACTAGGGATCCTATCACATATGGGCAGATGGAGGTGGGCAGAGGGGGGACAAGAGGAGATTTTTTTCTTTTTTTCCCCGGGAACTGAAAAGTCATCTCTGCTCACATCACATCTGCCTCCCTCTTCCCGGAGCAGGAGGCTGAGAGCCTGCCTCTCCCGTGCTCCTGACATCTTGGCTCTGTTAATTGCAATGTTTGCCTGCTGTATTGGTATTCACGTTAGGCCCTGGGAACAGATGGCGATTAACTTTAAATATTATTAACACTTCCCAGCATCCTAAGATCCTGGGTGGCAGTTGTTAGGACGAGCAGACGTGCAGGTGAAATTACCACAATTTCCATTACAGCATCAAACGGAGTAATACAAATTGGGAGGATTTTCCCAACTGTCGAAATGTGTGTGTGTGTGTGTGTGTGTGTGTGTGTGGGTGTGATCGTTTGTGTATCGGTATTCCTCATGTTTGCTGTGTGTGTCTGTGTGTATCCTGCATGTGGCATTTGACTCTATAATGTTTAACCACATGTGAAAAATGAGAAGGCATCTTTTAAATAATATTGATTGTTGCTGCTTTTACTCTTACTCTTTTACTGACATGTATCCTAAGTATATCATGTATCACATGAATTACCTGGTACTGGTATTTATAAAGACAATGTATAAATATTTTATAAATAGTAATATTATATAAATATCATAAATATTACAGTATTTTTTATAATTGTAAAATAGCTGACAGCAAATATTGATATATGTAGTGAATCATTTTGTTGATCTTACATATGTACAGGCTGGAAGAGACCCCCCTTAAATATGTCTTTTTAGAACATGTTATGTGTGACATTTTTGATGTAATAAATAAATTATACCTTTGTGGTAACGTCAAATATTTCATTGACCCACAATGAAAATTATAGGTACACTTTAAAGCTAGAGTGAGTACAAGAGCATGACATTCCAGAAATGTCTTATTCAAGAAGGAAAAACGACTCCAAAAAGCCCCGGTGCAGGAGTGCACCCTGCATGGCCTCTCGGTGAATGTGCATTCAGTCCATCTGAATGTGCTTTGAAAAACGCCTTTGAAATATATATGACAGCCTATCTGAGCGGGTCTGCAAATGCACTTAACTGTTGGGTGGCGGGAGAGGTGTCGGAGAGGTGGGGGTGACGCGGGATGACTTGAAGGCACCACAGAGGAGAGGAGGAGTGAGCGGCAGGGGGAGAGAGAGGACTGAAACCAGGGAGAATAAAGGCAGAGCTGTTACTTTTACATAGTTGCATGGGAGAGTGGCGGCTTTTTGATGACAGCCATGGGGGGAGTAGACTGATGTGTGTGTCTGTGTGTGTGTGTGTGTGCGTGTGTGTGTGTGTGTGTGTGTGTGTGTGTGTGTGTGTGTGTGTGTGTGTGTTTGTGTGTTCATGCAAGAGTGAGAAACTGCGTTTCTACGTTTGAGCGTCTTTGTGTTTCTTTGTCTGGCTTTGTGCGAGAGAGAAATAGAGAAACACGCTGTTTTACTGTATCTATGTGTCTGTGTGTGTGTGGGCGTCGAGAAAGCAACAGAGGAAGAAAAAAAATAGTATAGTTCACTAGTATGAGTGAAAGAGGGCGATGTTCTCGAGCGTGCACTGACATGTCACATCGTATTTGTCACATTGGAAGGGAGTGCACCGGTAGTCCCTGGTGCCCTGACCCTGCAGTCGGGTGGTGCTGCCGTGCTGTTGCCACACAACAGCCGCCGTCTCTGAGATTGTGGGGCTGCAGATCACTGACCCTCAGCAACCCCCACTGGCAACTTCTGGAGTGCCCGGGCTTCAGGCAACCGTCTCCTGCTCATCCTGCCCGAGCTCGTACGTGCAGGCCTGTCTCCAGCAGGTGTGCAGGGAAAACAGCAAAAGAAATCACCAAAAATTAGCAATCACTTTGAGCTGATTGCTTGGCTAGCACAATGCGGTTATGGCAAGATTAACCGCCACCCACCCTCCAAAATGCTGCGGGTCTGGAACCAGCAGAGGTTATTAATCTATGAATAGTGGTGATTGCAGTCTGGCTCCAGGTGAATCATCTGCTCGCTCTGTTCGGTGCTTAACAGGTGCAAGAGTTACTGCTTCAGTTACCCTGGAGACGATTTAAAGCAATTTGAAAGGGCAGACGTATCCACGGATCTGTTGGGTTTTACTGTAAAGTGCGCTGCTGCCGCCACGATAGGAGATGACATTTAGTGACAGATGTGAGCTTCCTGTGCGATTGCGTCTTTGAATTTGTTTCACCATTCGAGAAAATAACTAAAATTATGTACAATCATTGCAGCTTTTGCGGAAATTGGTGCGTTCAAGCAGTCAGACGCGTGTGACGCTGACAACCCACTGTGACTCGGTGCAGTGTGCAAATTATACAAACGAGCATGCTCTGTGCATGCTGGGAAAGGAAGACTCTTGTGTGTTTCACCTCCCACCCCCCCTCACACATTTGAATTTCATTTAACCTACATTTTAGACATGTGTCTAATGTGCAAATTTACAGCAATCACAAGGTGTAAAGTGTTGTGGGGTTGCGAGTCCTGCAGGGAGGACGGCTATAAAAGAACTCTCACGGGAACAAAACCTGCATCTTGCAATTCACTGGAACACAGTGGTGCACCAGTAAGTACGAGTTAAAACAGCACAGGCAGGGTTGGACGATGGGGAACCTGCACGGTGTTGTAAAGGTAATAATGTACACAAATCAATACATCATAAAATATAGATCATGAGTAGGACAAAATATCAATACGGCAATATATCATCGTCCAGACTCATATGATTATCAACGTGCTATTTTGTTTTATTCCGTTAGACAAATATACTGTTATATGATTGTATTACAAAAATACAATTATCGCAGAATCGCTGTATCGTGATGTTATCGTTATCGCGGACCACGTATCGCGTATCCTATCCTGATGTGACTTAACTTGCGATTCCCAGCCCTAATAAAGACTTTCTGTTCAAGCCAACACACTGGTCAGTCTGTTGTTTTCTTCTCTGGGCTCTAACCCACAAGTCAAAGCAATTACGCAAATAATCCTCTGCAGTTCACTCCTGTGTGAGACGAACAGACGTGCCAGATACCTTCACAATTCTAATTGAGAGAATAGGAGAAAAAAACAAACATATTGCAGGCAGGCTCGCACCTTTTAGCGATGCCTCCCACTCCGGGCCCCCCCCCCTCGCAGGAAACGCCTGCTGTTTGCCGTTTAACTGCTGTTGTTTTGTTCTTCGTGCCGAGTGTCTACATCAGCTCTTTAATTAGGTAGCTATTTATAAAAACCCAATCTAATCACAAGCAGAAGGTCAAAAGCTGTTGTGTTTTGTATCATTGTGGTGATAGAAATCTCACATGTGCTGTTATCAAACAGCTTTAATTCACCTCGTAACAACCACAATAAAGGTCACCTGGCATGGAGAAAAGGCAAGCATTTAACTGCAGTGTCTTCTTATTATATCTTTTGTAATTTCAAAAGAAGAGATGAACACTTCATGCAGGAACAAGAGAAATGCCGACCTGGTTTGATTTGAGTGTCATCACATAAAGTCACCAGAAGTGCCATCGTCAATATTTTATTTCTACAGCTTAAAAAAACGTCTCTGCATGATTTGAAATGTTTCACTCAGAAAAGCGATGAACCCACCCAGACCTACGCTGCAGCTCCCTCAGCCCTGCGGAGGGCTTCAACCCAGCGTTTTGGTTTTACAAATAACAGAAAGTGAACAAGGAGCCGGTCAAAGTGAAATTTGGCCACAAATCAGCCCGATGCTTAAAGTGACGACAGCTATAAGTGAGATAATATTGGACTTGCATTCACCCAGTGGCTAGAGAAACTTCTTACAGAAGATCCTAACGCTGCTGCATAACTTCTACTTATTTATGTGAAAATGATTTACGTCAACTTAATACACTAAGGTCACAATTTGTCTTCTTCTTTTACAGCTTGATTCTGTTGCCCCCATTTTACCAAAAACTTTTTATATGATTTTTAAATGCTTACAGAGGCAACGAGTTTGAAATTTAAATAATAATTTAAATCATAATACTTTAAATTAAAATTGTATTAATAGCATTTCATAGCTTTCATACTTTAAATGCAGCTCAACATGCAATGGATTTACATAAGACAAATAAATGTAAAATAATATGGAATTAAGGCCGCTGAATAAAAGTATTGTTTTGAGCGACCCCTAGCGTCAGATGACATATTGCATGTTTAAGATGAGGATGTACACACTGAAACTGATATGAATCCTGAATTTAAACCTCTGTATATCGTCCATATATCTTCTCCTGCCAATAATTCCATCACTGAGCTGCAGTAACAATCCCCTGGAGGAGGATTGACTTGTAATAGTAGCCATGACTCTTAATGTGTCCCTCTGTTTAGGACTTGACTGAATAATTTATGTCGGGGTAAAATGATCAGTTGTAAAGCTTTCAGAATCAAGTGCTATTTCCATTTCTGCAAGAAAACATCCTTCAGGGGTCACGACCTTTGCCTTGTTGCACGATCGCAGAGGAGCAGGGAGACGTGTAGGCAGGGAGACACAAAATGATAAAAGAGCCGGAGAGAAAGAGATTCAGGGAGGGAGAAAAGGGAATAAGAAACAAAAGAACGAGTGACAAAGCAGTAGGAGGTCTATGCTGTTTGTCAGCTCAAGGAGAGCGAAATGTCAGCTTTTGTGCTGCATCAGTGAGTGATGGCTGCCATTATCCCACCCAATGGGTATAAGCAGGCAATATTAGCACACTGCTTCCACACCCAGATGAGAACAGGCAGAGTTCTCCACAGTGGGGATACCCAGAGCCAGCGTGGAAAATGGAGTGTGAAAGCATGCGAGGCATAAAGATTGTTGGAGGGAGGGGGGGGAGGGGGGGGGGGATATAAAAAGACTAAGGGATGTAAGAGGGGGGGGCTGAAAAACTGAAATAAAGAGAGAAGCAAAGGCGCAGGTGTCGCCGCGCACAAAAGACAATCACAAGGAGGCAATGGAGTCAAAAACGGAGGGAGAGAGGAAAAACAGAACAAAGGAAGTGAGTATCCCTGTTGTTTCAGAAGTTCCTGCAGCGATTTAAATAAAATAGTCCCTCTCAACGTAGACCACACGGCGCGATCTGACATCCATTGAACAAAGTGGCTGAGGCAGATACGGTGGTTCGGGGGCACCGCGGTGGGATGCACACAATGAGAATTATAATTATAGAACAAGCACACATCACTAGCTGGCTTCACACAGAGGGAAACTACCTGTAATTGTTTTAGCAGTTTGAATGGTTTGTGTGTGTGTGATAGAGACAGAGAGGTTCATAAGTGGTTTTATGTAAATGATGTGGACTAAAATTCAATATACTAACATGCAGTGAAACCTATATTTGTGTCCAGATTCCTCTCGTGCTCGTATCATTTTGGACCTGGAATGAAACTCAGCCCTCGGTACAACATCAGCGTAATTAAACCGTTTCTGACATTTAATGCTCATGAAGATCGGTATAAGGAAAATGTTTAAAATAAAAACCCTGCCAACGAGGAGCTGAACTTTACAGTAACATCAGGAGGATTTAACATTGATCTCAGGCATAAGAAATGTACTAAACAGGAGCTTTACCTCCACACTGATGTATTGAGTTGTGGAAGATTTTGCAGAACGGTTGTTTAGCCTCTGCAAAGACATAAAGATATGTGTTAGTAATAACTTGGTTTATGAGAGCCCATCCAGATATGTAGGTAGATGTAAACATGAAGAAGTTTACATTGTTTACAAGTTCAGACCTTTAAGTATTTGCAGACTTATTATATATATATATATATATATATATATATATATATAAGAACAGAGTTTTTCTTAAATTGGAATTCAAATATAAGTATCTGACAGGAAATTTTCATCTATACACATGCAACCTGTGAAGAGAGGTCAAAGATACAGGTAGCTTAGTTATAAGAGGTTAAAATGTTCAGGGACCAAAAGAAAGAATAGAATAAAATCAAATTTCAGTTTTTAGACGGAACGGTTCTCTTTCCTGCTTTAGAGATAGTGAACAGACTCAATCCCTCTCTGTGTGTCCATCTATCTATCTATCTATCTATCTATCTATCTATCTATCTATCTATCTATCTATCTATCTATCTATCTATCTCAGTGTAGAACTGTCCTTTCATTCTTCTTTCAATTTGTAATTATTTTAATCTGGAACTCAAACAGTGGCACCACACTGCACAATCATAAATACTAAATATAGCATTGCTAATCCCAATTGTGCTTCAATTGTAACAGCAGCATTATGCTAACGAGAGGAATCTGTTCCATCCATCATCGCAGGAAGCTGCATCTCGTCTGGCATCGTGTGTAAAAATGACAAAGCTGGCAAATTAGAGAAACATTAACACACAGGATATGCCCCGTGTAGCATACTGTATATCCTTTGTATTGATTTGTTTCCCTTCTGCTATGTAGTCCTAAGCGAGCCCTCACAGGGGGCACAGGAAGTTACATTGAGTTGGAGTTACTTGGAAGTAAGAGATGTGATATCAAAATGCAAAAATATCCATTTGCTTTTTTCCCATTTGTTTCAGAAATGTATTGGCTTTAAATGCGACATGTTCTGGCAGATGAAAGCACGAGTAGGTGGGAGATTAAATGGTTGTGGTTTTATTACGAGCTAAAGCACAATCTAGGGAAGCCATGTTTGAAAGGCAGACAAAGTAATGCCTAGATGTGCTGTCATATGATTGTGAGACTTTAAAAATTGCATAAACATAATTTACTGACAATTAATAAAATGTAATAGTTTATACAGCAATGCTAACTTTGTGTCTGAGGGAGAGAAAGAGGGGTTTTACTGCTATTTTCCATCACAATGCAGAATAACTTGGCACTGAAAATTAAACAAAATATGCTTTCCAGATACTCTGAAATACCATTATTTTCTTGGCTCAAACAGGGCAACATGCTGGCATGTGTCAGGATGAAGCGGCTGGGATGAATCTGCCTCAGTAAGTGATTCACAGTCCCCTGGGCCTTCAATCAATGTTATTTTGCCCCTGAGATTTGTAATGGCATGTATAATGATAATGCAGGTAAAGGAAAAACAAAGGGAATGACTCAGGAAATCAAACCATTAACAGAAAATGTCACGGTGAGTCAGAGGTACAGAGAAAGTTTGCACGCCGTCAACAAGTCGGCATAAAGGTGCATGAATCCATTGAAATGCTGCACTGTCTTTTATCCACACATAAGTGCGCCACAGATAAGGTTGAAATCGCAGTGTAATGCAGACGGATGGGTTTTGGCAGTTTCAAAGTGGAACCCAAACATAGTTCAACCACATTTAACCTCATTTCAGTCCATTTACCGGCTGACGCTCACCTGCTCGGTCTCTATCCCTCTTTATAAAACAAGTTATGAGCAGAGCAAAGTAACCAAAACAAAGAGCTTGCAGTGTTGCGTTTGATCGAGAACTGAGGGCAAGGGAAGGAGGCGAGGTCGAGGAAAACTGTGATTCCACACTACAAAGACTTCCTCTTGCAGGAGAGATGGAAATGAAATGAAAGTGCCACAGTGTCAAAAAGTGATTATTTGTTTTTAACATCGGAGGAGGGCAGAGGCACGAGTCGCATGTTAAAGGTTGTGTAAGATTTTAAATATTAGTACAGCATCAAATGCAAAGATGTAAAGATGGTGGAGTAAAAGCATCCTGAAGAGAATGAACTCCCTGTGTGTGTGTGTGTGTGTGTGTGTGTGTGTGTGTGTGTGTGTGTGTGTGTGTGTGTGTGTGTGTGTGTGTGTGTGTGTGTGTGTGTGTGTGTGTGTGTGTGTGTGTGTGTGTGTGTGCGTTTGTGTGTGTGGGTGCCTTCCCCCGTTTCTGAAGTGAGATGAGAGTCCAGCTCCGATCAACAGTGACATAATCATTTTTTCCTTTTACACGCCGTGACATCTTTCAGGAAGACCAGGGGCGGCCGTGGCTCAGGTGGTTCGATTCCCGGCTTGTCAAGTACGTCTGTTGAAGTGTCCTTGGGCAAAAGACTGAAAAATAAATTTCTCCTGCACCAGCAGTGTGCGAGTGAGATGCTTGAATGAGAAACAGTACCAGATATAGCGGCTCTGTGTGAATGTGTGTGTGAATGGGTTGATGTCAACTGTAGTCTTCAAGAATAAAAGTAGTGAATTTATTTACAAATGCAAACACCTGCCACACACGGTTCTGTTACATCAAAAGAAGTGACACCTTATTTTTACACATCCATGCTAACTAGCTGCGAGCTGCAACGCAATCTCGCTGAGAGTGAGCGGCACCTTTATAAACAAAGCATTTACCGATGACAGCGTCTCACAAAGGCTCAGACACAAAGCTTGTGGATGAGATGTGATGAATCTGTTGTATCAGTCTGCACCGGAGCTCGTTGTCTCTTGTTGGCTCTCCTGTACACAGGGTAACTTTATTCAGTTGTGTCTCTTGTGTTCAGGGGGTCTCTTTCCCTGAGCTTCGCATCTGCCAAAAAACGAAGGTAGGCAGGAGGTGTTGCCATTGGTTAGGCCGACAAAACATGCAGGATGCTAGTGTTGGAGCTAATGCGACCACTAATGGCGGTGATTATGGTAAACGTAACCATTAAGAACTGGAAAGATGTTGTGGCGGCACCCCAGACTGTGTATAAAGATGGATGATATGACAGTTTACCAAACGACAAAAAGTCAAAGTTTTTCTCAAAGATTGTTTCTGTGAGTATCAGTAATTCTTTTAACTCTGATTTATGGTCATGTGGGCAAGATGGCAGCGTTTGCATCGGGATATTATGGCTTCATGTCTGGATGGTGGGAGGTAGTGGAGACTTGTTGTCTATCTTTATTTACAGTCTATTTCTATTTCCACTGGCTTCAGTACAAGCACAGGCACGGCCATGGGTGGATTACTGAATGGTCCTACAAGGGGACCAAGGGGTCAGGGAGTCCCTGAGCCACAGCCTCTTAGACATGACTCCTACATTTTTTGTTGGAAAGTCAATCTAAAGACAACAAAGATTTATTGCTCCTTAGTGGGAGGGGGGGGAGGGGGCCTCGTAATCCGTCTATGGGCACAGTAATCACACAAACAAAACTTCTCCTTTGTTGGAAAATATTGTTTCAGCAGCAACATGTCAGCTCCGTTTCCCGGCAGAGAGGAAAACAGTAAACGTTCACCCTACAGTCGACATCAAACCTATACACACCTGCGTCTTTGCATCCTCCACTGCCTCGCCTCGTCTCGAGGCAGTGACAGCTTCGCGCGGTGATGAGAATCAGATCGCAGGAGATGATTGTGCTTTCCCATCAACACAGCCACTGAATGCGTTCATTGTGCCTGCGATTGTAAGAGCGCTGACAATTGGTTCAAAAAGATCTTTTTCCTATTATGCCTGCAAAGCCTGGAGTATGATGCTATCTGCCACCTATTCTCAACCACCTCTCCAGTAACTTTCAAACGCATCACGCATTTTTCCTCAGGATTGAACTAAATGAGAATGGATGTCAGGGAGTTTCATTTTTTGGGGAAACGAGGACAGCGTACGACTCTAACCCAAAATCAGCTCCATCAGTTCAGTGAACTATGCTCCTCGCTGTGACAGTTGAATATGTGTGGGTGACAGTACAAACAAAGGTGAATCAATGCATTTCCCCGAGGAAGAGACAAAGAGAGGCTGAGAGGAAGAAGAGAGTGTGAGGGAGAGAGAGAGAGAGAGAGATGAAGGTGGCAGCGTGACACAGGGAGTGTGACAGTGTCATGCAGGCTGGTTTCATCGCTTCTCCCCGGCGCCCTAGGGAGATCATTAGCTCACAATATGGAGTCTATCAATCCTCACAGAATACCACTCTCCCCTCCGGATACATGTCCCGTCTGTTTGCCTCTCTCTCTCTATCTATCTGTCTGTTTGTCTGCATCTTTCTCGCAAATGTACATTCAGGATCGTGAAACTCTAGTTAGCAAGAAATGCGTTATCTAGCCCTTGGATGTATTTCGTGGGTAAAAAAAGACAGTAGCCTAAAGAGTAGCTATTATCCTCTGACAGCACGACTCCCACGCTGTATGTGTCAATGTCTCGTCTTTGACTTGACTTGACTAGGTTGATGAGTTTTTCATCCATACGCTGAAAACAACAGAATCCAATATTGCTTTGATTGATTTGGTCGAGAACCAAATGCATGACACAGAGGAATCGCAGGTAAGGTACAAAAAAAAAAAAAAACATGGACAGCAACAGGTGGGTAGTCGATAGAGGCAACAAGTCCAAGAAGGGAGCAGGCAGAACAAAACACTAGGCCCCTGTCCACACTATGGGGATTTCTGCAAAACTATTTTTTTCCTCTGGGCCTCTGGACCAAACACAAATGGCGTTTTAAGTCACCAAAACAGACGTTTTTAGAAACACTTACCAAAGTCCATATCCTCGTAAACATGTAAAATGGAGCAGTTTGCTTTGCGCATGGCCACTGTTGCTTTGTGTAATGACCATGCACCAGAAAACAACAGCAACAATGGCGGCTATACATCAGTTGACAGCAGAATATTTGTCTATTTGACAAATCATCCATGTAGACTTTATCGCCACCTACTGGTCTGGCATACTGGCTTGAGCAATTTCTTTAGTGGTTTTTGTATTATCGTCTGGACGGAGATATTTTGGCAAATAAAAGTCATGTGGATGGAGAGGGAAAATATCCGTAGAGGTGTCGTCAAGGCCATGAGGCTACATAGCATAATACACAGTCTGGCAATAAGTCAACCCACTGTATACCTTACAGTATGTGAAGGGGCTAAAGGGAAGGTGAGGAGGCTGTTTCTGACAAAGTGACTCAGGAATGATACATTCGCATGAGTATCAGTCACACATAGAAAATGTCATAGTATAAAAATAAACTAATATGACCCATATTTTCAATAAAATCCTGTCTGTGGATGCTTTTGAATACGTTATGCAGCAGTGCACTAAACCATTGGGATTTATTCACCTCTCTTGACAGTTTGCTGGTTGAAATTATGTTGAAGTCCTTATAGAATTACAGATTAGCTCTCAGGATCTGTGCTGGCTCTTACATTTTAGGACAAACTCCCTTGGATTTTCTTCTATATTTAGTTGAATACTTACGGTAGAAGCTCCTCTACCTATCACGCCCTGGGGAAGTATAATGGCAGCACTCTGTGCACCAAAGAACTGTTCAGCGCAAATGTGAAACTTTCAACTTAAACAAGAACTACAGGGAAACTATAAACAAGCTGGTGCACCTTATAGATGCATAACTGTCACAAGGATGGGAAAGAAATCGTACATGCTTGAGCAGCATTATGCATTTATACTGCAGGCAACCTGCTCAATGCATACCCCACGGATGCATAATGCATGCTGAGATAAGTTCCAGCCCAGCCCCCTTATACCCTCCATGACAAGCAGGTATAGTTAATGGATGAATGGATGGAAAAGCCAACTCCAACCCTACTCCACGTGTTTGTGTAAGTCAAATACATACATATGCATACATGCAATTGCACATCAATTGAGGGTGCAGCCCTGAAACACTGTAAATATGATTAAAAATACAGCAATATCGTTGTGCCGGGTGGTTTGGCCCACTGTTTAGAAACAATGTACAGATACAGGAGTGTTTTCCAGGAGCCAGATATTGCACCGTTGACCCTGGTGGCAAAGAGGCGAATGTGTTCCTAATTGCAAAAGGATGTCTCACACACACACACAACCTTAGACACCCTCTGGGAGGAAATCTCTCTTCCTGTTCCCGCTATGGCTGGCCAGCCAAGCGGAGCTGCCACCTCATTGTGTCCTTCTGTACCAAGGCTCTGAGAAAGAGAGAGAGAGAGAGAGAGAGAGAGAGAGAGAGAGAGAGAGAGAGAGAGAGAGAGAGAGAGAGAGAGAGAGAGAGAGAGAGAGAGAGAGAGAGAGAGAGAGAGAGAGAGAGAGAGAGAGAGAGAGTGAGAGAGAGACAGAGAGAGAGAGACAGAGAGAGAGAGAGAGAGCCTGACACACATGACACACACAGGGCTGCATGGGGCCTGATCCCCCGCAATGCAAACACAGAAATTTTAGAGGCTGCAGCATCTCGTTCACAGTTTGATATTTTTCAAGTGTGCGTGTTCTAACTGCGAGTTGCTGCGTTTCCCTTTGTTCAGGTTTCCATGTTGACCTGTGAAAGCAGCTAACATTGGCCACCATTGAATATTAATCAAGCGCAGTTCTGGAAGGAAATACATAAGGTATATAAATACATAAGACTAAAGGCACATGGAGGTCGAATAAAAGGAAATGAGGCTGGCAATGTGAAACACAAACTCTCGATGCTTTAATTCACGTTTAACAGATATCAACGACCCCATAAATGTAAATTAAAATGATATGTGGGGAGCAATAAATAAGCTGTTTAATGGCTTTGCCCCTCTCGGGAGGACATTGTTTTCCTACTTTGGCTTTCACACTTTTCTCACACACGGTCTCACATTGACGCTCAAAATGATTCCATCATTAGCAATGAATGCAAATAAGACAATAAAAGATGCGGCTGTTTATTTCATGTCATTTACCTCATCTAGGCCGTGTCAGGCATCCACCTCCCCCTTACTTTCCTCTCTCTTCAGTTCAATTTGTTTCACCTAAGAGGTTTTTAAAAATGCATTAACATTTTGCGCAAATCACTTCTGGGAGCCTGATATTGATTCTTTATCATCAGGTTGTTTGTTGTAATAAATTAATTTGTTCTTAAGGCAATAGATATGTAAAGTTGGAATAGACTTGGTGCGGAGGGGAAAAGAATGGCCCTGGGTGACACAACCGGCAGAGAGGAAAAATATGAATCTGTTATTAATTTGATAAAAAACACAACTTAATCGTTAAATGTCGTTTTCTACAAGTCATAAATGTATGTCGTCATTCTCACTTAGTTTTGCTCCCTGACTGATTTACTCATGGTCAGTATGCATATGTGTGTGTGTGTGTGCGTGTGTCCTCATAATAAACAATGGCATACCACTGACACAATACATTTAAATGAGGCTGAATTAACACAAACAGCACACTGCTTAGTGGAGGTGTCAAACAGTCAATATGGCTTTCTTCAATCAGCACAGTTGTTTATGAGCTCGTACATGCAGGGAGTAGATCCAATTAAAAAAATATTTCAGAAAATATTGAAGATAAATAAAAGCTGATGGGGCTGTAAATAAAAATTATTTTCATTATTGATTAATCAGCAGATTATTTCTATAATTTATTAATTTAATAGTCATTGGGTTACTGTGCAAACTCTGTATATAAAGTCTGTTTACCTCACTGCCAATCTGACCATCTCATTTTAAAAACTTGGGGAGAGACACAGTATATAATACTTTTTGGATAGTACTATGTTGCAATATTTCCCTGCTTCATTTTCTACTTCCATTTATTTGAATATTTGCACATGGTTGAAACAGGACGAGGAGCAGACAGCATGAGAGGGTTAAGTTGAGTTAAGTCAATATCCAGTTATTGAAGAAAACAGCAGGAGTCGGGCGTACATGCAGGCAGGTGCAGGCACATGCACACATCACACTAACACTGTACTCCCACAGTAGCATCTTGAGCAGCCTAGCAACTCTTGTTAATGCGTTATTGGAGCTGCCATCCTGATTCAGGCTATTTATTGCCTTTTTCAAGTTTGTTTACTGCAGCCTGTAACTCATGTCCAGCCAGAGACAGACTATTCCTCTCTTCTGCCCATAAAAAACTTTTACTGGGTTAACAAACTGCACCCGTCGACAGGGACGTCGGTCGGCCGGGGAGGGGACGGAGGAAACGGCAGGAGAGGAGTGAAGGAGGGATTTATGGCTGCTTGTAAATTTGTCCATCAGAGCTGTCTTTCTTATCAGCTACCTTTGCTCCCTCCGCTCCACAATGAGCCTGTCTCGGCTCCAAACGAGATCAATTCCGCCAGTCAAACGCGGAATGTTCAACTCAAAGTGAAAATCCGTTTTATTTCTGGGAGTGGAGAGGAAATAAAAGAAATGATGTGTTTTCCAACCTCCTAAACTCCTATCATTAGTGGATGGATCCTGTTGCCAGTGGGTCGAGAACGAGGAGGGTTAAGTGAGAGGAAACGGAGGAAAAGAGATGAGAATTTATGAAAGATACAAAAGCGCTAACCTTCCCGTCGCATTATAGCTTTATGAATATAACATCAGGACGGAGAAAGCCGAAGCGTTCAATCAGAGATGCTCTTGTTGGGGGAGCTAGTGATTATTGTTTATTACTCCAATAAAAGCCATACAATCCTCAGCCTTGCTGTGCCCATCTGGTATAATGACAGCTTAAATATTCAGAGCTGTGCAGCCGTAAAGTAAAAACAGAAAGAGTCAAAATATGTGTGTAGCTGGCGAGCGTTCCCACTGGGTTTGTGTTTTTTTTGTTTCTGTATTTCACACACCTCCAGTTTTGGATTGAGAAATGGGCCGACATTTAAAAGCAACGGCAGCAAGTTTCCCTTCAATGTGCACACCGGTCGCACACCCACAGGACGTGATGTAATGAGATAAACTGCAGCGATTCTGCACGCTCAATAATTACACCGGAATATCAGACGTACACCAGCACCAATTAAGCTAACGCAATTAACTCCGGGGGCCGTGGAGAATCTCGGAGGCTCGGGGAACCTTACGAGGATTTGTAGCAGGCTCCCAGTCAATCCTCATTTCATTTCATTCCTTCCTAGGTATCATGTAACCGTCTGTGCCGTGCACCTGTGGATATTAGGAGCGCCGTTTGGCTCTGATTACGTTCTCTGTCTCAGGCGGGCTTTGTATTGTGTTGCCACGTTCTCTCTCTGCCAAAGTGTTTCGCTCTAACGGCAACGCTTGGTCTCTCCGGCGTCATCCCTCCCTCTCTCTTTGCTTCCCCTTCACACCCCCACCACCGCCCTCTCTCTGCGTGTCTCCGTGTGGCCGCGGGGAAGGGCCACTGTAGGCGATCGATACCTGACAATATGGCAAAATCATATATTTTTCCTCTTCTTAAGCAAATTCAATTTGGTCCTTAACATTCCAGTGGCTTTAATTAGATGCCCACGGTAGCAAATTGCAATTTACATTTTTATAGTTTTTCAAGTTAATTAGCTTGCTCACTCAGCCAGACCCAGCTTGTTTATGCTTCTCCCCCCGTTTTCCTCTTCTCATTCTTTCCTCTCACCTCCTGTTGGAGGCCTCCGCGCTTCTGTTGTGTTTACCAGCGGGAAAAAAAAGGTTAATGTCACACAATTCCTTCTCAATAAACCAAATAAAACATTAAGTCCACAAACACTTCTTTTAATAGCCATTTAGAAGATAAGCTCCCAGCTACAGTGTGTTGCTTTGACTATATCAAAGTTTCACAGCCCCGCCAATGTTACATCCCATTGCACAAAAACATTTTAATCATCTCTTTTATGAGGACAAACCCTTTAAAAACCAAGTAACTTGTGTTTTTTTTCTTCCTGTTAAACTTTTTCGTCACCTCCATCTGGTCCAAAGAGATGTGTTGTGTTAGGTTTTCCCTTTTTCTGGCAAATGTGGAAGTGATTATTAGCCTGACAGTGTTGTTCATGTACAGATGCACAGACGTGGTTCTGTCACTTGATGAACACATGAATCTACCACAGTTAGTGCAAAACTAACAAGTAACATTTCAATGATGTGTTAGTGTAAAGGGTTTTTTGAGTTGAGGCACAAAAACAACTTGTTTAAGTTCTGGAAACATCCTGTTTAGTCAAAATTAGTAATTTGTTATCCGTTAAAGGACTTTCAATATCATGGTTACAATCATAGACTGTATATAAAGATGGGCGACATGACAGCTCCCCAAAAGTGAAGCCAAAGTGTCTCAGTCACCCCCTGGTGACTAGATGCAGTGTAGATGATACACATCCTCCATGTTAGCATATGGGACATGGATCAAACACAAAAGTCAAAGTACTTGATTTGTACATCCATGGGTTTTAGATTTTTATTTGTATTCTGTTTTATTTTATTTTCATTTGGAAAGCACATTGTGCTTAAGCTTGAAAGAGGCAACACAATAAAGTGTATTATATATTATTTTAACTAGCTATAAAAACTCCTGATTGACAGTTGAGACTGACTCATGATTGGTTGAGGATTTGTGGCATCCACAGACCTCCAAATGACACCATCTCTAGAAAGTAGGCGGAAGTGTAGATGTGTTATCCATCTTTATACACACTCTATGGGCACAGATGCATGGCTAAGGTTAGCAGTCAGTCATGTGACCACAGCAGTCATGAAAAACACTGTTACATGTATGTCTATTCATTTTTACCCCCTATTATACTATTCTTTACAGCCTTACAGCAGTTTGACAACAGGAAAAGGCTTTGGTTGTTCCATATGATCAAACTACAGATTGTACCTGAAACTTTAGATTACACTACAAGATGAACTCTGCTGAACCAAGTAACCTTCCAGTAAGTTCAGTTTAAAACAAATCTAATATCTCTCAAAGCTAAAATAGTCCACAGTTGCCAGGGAAGTATATCTATCTCTGTAGAGCTGCCCCCTGCCAAAATAAATCCTGAACTGTTTGTAGCTTTCGTGCAAAGAAATAAAATTGTGACCTGTCGTTGTCAAAGAAAAGACAAGAGACTGTACCTCCTTTTTTAACTTGTCTGACATTGTCTCATTGGTTCATCCCACCCCATTTTCATGTTTATTCCCAAACTAAACCTTTCAGATGACAGATATACACAGGAGAGAGAGAGAGCGAGAGAGGGAGGAAAAGAAGGAGGAAGAAACGAAAGAGGGAGATAAAGAGGGAGAAACGTCTGTGACTGCAACGGAGGTAGATAGAATGAGAAAGACAGCGGGAGAGAGGGAGAGTCAGTCAGTGCGGCAATCAGCTGAGTAGACAGGCGAGTCACCTCTACTGTCAGTCACCACTCCCCCCCTGTGACCAGCGGACTAAATGAAACAAGGCCTTAGAGGTCCACCATGTTGTCTTCTGTTTCATCCTCCTTCACCATCACTCTTCATCTCGTTTACAGACATCAGACACTTCGCCACGGAGCCTCGGAGACCGGCCGGGGGACCAAAGGGTTGCTGACTGCCAAGAGAGCACGTCAGCGCTGACCTCCATTACAGCACAATTAAACAACTCGTGTCTTCCTCCGAGGTAAGAGAGCACATCTTCCTTTTCCCTCCATCTGTTTGACGACGATGTCCCACTTTCGCTCTTTGAGACATCACATCCATTTAGTGACACATTGTACAGCGTGTTGTTATTGTTTGACCAATATTAAAACTTTCTACTCTCTGAGGCAGAGAGGAGAGACAGGGGCTAATGTTCATGGCTGGTTTTATGATGAAATATTACACTGCGGTTCTATGCCTCCATCAACCAGTGCAGTTTAAATCTACATAATTTGTTCTTCAGATTAATTTGAGGTCATCGTGACCTTTGACCACTGAAATCCAATCAATTATTCTTACAATCCAAGTGACAACTAAATCAATTTCCTAAAGGTAGACTTGAAATGTGACCTTGACCTTTGACTGCCCAAATCTAATCAGTTAATCTGTCATTCGAAGTGACATTTTTTACAGAATTTGAAAGGATTCTCTTGAGTTAAGATAACGCGTTCATGAGGCATAAAAGAGTTTTTAAAGGCCATGTCCATAAGAACGTGAGTTTACAGTGAGTTTACATTTAATAAGGAAACAGTGACCTTCAACTTTGACCTATTACAACCAAATTCTAATCAGTTCATCCGGCCCCTGGTTGTCTTCGGCTCGTAGGCCAAAACAAAAAATGGGATTCGTAAAAGACTCCAAGAGCAGCTGGTATTAAAACATCAATAGACAAGTTAAGTTCGAAACCTGCTGCTGTATGCTGTGATGATTGTGGAAATGGGGCAAATAGAAGCTTTCCATCACACGACTAAGACAGAGTAACAGCATCAGCATTTAAACATCAGCTGTCAGATCGTTTCATGGACCAGAGAAACCCAGAGCACATTTGTTCTTCCTCTGAGCTTTTAAATACCATTGAACAAATGAATGAATCAATCTCTCACTTTCACAGTCAAGCAGTCTTTGCCACTTTAGGAAAGACAAATAACCTTGGCTAAGATCTTACAAAAAAAATGGCAAACTGTTGCTGAATCCACTATCTAAAGGGCTAAATGAACAGACGTATCTCGCTGATGGAGTTTTCTGAGTTCTGAGAGTGAAGAAAGAGGCCTTCATTTTAAAGTCTGCAGGGATACCTCAACAACCCGCAGGCTGCATCATTATAGGCAATATTTGGGTGGAAAACATGCCCAGGGAGCAGCTCCTGGCTCAGAGAGTACAGTGTTTTATATCACACAGAATCTTTGAAAGCAAACACAAGTGTTTTTTTGGAGTTTCAGAAACCTCCTTTTTTCTCCATAACCCCCTTTAACAGGTTATGGGATTCACAACTTTCCTCTAGTTATCGGCTCCTTGTTTTTCCTCCAAGCCCGGTTGTGCATTTGAATTCTGAATGTTATTCTGCAAGGATGATCCGTCTTGGTTTCCTGACACATAAGTTCTACTGCTGTTTTAGAAATGCTTTTCAATCATCCTAACTTTATTTTGCCTTTCTTGCAGAAATCATTCTGTCCTGAATAGAACTGAAAACCAGAAGCATGAACACTCCAAACGAAGACATAAGGCATAATCTCTGCCCGAGGAATAGAGGGGAGAGGGTGAGGACATGTGGGCGGGAGGGAGAGGAGAGCCTCTGACCTGATGTTCCAGCCCCTATCCGCTAATTAGTCTTATTCACTAACCAGATGCTTATAATTAAATTTACATGCAGTAGTGAATAGCCGGATGGAAAAGAACAGATCCATCAGGAGGCCACGAAGGAGGCGTTCAGCCACTATCGCATGGTGTGTAGAAACACAAGAACATAAAAAGCTCATTAAGAGAGACAATAAAGGGAAAAGACCCCCGGAGCACTTCAAACACCATCTTGAGTTGTGCCCTGGAAGCAACCACTCACTTTCACCCACACGCCTCTCTCCCCTCCCTCCATATATTCTTCCTCCATGTTTCCTTCGGTCTTTCCTGTCGTTCATGATTGCATTTGCTTCAGTCCATAGAATTACACTTCTTCTCTTATAGGGCTGCCATCAGTTTGATATCCTGATCAGCTAAGTTCATACCATGACAACATGGACAAAAGAAAATTGTTGGGCCAACTTAAAGAAATACTTGATTTGGTAACACACAAATGAATTAAGTTTGTTAGAGTTGACACGTAGCCCATCGGCTATCGTCTGATGATGAATTAGGCTCTTGGGGCAACAGCCAGTATTTTGGGGCTTCCAGTAGATACAGCGGATTTCTGTGCCAAGACTCTACTGTTTGCCATAGCTGTTCACAGTCTGACCAGCAACATGAGACACAAATAATGAGTTGAAGGATCACGTTTGTTTGAATGCTTAAAAGCAACACAGCCAATACATTTCAGTCCCTCCTTTTGTTTAAACTACAAACTGAAACCAGAAGAGTTCCAGCACCAAATCCATGTCCTTGTCCATTCTCCAAAGGCCCATGCAGAATCTGTTTATTAATATTACATTGTTGCAAACTTTAATTTGAAAAAACCTAATTGAGTTGTGTGTTTCCAATTGAGGTTATGTTTCTAAGACGGTCCATTTTCAGGAAAATTGAATGTGAATTTTACAGTGTGGATTGAGGCCACGTCTTTGACGTAAGCTACAACAGCAGCTATTGTTTGCTATTTTTGTGATTCTTTTCCATGTGGTACATTTGCATGTTACATGTTGCTCTCATCCATAGACTCTCTATGTACAATATGACACGATTCTTACATAGATGGTTTAAAAGGTTATTAGCTTTTGAGTGTATTGTGGGAACCGGCCTGAACAGTTTTGTGGTCCATGTCAACTTTTTCAAAACTGAAACCACATCCATACGACGGAAGTGGCCGCTCTTTCAGGTACAAGCTTCTTATTTTGTCGTGGATGGTCGGAGTCCTTGAGTGTGATAACAAATACAATACACACGCTCATATCGCACAACCCTACGCCCTTTCATCCTGCACCTGTCATTGCGGGTTGTTTGTTATCTCGCAGGCAATGTGTGGCAACCAGAGGTAAACCCTCTTCCCTCTGGAGATGTTCGGCGGAGAAGAAGAGGGGGCGACTGAACAAGCTCTTCTTTAATGCAGCTTTGGCACAGTGCCCTGGCTGTTGGAAGTAGCTGCAGAAGGAAAACAACAACACACCACCACAGAGAAGACTCACTCACTCGCTCGCTCCCACTTCGATGCTTCAGCTAGTTAATTATTGCTCGGAGCTATTTAAATACACCTAATTAAAACAAATGTAAAGTAGATCATTAGTTGAAAGATGTTTGCTCACCCGTCGGACGGGAACTCGCGTGGTGCGGGCAGGCAAACAAAAGGGCACCCGTAGATTGCTCTGCGGTCACTGACCGTTGAGATATTCATCAGGAACGAGGCCGGCAGAGGATGAACTGGCACGAAAATGCCATTACTGTTTTCCTGTCGATTTGAACGAGGCAAACAATGGTTTAATTTCCAGCGCAATGCGGCGGCCAGCCGGCTGTGAGCTGATCAAACAAAGTACATATAGGGGAGCAGATCATCAAACGTAAATATCAAAGGATCTGACAGCCAGAGGCCTAATTGCATTTATTTCCCATGAGGTTCCCCCGCGTTCTTTAGATAAATAAACCTGATCACAGAGGAGAAGGAGCGTCGGCGCAGAGAAAACACACAGCGCTCAGGAAAAGTACATTTAATAGGCCATTTTCAAGACACTTTGATTTGTCACGGCAGAAAAAGCACAGGTACAATTAATAACATTAATGGCGGCTGAGTTCCAGTTTCGTGCTATTGAGCGTGCTGGCTCATTGGTGTGGTTTACTGGGACACGCATATGGAGCAGAGCCACTGTAAGACTCATTATTTACACCTGTTCTTCTCCTGCTACGACAAGTCAAAATGTCTGCTGTTGTAATAAACGACGGGAACATTAATTCTGTACAGTTCT
The DNA here is from genome assembly GCA_026259375.1 of Verasper variegatus. Lineage (NCBI taxonomy): Eukaryota > Metazoa > Chordata > Actinopteri > Pleuronectiformes > Pleuronectidae > Verasper > Verasper variegatus. Next base: position 15,211,461 of record CM048049.1, read on the forward strand.
GCAGAAACGATGAGCGCTACAAGAAATGACAACACTATTGTAATCGAACGTCAACGGTTTCTTCCTCAAGTACGACAGCTACAGTTTAGTTAACATTAGGGGAAGATTGTGGTTATGGCAGATAAACTATTAATATGATGTGGCGGGAGTTTGACAACTAAAACGCTTTGGGGAAGATCGTGGTTATGCTTAATAAAACATTAATTGCACATCTGTGATAGAACTCAAATTCTGGTCTGCTGCATGAAAGTCAGACAGACCTCTACCACCTTACTTTCTACGTGGCTGCGCGCTGCTTCCTGCACCGGCACTAAATGTTGGCACTTGACGTGAATCATGAGGTGAGGAATTACCATCTATGGCTGTTAATTGAGTAAGTGGGCCAATTAACTCGGGAAGTACAATGTCATTATTTCCAGCAGGAATGTTGGGAGAGATGCTGCTATAAACAAAAACTAGAATGTTATTCAGTAACGTGTATACCATCGCCAAGGCCCTGTAGTCTCTTTAAATGTAATAAAACTCAAATCAGTCCAATGAATATGTTTTTTCGTCAAGATACGTGAACGAGTCCCTGGGAAAACAAGGAAAATGTCAAAATGCCCTTTTTTCGCAAAGTTAAGGGAAGTGAGTGAAAGCGCCTTGATCCAATCTGAAATTTCATGATTTCTTTCCGCATATATAACACATCGTTCCAGAAAGTTTCATGAAAGTCTTTCTTGTAGTTTTTGCATAATCTTATGAATGAATAAGATAAGATAAGATAAGATAAGATAAGATAAAATAAGATTAGATTAGATTAGATTAGATTAGATTAGAGGAGACGAGAAGAGAAGAGAAGAGAAGAGAAGAGAAGAGAAGAGAAGAGAAGAGAAGAGAAGAGTTTTTTAAATGAAATAAACCAGAGAAGACCTGTTCCACTCTGCGGCAGTATGAAGGCCCCTCTTCTGTATCAGTCTTTAATTAACTATTGACCGTGCCACCAACAGGAACCAAGAAGCAGAAGACAAAAGAAAGGAACTAGACAAAAGCCTAATGGCCTGAGAACACTGCGCCTTAAAGGCATTTTCTCCGCTCCACTTATCTCTTCTGTCCAGTTTAGGCTGAGTTTCAAATCCACTCTCGGATGAGCCGGCGGCCGCCAGCACACATCCGCCGTCAACAAGTTCATCTTCCCAGAATCTGCAGATTTGTTTGATCCAAGTCTGAGGACAATTACTCGCTCACAGAGACACTGCCAGCATGTCCATAAAGGCCTCTCCATGTCCGGAACTGCGTGTTAGCACACATGGCTTTAGCGTGTATGTTTGAATCGGTAATTCAAACAGAGGGAAGCTCTGAAAGTGTTTGCAAATGTGGTTGAATTTGAAGAGGCATTTCTGTGAGCATAATTAGAATCAGAGTGGAGGGACGCAGAATACAACACATGCACCAAGCCACAGGGACCCACTGTGTGTCCACTGCCCACTGCCCACAGTCTGACTGGGCCCATATGTTAAATGCATGCGCCCACACACAAATTATATATGCACATGGTGAGAGGAATAAACAGCCCAGTGACGTACAGCAGCACCTCAGGTCTAACCCCATATGGACAGGAGGTCTCTATATGTTAAAGACATTAATTTTTACACTACAGTCTACATAATCTATATTTTATTCATTATATATATATATATATATATATACATACATACATACAATTCAAACACAGAATAAATAATCAGTCCATCACTCCACTCCCCCGTCAGATATTAAAAACCTGATGTAAATGAACAATAATTAAGATGGAGGTGTTGTACTCTTTCTACTTGGCCATCATCGCCTGTCAATCATTTGCACCTATAGCATGAGAGGAATATTTATCGCCTGCAGCACCGTTCGTGTACAGCTCCGCTCCATATACCTGTAATTACAGAGGAGTAATGCTAAGCAGCCGCGTTCGGCCGCGTGTTTGATTGAAGCGCGTGCTGGTGTGAGCGGAAACTGTTTACATTACGCGCAGGCCAGAACTAGGGGATGAAGTGAGATAGATAATTCAAAGATACAAGGAGAGGACACACACGCTTGGTCCACTGGATCTCCTTGATATTGTAATGAGCCTCCGTGGTCTCCAAACATACCCATAAATTTTCATAACTGGTGGGTGGACGGCGGTTGGCACAGAAAGTGAGCAAATGGCTCAGTCTCAGGCATCATGAATATCAATGAAAGATGGGGGAACACGACGGTCCTGGCGAAGCAGCGACTGGGCGAACAAATCTCCAGCACTTTCAAACCATAGAGAAATGTCCCAGGGCTCGCGATGACTGTCGCGTTTCAATCGTCACGGCGCCGTGATTATGTTTTTCACAAAGTTTACAATAGACCTATTCAAATGTGAAATTCTATTGAGACCTAATCAGCACCATGCTGACTTCAAGAATGAATTGTGTGGTATGGGTATAGTAGTATTATTCTTAACGACATGACGGCTTAAAATTATATGAGCTGCACAATGTCACACAACACAAATCAGCTGATTACCACCGGAAAATAGAAGCTAGAACATTGATTAGGGTCATGATTTCACCAATTTAGTTATTGTTGGCAATCTCAACCAATACAGGAAAGTGAGTTCAGATGAGTGCAGTGACCGTTTGTTTGGACTGTGTTAATTGTTTTGTGTGCTGGATGTTGGGTACAGAGTTAGAAAACACTGTGCTCATCCTACCAGGTTTATCTGCAATGAAGATTTTATAGTGAGTGTTTTTCATAAAATGAAACTGAATTCGCTTTACTACCGATTGCAAGATATGCTTTTCACACACAGACAGATGTTTGTGGAATTAGTTGGTAGATTAATGCTGAATATTTTACAGCTATTCCAAAAAATCGTTGAATCGTCGAGGGGTTTCCCATGATAAAGAATAAGTGACACGTCGAGTGTTTACCCTCTTCAGAACGGACATACAGTCCGTGGGGTGAAAACAAACGTTGAGTTCATGTGAATTTTGCTGCCAAATCAAGCTCATCAATCATCCATGCCACAGTTCTATTCCTGCAACAGTTGCACCAATGTATCATCATTAATTTGACACTGATATATTGATGTTTAATAATGATGTTTGATGCAGTATTTTCACAAGATCTCTACGACACTTCCATTAAGACCAACATATTCAATCATACGGGGGCTATAGGTAAAAACTGTCCCCAGCAAATGCCCCAAAATGACATAATGTATGTTTACATTAAAGTGACACAGTTCATGAACGACCATAACCTATGACAAAACCCACATAAGGAGGACGATCAAATAAAAAAAAACTACAATGGCTCTGAGGAGAGTAAATACTTCTGCCAAGGCCCAACAGTCCTTTCATGAAACCACATTTGAATTCACTAGATTCAGAATTATATTTGGATCTGCACCAAATTCAACAGACTCTTAAATATCAGCCCCCGAAACGAGATCATGAATTATTCACTGACAAATCAACAAAGATGTTGAAAAACACTCGCAATGGAAAGGGAAGAAATAAATGTCTGGATTTGCACCAAAGTGAGTTCTTTGGTGCCTTCCACCAAGTTCCGTGAAAATTCAGTAGTTTTTTGCGTAATCGTGCAAACTGACTGAAAAACACAGATGAAAACATAACCTCCTCTGTGCCGGAAACTAGAATCTTTAGTAGAGCGAGCAACAGTCCAGTTAAATTCAAACAAGCCGCACAAATAACACACATCAACGACAACTGCTTCCAGACATGCACTGAACTGAGTGAGAGCCTCTGGATCATCTGCGGACTTTCTGCTGACTTCGTACTCGGGGTCCAGCTGGAGAGAGGTGAGAAACTTCTCTTTGATTAAAGTTGAATTTAAAGTTGATCGCTCAAAACCACATTTGCAATATCATATATTTTCAATGTGCTCATCGAGCAGATCTAATGGAAAAGCATTAATGACTTCCCAGGCTGCAGACCTGCTGTCAGTGTATCAGAAGTTGGGCTCTTTGGTTGGAATAAATGAGAAATAGGAAAGTGGTCGTTACCTGTTGGCTGTAGAGGGGACGAGAGCCGATAGCTGTGGAGTCGGTGGACAGTCGGCCTTTCCTCCACAATAGAATTATGAGCAGGATGGATGGTTGAGCCATGACATCAATATCTACTTATCCATGTGTCCATCTGGAAATCGGCCGAGAGGAATGTGATTAAAAGGCTGCGTGATTCATGCTTTCAATTCTATTGATCTCCTTATACGAACCATTACTGGAGACTCACTCACACACACACACACACACACACACGTATCACATATGGACTCACACACAAAGGGCAGTGGACACAGAAACACACACAAACAGAGCAGCGGACACAGAAACACACACACACACACACACACACAGGGCAGGTGACACAGAAACATGGACATACACAAAGGGCAGCTGACACAGAAACACACACACACAACGTATCACATATAGACACAAACATACACACACACACACGTATCACATATGGACACACACACAGGCCAGCGGACACTGAAAAACACATACATTAATGTGCCATCCATATCTATAAATATCAGCCTGAGGTAGACTGACTGACGATCTTATTTCCTCTCCCTCACACCCTTAACCCCCTGCCACACAAAACACACACACACACACACACACACTGAGGTAACGCAGGCCTTCATATTGCCGGGGAAAGCTCGACAGCTAGTTTGCTGTGAATTTAAAGTGATAAGCTGAGCGAGTGGCGAGCAGAAGCTATTCCTGGACGTTAGGTGCACAAAACCGGGCACTGCCGGAAGATTTATCTCCTCCTCTGAAATTTCATTTGGGGGAAGAATAATAAGGCATAGGAAATGAAAGTTAATCATGAATCCTCTCTCTCTCTCTCTCTCTCTCTCTCTCTCTGTCACTTTCTCCCTCTCCTCTCTTCTCCTCTCCTCTCCTCTCCTCTCTCTTCCAGACATGGGCTTTAAGAGCTTGGCTAAGGCCCGCTTTATTTAGTCTGGAGCCTTTTGTGTGCCATTCCCCCCCCGCCCCCATGCAACCTTTTAAATGCTTCATAAATCAGAAACAAGGCACACACTTCTGACGCTTTGTTGTCCCACAGAAACTAATTACAATGAGAGAGCACTTTCCGCCGCTGAAACAAACCAGAATAAAACAGTTCGCCATCCAACACCCGCCAGATAGGTGGGCAGGTTAGAAAGCATATGGAGAAGACTGCCGAGGGATTCAGCTGTGAGGTGGCGTTCTCATTATTATCCTATATAGAATCCTTTTAATTCCCTTTAATCACATTTCTTCTGTAGAGTTCAGTCTAGTGTGAAATCTGTATTACCTATTCATGAGATGTAAGTTGCAAGTCCGCCCCAACATTTATTTGCAACTTGTACAATGTCCAAACACAATAGCACCTCCCCGTCCCCCCAAAAGAATCAAACATCCATCTATGGAGGTATGAACAAAAAAAACGATTGAGGTGTGGGTCCAAAATTCATTATCTTCCACAGCAACCTCTGTATTTTCCAGGCTGACCGGGCAGGTTTTAAAACAGCCAACACAAAAGCAGGTAAATATCGGAGTTCCTGGACCCTGAATGCAACCGTCTGCAATACAACAATACTCCTGGATAATGCTGCACAGGCTGTTTGGAGAAACTTAAACTGTTTGTTGGGTTTTCAGCTGCTTGCGGCCGTGTGAATCTGCGTTTCGCTGAGGTCGTCGGAGTTAAAGCCACAGAGATTCAACACAAAAACAGGCCATCTATCTGTTTGATAATAGAAAATAACAACAAACAGCATATTTCTTAAAATATAAAAAAGATGAAAATGAAGCTGAAGTAGACTCAACAAATCTCCCTGGATCTGATCTTTAAAGTTCTCTGAAGTAATTTTTCTGAATGCTGAAGTCACTGTTACACAGAGTCTAATTTGAAAAGGTCTCTGGTGCTGCTGGACCCACGGAGAATTAACACTTTCACAACTTTCCTCTCTCTTAGTTTTCTATCCTGTACATAAAGACTGTGGACAACAGTTTCAATACTCTCACCAAGAAATGCAGATGTTTTAAGTGTCAGTTCACAAAATATTGCATTTAAAGCAACCAGTTTAGAATTTATATTTTTGGGATTATTACCTCTGCCCAGGAGGTTATGATTAGGAGAAGTGCACAAAAACTACTAAATTCAAGGATTTATCTTTCACTTTCTTTTACAGTGCAAGTTTTTTTTACTTTTTTTTGTGAATTTCTTAGGAAATAAGCTCTTTATAAAATTATATATCAGGCACATGTACAGTACTAAGATGATATTTGGTGCAGATCCAGATAATGATGCAGATTCTGTGAATCAAAACTCCTTTTCAAGTGTGTGATGTTGATTCATCTTGGATTTTCAAGTGACATTTTGAGATAATTAAACTATCTTGATGTTCTTATCTTTTGCTTTTTACTCTCAACTATATCAGAGAAAAGATATTTTGCCTTCACGTAACAGTTTGCAGAAAACGTCTGCATGGTATTTGTGTATGATTTCAATACATGTATTGAATCAATACATGCTTTCTGATTGGTCGTTATCTTCCTGTCGTTCTAACATCAATAACATTCAGTGTAATCTGCCGTTTGTGTGGTTGGATTTTTGCTTCAGAGGTTAAAAAAGTCATTCAGTGAAACCTCTGTAATAGTGTTTTATCCCCTCAGTGCTTCACTCGTGTCACCTGGGTGCACTTGGCTCATATTATTTCTTTGTTTCCTGTCAATTAACCACATATTTAATAGACCAATATTGGACTCTTAAAAACGTACTTAACCTTGCCTTCTGTTTTTGAAATCGCAGGTTATTTGCAAAAAGAAATGGGGCATTTCATATGTGATTTATCAGGACCAGAAAGGCAACAATAGGTTTAATGCAATTCTCTCCAAGGCAAAGGAAGCAGCTGGAGAGGAGAAAGGGAAGAAATGAATTGAAGTCAATTAAAAATGAGCCGAGGACACAAGTGTGCTGCAGTAATTTAAAGAGCAGCAACATTAAAATATGCTATTCAATGACCTCGAGTTCTGCTGCTGCCCCTTTTAAATATATTAAAATCATGCAAATAGTTGGAAACATGCACAAAATGCTGCATATTAGCAACGTGGAAATGTCCTGTTTATTGCTCTAGTTTATGATGGAGAACTGGGAGAGGGATTTTTACAAGGCACAGGGATGTGAAGGCTTTATGGTTGTAACACAGATAGCCAAAAACCAATAGCATCCTTTTGTAAAGATGGTTCTGCTTATTGAGATCATAAGGTTTAGGTATTTATTTTAGCATATATGAGAGGAAGCACGTGGATAAATAGACCACAAACGTCTACTTATGTGTCAGATGGCGAGGAGTCAAAGGCTTGAATGCAAACCATTAAGCAGTGGTTGATGAATCCAATTTTCCTTAAATAAAGCAAAGCTGCTGTCTGTCATTCCTCTCGGCAAGTCACTTAACCTGAGTCGCTTGTGTAAACACCCTGGGGGATAAATGGGTATTATCTTAGAGGAGGCCAAGAGCTGGCAAAGAAGAGGGGCGATGGAAATAGGTTGGAAAAAAGCTATTGCTTCCACTTCCTGGACAATGAGGATGGCTGTAATGAGCAGTCGATTCGTGTGTGTGTGTGTGTGTGTGTTTATCTGTGTGTGTGTTCCAAGAGGAGCAGAGAGAGAGAGAGAGAGAGAGAGAGAGAGAGAGAGAGAGAGAGAGAGGATGCTGATGTGTTTTCGGTGATACGCAGCGTAAAGCTCACAGTTCTCTGAGCACGGTGCTCCGACGCACACACACCTCCTGACCGCGCTGAGCCGAGCCAGATTGCTTCGCAGTGATGTGGTTGTTTTGAGCGAGGCTGTGATTGGCGGCTGTGTTTACCTGACGGTTCGAGAGATAAACAGAAGCCTCTCACTAGGATTTCTTTCTTTCTTCTTACTAAAGGGGCAGTCCAGCATTTTAACACATGAAGATTAATGTACTCATCACAAGAAATACTACTAAAACTGTTTTATAATGTCTTGTTGGGTTCTGGGCGGAGCAATCAGTAGGATTAGTGTTACAAAGTGGTTATGAGCAATATGGAAGATTTAGACATTTGCTTTTAAGGTAAGAAGCTATAGCAATGCATTATGGGAATTGTAGGATTTCATGTTTTTGTACCAGGGGATAAAAGTCGGTCACGGCTACATTCTTTTTATAAATCCCTCACAAGTAGAACCAATTTTATTGAAGTGGATCACTAATACTAATACACTTTTTCAATTAGTCATCTTTGAAATTCTATACATAAATTTCCCATCCATCCATCCATTGTCTTCCAGTTAGCCAAGATCAGGACCGAGGGGTGGGATTCTGAGGCGTTCCTAGGCCTGATGGGACATGCAGCCCCTCCATGACTGGCTCTACCACTGAGTCTCTTCCCAGTTTGGTGTATCCAATAAACCTCCAATGGAAGGCGCCCAGTAGGATCACTGATGGGATGCTGAACCACCTCAGCTGTAGCCTGCTAGGTGAAGGAGCAGTGGTTATACTCCAAACTCCTCACCCTATCTCTCAGGCTGAGCCTAGACACCCGACGGAGAAAACCCATTTCGGCCACTTTCATTCATGATCTTGTTATTTCGGGTCAGTAGCCCACAGCTCGTGACCCTATAGGTGAGGGTCGAGATGTATCAACTAGTAAATGGAAACCTTTGCCTTGTTGCCTCCCTCCTTCGACACAATGGTCCAGTACAATGGCTGCAATACTGTTAACGCTGCAGTGACTTCCATCGTCCCCTCTCTCAGGAACAAGGCCCCAGGATAAACCCAGTGCTTTATTCTCCGTAGCATCCCTTTTGCAGTTCATTTTTTTTCAAGTTCAGTGTCTGGTGCTCTGCTGTCGATGCATCTGCCATTTTCCCTGCCTCTCCTTCTTTCTGTGACCCATTCCTTTTTCCTTCGCTCCCTCCCTCGCTCTGTTGTCTGCTCTCTCCTGCCCGGGCCGAGTCTCTTGCCTCATGGACGAGCTCTGTCCGCCCCTGAGAGCTAACACTGAGCTCTACCACATCTCCCAGCATGACAGCAACAGCCACAAAACAGTTTATTTGTTGTGTGTGTGTGTGTGTGTGTGAGTGAGAGAGAGAGAGAGAGAAGGAACAACTTTGAGGCTTGCATCATTTTCTAGGCAGACAAATATGAAAATGTGCATGACAACTCTTGCATGACAGCCCTGTCATCATCCATCCATCAATCAACTGTGCAACATATATGTACACGGACGCAGAGAACACATGCACACACAAATGCACACATCGTGGGGTATGTAGAAAGATGCCGATTGAATGTCATGTCTTTTATTATCCTATATGAACACGGGGGAGGAAAGGAGATGGTGAGAAATATGTTGAGGGCTGAAGAACCAAATATGACACCTCACCAAACCAGCGTTTAGGCCTCGGAACCAGAGCACAAAACCATTTTGTTCCTCATTTCTTTTCATTTTTCTCGTCACTGGATGTCACTTCGAATTCCGAACTCCTTCTATGAAAGCGGACGGGGACAGGAGCTCCAACCTGGGGGGGGATGGTGATGAAGGAAATATGGACAGGTGGATGGAGATAGAGGAGGAGCAGAAGGAAACTGACACATAAAGAAATGATACCTTCAAGGCTTGTCTGCCTGGTAACTATCATTTTTATGTGAGCTGTCGTTATGTTTTAAGATAATTTGAGACACAATCAGTCAGCTATCCTTAATCTTACCAATACGTCATTACAATATGGAGATTTTTAATCACCAACCATATCCCGACATCTGCAGCCATCAGCCATTTAGGTCAGGGCCTCTCCTCCGTCTCTCCTGTCTCTGTACCCCGAGTGTAAATCAGAGCCTTAAGCAGGCAATATCCTCAGCCAGTCTCTCTGCTCTCTCTTATCTTTAAGCCATATATTGCTTTTTTTTCCCATGCAGCAATTTCCCCAAACTTAGCCCGACTCTCCCCCTGAAGACTTATGAAGATCAGGTTTTATTGGTCGGGGTCTCCTACGAGTGGATTCAGGGAAGGTATGAGAGGGGCAGGAGAGGGGACGTAGAGATTTATTTGCGGTAGAGTCAGAGGAATGGGCTGCCTATTCAACCGGTATCTTTTTTCAATTGTACACAGTAGATATCAGACCGGAGCGCCGCGGTACTGTGGAGCTGGTTTTGGGAAAAGGTCACAGTGCCGCCTCGCTCGCTGCATACAGTCAATTTGTTCAGTTGGAGAGATTTAATTCTTTGCACAAGCCCGACCGGAATGAGTGGGGACAAGCGTCGCATTTGAAATGTGTCATTGTGCTTCACTTACTCACTTTAAAGAATAGTCATTAGTCTGATTAAATGTCATTTCTAAAACACAGAGCATGGTGCATATTGATTATATTATTACCATATCCACCACTTCCAATTGATTCGCACAGCGAGCTTGATATTTTTGAAGGGAGGCTGCAATAACATGGTTTGAGTGACAGCTGCAGGCTCAGATTGGAAAGGTTGGTAGGTGCCGAAGGCGTGGTCATATAGATAAAATATGGTTCCAGTCATTTTAAATATTAAATGTATTATGCATGGACGGCTCTCATTCATTTTGCGCGTGTTCAAGTTTGATAAGTGCATGTAAATGAACTGTATTCTCGGCCACAGCGGGAGCCCGTTGTAAATGGAACGTCAAACGAACATCTCTCTGGGAGCGACGACGAAAGCAGCGGGTGAAAATTATTTCGAGACTCGGTTTTTATGGCTGTTTTTCATGGCGTCGCTGGAATGAGACCCAGCTAATTATAAATGCTATTTGTGAAATATGAAGCTGCAGTTTCGCAAAAAGTTGCTTCGTTTTCTGTCGATGCGTTTAACGGTTAAGGTTTTTCAAGTCAACATGAAAAACTAGTTTTAAGAGGCTGCAAAAAAGACCTGAGAATTCTGTCTTGTTTTAATCCTGTTCTATTTTATCCTCTGCCCTCCAGTGAGTCAACAGTAGCGGTGGTGGAACAGATTCGCCGGAGCCCTGTGAAAACGGAACAGATTCGCCGTAATCTGCTGTATGAAGTCGGCATGTTATTGTTCCCTGGGTTTTGAGCCGTGATTAGACAGCAGATTGAAGACATTTGTTGTGTGCAGTCCCCACAGATTACTGAGACACACAGTGACAAAAAAAAGGGAACAGCGCAGCCAGCCAGATTTGCATGCAAAGGGCGTGAGAGTGTACGGGGGGGGGGGGGGGAGAAAGGGGGAGGGGTTGTATTCTGCTGCACTGTCATGATAGAGAAAATAAACATCTCACGTGCCAAGCACATGTTGCAGGTTCAGACGGACGTATCACACGAACGCTTTCCGACACTCAACGTAAATCACACACTCAACTACACATTATACATTATTACACTGCTGCCAACACGTTCAAACGGAGCATCATGCTAAGTGTAACAAAAACACGTTTTTCGCACCATAAAGGCTGATGAATGTGTTTTTGAAAAACTCCACGCCGCCTTTGGAATAATAGGGAGTAAAACGGCTTCACAGATGACACAGATACATAAAATATGTTCAAATAAGTTGGCAAAGCTGTGAAAGGATGGAGCCGAGGCAGATTATGCAAATCTATACCTTGACTAATGACGTGAAAATTGCATGTCCGCACTGCATTAACGTACACACCGATTCACACGCGTGCATTAATAGGACTTACAAGACTTAGCTATGGGAACACGCCTTTATGTGTGTTTTTGTATCTGTGTGTTTTCTGCTGTCAATGCCCAGACACATACGTGTGTGTTTTCCTCCCACGTCTCCAGCTCTAATAGCATGTCCTCTGGATTAAGTGATATAGATGGATTGTTTCCTCCTGATGCATCATCCACCTGCAGGAAAAATACCTCCCCCCCCTCCCCACAGGGCGAAACCCTCCCTTATTATCTCCCCCTCTGGAGCACGGGATTCCGAGGCCATCGCAGAGGATCAGCAATGAGGAAGAGGAGACAAATGGAGACGGGGAGGCAATCAGCAATTCAGATCAGTCTCGCTGTCAGAGGATGTAGGTCATAATATGTATCTGTGTAAAGGGACAACAGGATGTTCCACCAAGAGGGGGTAATAGAAAACCTCCCAGCGAGGAAGTTTAGGTAGTTAGTTTAGTTAAAAGGGAAAAAACACATTCATTAACATGCATATTTAAAGCTACTATTTCTACCTTAACACAGCAGCTTCAACATTAGTTTCACGCAGGATCAGGGAGAAAGTTGCTGCTTTCATTCTCACTCCTCGCCCTGAATATCTGCTCCCACTCTATGTAACTTTGGTGAGTGGGTACGATCTCATGTGAGAAGTGAGTAACTGACGCAGCTTCAACTGTCAGAATCAGGGCCCAAACTCTAGATCAGTTAAAAAGACTTAGAAGTCATTAAAAACGATATATTTAGCGGAGAAACTTTATAAAATATCAAGAATCCTGAACACAGTTTGGTGTATTTGTTATATCGGCAGCTCTTCTGCTTCAGTAAGCTGAGGATAATGGGAACTCGCCATCGTTCAGTTGTGTTTTATTCAGGAAGTGGGACTACACAGTCAGAGTCAACACATTGATACCCTTTGTTTTCTCCTCAACATGAAAGTAGAGAACAAATAAAAAACTTGTAATGGCTCGGACAGGGAGCACAAAAGAATTAGTCACCACTTGTTTCTGCAGATGTGACGCTGTTGCTCAGTAAAAGCTTCATATTGTCGCTTTAAATGGGACGGATTTAGGCCAGTTTTCTTCTGCCATCCCTGACAGGTTGATGGTAAAACAACATACAAATAACATGTAGACACATAGATAACACACACACGCTTAACATTAATAATTCATACATCATTGACAAAACTGCTATGAGAAAAGACAAAGGCACAGAGTATATGGAAGACAGGAATTACAAATGATTACTATAACAATATTAAGACACAAGTAAATCCAGCTAAAGCACAAAAACCCTACAACAACTAATTAAACCTAACCTTAAACATGTCTTCACGATGTGACTGTGTAAACAGATTTGGGTCGTCACACAGGTTTCGATATTGCAATTAACAGTTGGACTGAAAAATATCTTTCCTCCTATTTTCATTTTAAGTATATTTTTCCTTCACTGGTGTATTTTATTGCTCAACTGTCGTAGTGCTGTGATGACATCATGGGAGGACCTTCGCACCAGTAGTTTAAACATGTTGATTTCACTGTAAAATCTCTCCCCTCATGAAGAAAACCACGACAGGAGACACTGATTTCTCCTCTAGAAACATAAAATGAGTTGCTTCTCGCATTCTGACCTCACTTCAGTGGAAAGAAAACGCAGCCGTAACACGTTCTGCAGCCTGTACATGTCGAACCCAAAGATGTTTTAGGAAATCACTAACTGGAGCAGAATTCAGCAGCTGAGGGAAAGTGGATCCAGCAGGAAACCAGACAAATTATTTATGATGAGCCTTTAACATCACGGATGAATGATACGCATCTTAAATCTTACACACACGCACACACAAAAAAAACATCAGCAAGAATTACACATCTCATGCAAAAGCAGTTTTGGTGATTTTTTTGTTGTTGAAAAGTACAGACCAGGAAGAGCTGATGTACACAAAACTGTTTTCCACTTTCAAAGCGTTAATGTTGCTGCTCTCTGCAAGTATTTTTAACTTCAAAACCTGTTTTCATTTTTTTTTTTTTTTTTTCGGGATGAGGAAGTTAAATCAAAAGTCTATTTTCAGGACTTTAACCCAAATTTAAATCATGCAAAAGTTTCTAATTTGCATCACAACATCTTCACAGCGTTCTGCCTCCCTCTGGCTCTCCTCTGTCTTCCTCCTGTCTCCCTCCATCACCCCCACACCTTCGCTCACCTCGCTACCACACATCAGTAACAATCTCATTTACCGCCCCATTAATTGCTGAAATCCCAGACACTGGTGAGAAGTGTGCGTGTGCATGTGCGTGCGTGCATGTGCATGTGCGTGCGTGTGTGTGTGTGTGTGTGTGTGTGTGTGTGTGTGTTTGCCAGTAGCAGCAGTGTATTGAGGGAGGAAGTTGAGGCACAGAAGCTCTACACCCAGGATGTGTCACTGGTAGTAAACCTCCTCCATGTGCTGTAAAAAATTCACTCTGGGGCCTCGCTGAGGAAACGAAATTCCACATAGACACTAGATACAGCATGTACGAAATATTACCCACCCTTGGTCTTTCCATAAAGTATATTGATGAGATGAATTCAGGTAGAAACCATTATTCCTCATCAATTCTCCTTATTCTATCTCCATGAGTCATAAAGCAGGAGAGGTTGGAGGAGGATTTTTTAAATTGTGAGAGAGTTGGAATGTGGATTGATCAGTCTCAGGGAGTTTTATGTTTTTCTACATCAAGTTAATTCTCGTGTCTCCTGCTGCAAAACCACTGGCCCATGTGTGAGTGCACTGTGCCTCATCTTAAAGGGGAATTCTGGTATTTTTCAACCTGGTCCCTATGTTTATAAATGTGGGTGTGTAAAAAATGGTAATTAGAAAAATTTTGGAATCGGCCCAGTAGATCACCTCCACCAACATCCGCTCTGCAACCAACAGTGGCGACTATGTAATCTTATGGGGCAACTGCGACAGTCCAATAAATGTCAATAAAAGGCTCAAATTGTTGTTCTGGGTCTTTGCTAAGAGTCTGGCATCATTAGCCATGTCTCACTCAACGAGATGTCTCACTCTCAGGTCTGATGCGAAGGAGAAATTAATCATTGATGTTTAATGATCATTAGTCATTAGTCTACTAACTACTTGCTTATTGAGTTTAATGCCGTTATCCTGCTGTGCTTTTTTGTGCAACAGTTCAACAGCGCGGTTACGGAAGTAAAGATTCCAACAAACTACAAGATTGTAAAACAATGCACTATGACGTGTCTCTACTCCAACCCAACAACACGCTCTCTCACTCCCTTCACCGTTTCCACCTCCGTTTTTCCTGCAACAAGGGAACTTCTCGCTCAAGTTCTCGTTGAGCAAGACGTGTAATGCTGCCAGACTCTGAGCAAAGACCAAGGATAAGACTTTGGGTCTTTTATTTGCAAAAAACCCAACAGTATTAGTGGACTTTTCAAGGACTGCCGCAGTTGCCCCATAGGATTACATTGTAGCCACTGCCACCCTTTTGCAGTTGCTAGTGGGGGCGATCTGCAGGACTGATACCAAAAGGTTTTGCATTAATTTACACATCCACATTTATAAAGATAGAGCCCAGGTTGAAAAAATATCAAGGAGCCCCTTAAAGTCTGCATTTAAACACTTGCACATCAGAAAAACATTTATTCACGCACGCACAAATCATCTCTCTATTTCTGCCTTAATGTCTTAATAGAAAACTTAATGGAAAGGTGGCAAACACACACACACACACACACACACGCATAATAATAACTAAAAAAGTAAAGTGGCACGTTAGCAGGGGACTGTTAATGAGGTGAGTCCCTGCTGCAGTAATGAGTGTGCAGATTTAACTACATTAGCATCCCATCCCTCCTCCACAGTGCGTCAGGTAGGGCCTGACAGCGCTCACAGTCAGACGTGTTACAGTTATTTGTTGCAACATTGATCCAAAGCATCAGGATGCTGCTGCTTTACTGGCAGAGGGGATGCAGGGGGAATTGTGCACCAAAGTACTTTGGTTATTGTGCGGATTCGCTCTGAGCTTTGCTTTTATTTGAGGTGATGCTTTGAGAATGTTTTCTTTTTTGTTTGTTTCCTGCCGTGTTTTTCTTTCATGAGCATCACAGGGGCGACTGTTCTGATCCGAAAGATGAGATATTTACTCCCTGAGAGGTTTCCTTTTTTTCAAACGAAACAACAGCAGGTATAAAGGGAATCATCAAAAGTCTCATTATTATTAACACATTTGTTTTATTGGTGCTAATTGTGTTTTCCTGTTTCTAAAAAAAGAGAAAGACCTGCAAACTTCACAGTTCCCCTATGAACTCATTTGCAGCCTCTGCATGTTTGGCCAAAATCGATTTTGCAGTTTTTACCTCACATTCCATTCATTCGTGCTGTGTACAGACAGCTGCCAGTTTTATTTTCTGATGTGCAATATCTCTAATGGGCGCCTCTGCATGCAGGGCACATCATGAAGATACTTAACCATGAAATGAAAGCATAATTACACCAGGGAAGTGCTTTTGTCTCTTCATTTTCTCTCATCTTCACTATTCTGTGCTCCGTTGCTCTCAGGTGGCCCCGGTTCTTACGTGGATGCACTCAGGGGCAGCCTCTTTCTGTCTCTCCATCTTCCTCAGCCACACACACACACACACACACACACACACACTGAAATAATTGTCAGGGCAGGTCTGGAGAGAGTGAAAGAAATAGAGAGAAAGGATCTGAGTCTGAGATGGGCGCGAGTCCTGAAAAAAGGTCAAAGCGATTGATGGTTCTGTAACATTCGGCACAAGGACGCAAGGTTATGACATCTTATATCACCACTGTCGCTGCCGCCAATGCCATCAGCACCGGCTCCATCAGAGCACGTTTTATATTACCAGTAAGTGGCAAGTGCTATCTGACATTCCAAGGCTTTTGCAAATTGTTCTCTCTGCAGTTTGGAGTTGGTATTTCTCTCCCTCTCACTCTCTCTCTCACAGGTTTTAGTTTGAGATGAATAGGGATGTTTAAGTGGTGGCTCGGGACGCCGTCAAATCGTCCTTGAGTGTCATACAATAGACACAAAGCGGAGTAGAGAGGGGAGAGAACGGTAGGCGGAAAGAGATAAGAGGGAGAGGGTTAACAAAGAGGCTGTCAGAGACAGAGGCGCTTTGTCATTGTCTGGAGCATTTAATGAGCAAGAATTAAACAATGACAGCCCGTAATAACCTGAGAGCAGTGTGTGAGTGTGTGTGTGAGTGTGTGAGGGTGTTTGTGTGTTGATACCCAGAGGTTTGCTTCTGCACGTACAGTACAATAAGTTGATGGGACATAACATGATATTTAACAAGCACCTTTTTTTTAAATCTCACAGTTAAAGCACAGGTTTAAATAATGTTGTACTTTCATACCACAAATTTTAGTACGTAAAATATCCCACAGGCCTTTTGAGCTAAACACAAGACTGACTCGAGTGAAACGTGAGTATTGGTGAGTCTTGGAAACAGCAGCTCCACTCCACAATCACTGCTGCGTAGACTCTGGCTCCACGTTACACCGAAAGTGCAAGATGGCGGCGCCAGTTTTCTATATCTTTCATTTTGAAGAAGTTGTACAATAGTGACATGCTTAGCATCTTAGCTCAGCATGTTAGCATGTTAACATTTGCTCTTTTAAACTGAAACTTTGACGTGGTAGACGTGGTAAAAGAAAAAGAAAAGTTGAGGGGAATGTTCACGACAAAATTAATTCAAAGATTGTTGAGATGTTTCACCTAAAACCATAAAAGGAAACCATAAGGTATCGAGTAACAAGATTTATCACGAAGAAAAGTTTAAAGTAACCTTGAATTTTAAATGTTTGATGGAGTAATAAGGTGCTGTGAGCTCTTTAAGTTACAACAGTGTCCATTAGGAGCCTTGTGCGTGAGGAGGGAGAGGATTTTATATTCTATTCTACGTGTACATTTTATTCTGGATTTTACAGAGGGCCAGTGCAGAGGAGCAACATTACTTACACATGTCCTCTTCATGTTTGTGAATCACTGTCCTGCCTTTTAGTGAAAAATTAGAGAGAAAAAAGGTTACAAAGGAAGGTTCTAAGCACTAAAACATTTACTGTGGAAACGCGATGCAATGTTGAAAGAAAAAAAAGGAAAAAGAAACAGCAGAGGCCGCCCACATCTGCTAGAAACGCGTGGCCACACTGCATTTACTCATCCTGTAAATGGAAACCATGATGAGGCCTGTGTGCCAGTAAACCCCAACAAGTTAACTGGCAAGGCCTTGTTTCAGCATTCGACAAATTCACTGACGTGGGAGGAAATAGGAAATACAGGACCATAAAATGAGGATACACTGATGCAGCATATAAAGTCCTGTGTGCATTGTGTGTTGGTTAGAAATTCGTAAAATTATTGGTTGATATTATCTTTTTTTATGGTTATCAAACTCCCAGAAAGACATACTGGGACACAAAGGACGCCCACAGTGAGTCCCTCCTCCACAGGAAACACAGTTGTCTTTCTTAACACAAATACAAGCATTTGGAGACGTAATAGCTGGTGCGCCGCGGTCTGTTAATGAACATAATCCCCCATGTTTGAATCCTGCAGCCTAGTGAAAGGTTTGGCCACCCAGTTCCAAGGCTTTCCAGCTGATTCCAATTAGATGCTCCCATTAAATAACATTGCATTGCAGTGGTTTACTGAAAAGAGAACAGGAGCAGAAGGAACAGAGCGCATTAAGGAAGCTTCTCATCTCCAGAGGTTAATCTTCCATTTTCAGCCTAATTTACAGAGCACCAGGAAACATGCATGCGGAGAGAATGCGAAAGAGGGAGAGAGACAGAGACGAGGCGGAGGTGGTGTGTGATCGCAGGGGAGGAAGCGAGAGCAGAGTAAAAAAGATGAGGGACAGAGGGAAAGAAATAAAATAGATGTTTTTTAGCAGATGTGAGGAGAAAACAGGGGACAGGCCACAGATCCTCCTGGATTCTGACCTGGCTGCACCTCTGCATGTGGCAGGGACGTCTCATTTATCGTCTGTTTGAGTGAAAAATGACCGGTTGTGATCCAATCAGACCGCCCGTCACTGGGACATGTGAGTGAGCGAGCAAATATGAGAAAACGCACACAGACCAGCCTACCATGCTGCAAGCATCAATCTCCACCATCAGATTAAACACGCTGAAATGAATCCAGACCAACTGGGCAATATGCAGATCACACTGCTGTGTGTAAAAGATGGCACAGCCGTCTCTGAGGTGGATGGGAACTCAGCTGTGTGTGTGTGTGTGTGTGTGTGTGTGTGTGTGTGTGTGTGTGTGTGTGTGTGTGTGTGTGTGTGTGTGTGTGGTGGGGGTTTTCTTTTGTCCGAAATGGCTGTCGACAGAGATTTTGCAGATATAGATGTCTGCAATGATTGCACATCACAGCGTCAAATGTTCATACGGTGTAAGACAGAGGAGGGAGAAGGCGTCATGGAAATGTCAAATGAGGCAACAGTAACGTTTGTGAATACGTTGAAATAGGTCAAACTGAGTGCAGCTGATGTGAGGTCTTTACGCAGCGGGGGGGGGGGGGGGGGTGCAGCCGTGAGGCGACCGTGTCTGATCTGAGACAGAAAAAAAAACACACCAATACACCAACTGGACGAAACTCTCTGTCTGGATACACAGCACCCCCTAGAGGATGAGACAAAACATGTGTGTGTGTGTGTGTGTGAACTAAAGGGGTAGTCTCGGCCGAGCAGAGAGAGAGAGACTCAGTGACTTTATACTCCTGATAATCTGGATTAAAACCCTCTGGGACAGCATTAACCACCGCCAGCTGGGCATTACACTTACACAGATACACACACACACACACACACACTCGCGCACACACACACACAATCTCTCTCTGTAGTTCTCTTCCTTTGTGTGTGCGCGTGTGTTTTAAAGATTACATGATTTCTCTGCCTGCACATTATTTGCCCGAATGAAAATAAATCTCCAAATTCTGGTTCTGCGTTTGTCTTCTGATCTCAGTGTTGCCGTATTGAATGTTCACACCCATCTCACCCAGACCTCCCAATAAAAAGGTTATTTTTAAGAGTGAATCATTTCCAAACTAATCTTGTTGCTTTACACGCTTCTCTCTCTCTCTTGTGTGTTAAACAGCTCCATCCTTCTACACACTCGTTGACAAGGAGGTTTCAACGCTTGTAAAAGTTTGGTGATGGTGGCGTTGGATGAGACGCTGTGGAAGGGAGATGCTGATGGAGACTGGTCGGGCCCCGCGCTGCCTGGCCGGCCCACTGGAGGTATTAGGTTTGATTGGATTGCGGTTGGGGATTTTTGTATTAAACTGAGATTAACATGTGATCCAGCATCTCGCATCGAAATCCACGCAGCAGTGCGAGGCAGAGCGACCAGAGGGAGTCCACTGACCTCCTGAACACCGTCTGTTTGATTCCAGTCCTGCTGGGCCCTGGACATGTGTTGGGGTTCATTTCATTCATTCTATTCAGTTGCTGTGTTTTATGTTATCTGCATTTTATTATCACTTCTCCTCTTCTTTATCAAGTTTAGTTCCATTAATGAGTAACCAAATTCAGTTCATTGTAATTGTGCTTTATATCAGTTTTCAGGAGGATTATACAATCTGTCAGTGCCCTCAAAATCATTAAAAATCACAACAGCAAATAAAAATTGGAAATTAATTGGCCAATTATTCGATGCCACTCTCGTGTCAAAACAGTAAATATTCAACGACAGCCAAATCAACATGGCTTCACGAGGAGTCATGGCTCTGTCGCCCCACAAGAAGAAGGTTCTCGGTTGGGATCCTGGATTGACCGGAGCCGCTCTGTGTGGAGTTTGGATGTTCTTCCCACGTCTTTGTGGGTTTTGTCCGAGCACTGCGGCTTCCATTGGACTGTGGCAGCAAAGGACAAGCTACAGATTGGAGTAAGGTTGAGTCAGGACTTTAGAATGACCACAGGTGTGAATGGTTGTTGGTCAACATGTCAAAGGCCAACGTTGTCGGACATTTTGTGGCTCTATAACTCTCTATAGCTTTCTCTCTTTTCCAAAGATCTTTTTCATGTAAAAGTAAACACCTTGTTTGGAGGCATTTGATTGATAAAGATGTTTTTCTTGGAAGGACAACAGACCCACACTCTCACACTGATCCTCAGCAGATGGAGTTGGCTAAAGTGAAAGTTTTAAAATTGAAATTGAGTTGAGTTCTTTTTTGGCAAAATACTGTTTGTGCGGTCAAAACGGACTGATCTAATTTCATTCCATTCAATTTCCGTGGTTTGTTTCTTTTGCTGTTGAAGATGATTGGATATGACTGAAAACATTAAACCTGAATAATCTCTCTCATTATATTTCTGATTTCATAATCTACTTTACATAAAAAGTCCTTGCTGTCTATATGAAAACTAGAAGTAATAATATTCCTGCTTTTTTCATTTTCCATTTTCTCTGCTATTTTATTGCTTATTTCGTATGTTCTGTTCAGCCAGTTTTGCTGTTGAATCATTACTTTTGCCACTTTGCACCAAACTCGTTCCCCCACAGGGATCATTAAAGTTGCATCTTTTTTTTTTCCCGAACCTAAAATTCGGATTTAACTTGTGTGCTCACATCTTCACTACCGATTTTCACACAGCTCCCACATTCCTTGTCTCAGATTCAGGAAGAACCACGTATGACTGCCAGAATGAGCTTGTGCCCAATCTGCACTTTCATTCTGTTGATCCCTTCTTTTCATTTCCATCTCCGTTGCCTGAGAGTCCTCTAATGACTCTCTGAAGTTGTGCGTAAGCTGGTTAACCTGACCCCATTGTGGAGAGTCAAGTCTCCGGGCCTGATGCTTTTCAGTAACACAAATGGCATTGTGCAAGTGGTGCACTAATCTGTGCGTTGACCGTGCGGTTGTGTGCGAGCAAGAGCGCCCAGGAAGATTAGAGCACACAATTGAAATCAACATTTAGCGAACAGAGATGAGTGACGACTTTCTCATTCGGCACGGACATGAATCCACAATTTTTTACAGTGGGTCAACCAGCCTTCATCCCAAACCCCCCCTCTCTCTCCCGCTCTCTATGCACAGAGGCACCAGTATTGGGCCTACCCAGTGGGTCATTGATTTCCTGTCAGCTATGAAAAGGCTGAAGGCCCATTAGGCCAGGACCAGATAGATGGACAGATGGTCACACACACATACACACACACACACAAACTAACACAGACAAAGTTATGCCATTTGATGTTTCACGACATGCATTCAAATAAACTCTTGCGGCCAAACTTTTTTTGTTTTTTGCATTTTAAATATAGCAGCAGACGACCAGAGTTAGAACTCGGCAGCAGTTTAGTCTCACGTTTGGTAGTTTTTTACCTCACCCAGCATGACCTGTGATGCACCTATACCACAACCAGCAGTGTCCTGACACACTTCTACATCACTGCAGCAAAGTGAGAGCTTTAACCATTGGAAGTCAGCAAAA
Source organism: Verasper variegatus (assembly GCA_026259375.1). Taxonomy (NCBI): domain Eukaryota; kingdom Metazoa; phylum Chordata; class Actinopteri; order Pleuronectiformes; family Pleuronectidae; genus Verasper; species Verasper variegatus. Next base: position 15,233,639 of record CM048049.1, read on the forward strand.
ACAAGATCATCATCTATGTATATCTATGTTGCTTATCCTTTTTTAACAGTGGCAGCTGACATAGGGCGACAGGCGGGGTACAACCTGCCAGTGTATCGCAGGGTCAACATAGAGAGACAAACAACCATTCTCCAATTCACAGCTCTGTTCAATTTAGAGAGTCCAGGTAACCTAATCTGCATCTCTTCGGACTGTGGGAGGAAGCCAAGGTACCCAGAGAAAACGGTGCTAACCACTGCACCACACTGCCGCCCACAACAAGATCTTCAGCTCATGTTAAGTTTCTTTCTCATCATGAACAAGTTCAAGACAAAGTATCTTTTGATAACATCAATTGGCAAAAGTATTTGTAGCTGTCCCTGATGGACAAGCGGGGCAAAAAGGCTTTCTGTCTAAGTGAGAGGGATAAAAGCCCACTTTTTCAGACCGTCTCTACTATAATCGATATAATAGAATTAAAATATAAAAGCATTTGCGTGAAGAATAATAAATAGCATCTACGGATACATCTGTTGGGTCACACTGGCTGGGCTATCTAGTTGATTTTTGATGCCGCACATGCTGTTAAACAGGGAGAACATTGGGCTCAGTTGGGGTCGGGTCGAGCTCAGTTAGTTTTCTCTCTAATCTGATCACCTGATCAATCACTGCGCTATAATCAGGTTGTGTGTTTTTAGAGGTTACTATATTCTCCACACACCAAATTTTTTAGAGGCTTTGTGTCAAGAATTTGTCATTTTCAAGCGCAAGCTCAGATACTTAAAAGGAAGCCAGGGAGTCACTTGAGTCATTTTCTCAGACTTGATAAAAGTCCCTTGTGGACCACTCAGAAACTTCCCTAGATATTCTAACATGCTGTGCAGAGCCTCCTGGTAAATTGAAATCATCTGCATGCAGCTGTTAACACATTTTTCCATCACTAAATATTGTCATATACATGCAGTAGTACTTCTGTGTCTACATCACAATTCTTTTCTCTAAACTTCAGCCATTTTCGTCTCCCTCCCTCCTTCCCTCCCCCTCCCTCTGAAGGACATTTGGCTGATTGATGGTGGTCCAGGCGTTTTGTTAAGAGGCTCCAGGTGGAAAGCTGTTATCAGCTGTAGGCCACAAGATTACCTCCGGCAGCTTTCTGCTCCAACTTTTCCTCCTTAAATCCTCCCATTCACAAGCTGCTCAGCACACACACACACATACACACACAACACACACACACACACACACACACACACACACACACACACAACGTACGCCGAGGCACATGAGCAAACTCACATGCATGCAGAGATGCAGATGGCCACATACCACCACAGTACATTTTTATGAAGTGTACACCACATTTCATACTTTTTTACGCTCTCCTTTGTCTTCCCTCATTTCATCTCCATCTCTTGAGTCAACAGCTTTAAGTCAACACTGCCGATGCAGAATGTTGACTCAAAAAAGACCTCGAAGTTCCACTCTCTGGCTCCACTCTCCTCTCCTGTGTTGACCCTCGGATTCACTCTGGCTTACCTGTATTTGTCACTCTACCTTATCTCCAGCTGTTTGAGCTGTTAAAATATTAACAGAGGGTATTTTTTTCTGTGTAGCTCTTTGAGTGGCGCTCGGTGACAGATCTGACACCAGATTATGAGCCAAAGTTAACACCTTTTAAGAGTTTAGTAACAGCCACAGTGGAAGTGTGGTCACACCTCTCCTCTCCAGGCTGCTTTTGACAGGATGGTTCACAGTGGTGAACGTAAGACTATGACTTCTGTGTTTTTAAACTACATGTAGCATGTTTTTTTTCTTTTCCGGAGGGGGCGTCATGTTATAGGAGCCTGACGAAAAGACAGCAAGCGATTGTGAGTATCACTGCCTACGTCATCGTTTTCCAAACATCTCAGTTTCTGAGTTTTACTTATACTGATGTGCTCTTCATACTAAATTGGTTTATTTTTTGCCTTTTTGTCCAGGTTGCACTTGCTTAGATATCCTTTATTGTAGAAAGCAATGTTTTCATGTCTTTTGTAATTATAAAGCAGGTCTAAGGTGCTATAGAAAATACTGTTTAAGTATCAAGATGTTCAATCAACTGTGCAATGGCTCGCAATCTGAAACTGTGCCTTTAACAAGCCAATTTTGTGATGTCACTACGAATCAGTCCCCGCCTCCCAGCAAGGCCCACTGTCCAACCTTACAGGATTTGGCTCTATTTTGATTTGATCTTTTTTGAAGACTCTAATAAGTGTTGTGTTCCATCTTGTTACTTTGTCTTTGTTTGAAGCATCACATTTTGTCATTGATGTTGTTTCATAAGTTACATTCAAAGTGAACACCAGCCGTACTGTGTGAGCTGCAAACTTGCTTACTCACAGTTAAGGGATGATATCCACTGCTGGGAGTTGGAGCCCCGGAAAAAAAAAAAAAAAAAGGGATAAGCTGCTTCACAGCTTTGTCTAAGCCTCACTTCTGATTGGCTGACCGACACAAAACGCCTTGTAGAGCTCTAGAGAGCATGAGAGAGGGTGTAAAACTACATTGAGATAGTTTTGGTACATAACAGCACAAATATATCGCCTTAAAGATATTAAAACTTCAAAGGAAACACAGGAAATGTGTAAAATATGGGAACTTTGATTTTTACTTCTAATTTTAGCAATGGCTCTATATGGTAATGTCACTCTCTTAGTCAGTTGGTAATATGTGTTCATCACTTTGGTCCAGGCTGAAAAATCCCACCAACCATTAGATGGATTGCATAGACTTCAGTTTTGGTCATAACCCCCACCTCCTTCATGTCTGTGGTTGGGACATGGGCCAAACTAAAAAGTACAGGTTAAATACATTTTTCCAAAAGATGATTTGGATTTTTAGGGTATGTTAGGTAGCTAACCGGGTAGCTGACGTACAGCGCCACGTTATTATTGTCTTTGAGATTTCGCACAAAGTGTGTCTCAGTAGAGTCTCACAAAACTGTTAGCTTAAACTGTTACACTAGTGAGTAACATATTTTTTCAAACTGCCACCGACAAGTCTGTGAGAGGAAACTCATGATGCTATGATGAATCTTCCACAGGTCGTCTCGTTTTGGGAGGCTACACCCTGGTAGGCAACATCTGTCAAAGGAGGCAGTCCCTAAAATGGGACACAGCCATCTGTATACGTCCTGCTGTCTCTCATTTGCATGCTCTCCACTCCTCTGCCCTCCATTGCACTGTGGCACTTCTGGGTCAGCCTCCCATCACGACAACAGGCAGCGGTTCAAACTTGGAGAAAGGCCGAATACAAGGAGAGAACAAACAGGAGCACAAGGAAAAAACAAAAACAGACGCAAGAGAGAGAGATGGAAGACAGAGGGAGACAGAGAGGGGGATGGATGACGAGAGGAAAGGAGACATACGGACGGACACAGTCCAACAGACGGAGAGCTATGGGGACATTTGGAGGATACATGAGGCAGTTATGAACCTATTTGGTTTCTTCTACAGGAGCGCCCGAGTGTCACTAATGGCAAAGTAGGGGCTGGTAAACACATTTCTGTGACGGCACGACACTGCCAGAAAACAAATTAAACTCTCTTCTCGCATTTCACACCCTCTCAACCCTTTTCTCTCTATCTCCCTCAATTACTCATTTCTTGCCACTCCAGTTTTCCATCTCTGTCTCTCAGTCTTTCTCACTTTAGCCATCGCTCTCTTTCCACCAAACCCTCCATCTTGCTTCTGTCTTCCCCTCGCTTTGTCCTCATCCATTCCTCGCGTCGAACACATCTCGTTGTCTCTCTCTCTCTCTCTCTTCTCATTTGCGCTGCATACACCTAAAAATGAAAAACAGCGCCATATGCGCGGGGACAGCCAGCGGAATTGTGCTCCTGATGTTCCTGCTGAGGCAGTTAAGTGTCTCTCTGTAGCCGGTGCCCACTCCAGCCATGCCCAGGACATGTGGACAGTTGGCAGGCACAGCAGCGCTGAGCAACATGGTGGCTGCTTTCTGGCCAGGTGTACTGAGACTGAGAGTGTAATGAAGCTTCTGGGTCCTTGTGTAGCCGCGCTGCTCCATGTACAATGGCTGTCGGAGTTGCTGGTGCAGGACAGCGGCGATAGGTCGTAAAAGTTTTCATACAGGTTGGCTAACAAAGCCTGTGTTGCTGGGATTATTGAGTCATTCATGTACAATTACCAATGAATTACAAATGAATCCTTTCTTCTTTAAAATCCAGAAATGAAGCCAAAATATCAGAGACACGAATACTGTCATCTTGCACTTATGGTCTTATGGTCTCAAAGTCTGGACAGTAGTGATCGGGGGATGCCACCGGGATATTGAGGTCCTGAGGACAATATATACGCTCGACCAATCGCGAGTCAGACTCAGCTTTCACGCATTACATTTTATAGCATCAAATAACTAATTAAAACCAAACCAAACCAAAAGAAAAATAAACACTTGAACATACATCAGTGTGATAAGAACAACCTAAAATGGCAGAAACCATCTATGAGAAAAGCCTATTTGATGGGGACTTTTTAGTTCAGGTCTGTGTCCCATCTGTCAGGTAATAGAGATGCTTTAGCTTTACTGTTGGGGAGCGCCATGTCATCTGTCTTCATATACAGTCGTGTGTGTGTGTGTGTATCTGCCACATCTCTTCACACTCATTGCCGCTTGTCCTTCAACTTATCGATCTCGGAATTATGTTTTCTTTCTTTCTTCCCTTGAAACGGGTCACAGGACAGAGCAGGTTAATACGTTTTACACTCTAAATAAAGCGCTTATATTGTGTCCAATGACCTCTGCAGTGTTGTCTATTAGATACAGTAAGTTGGAGCGTACCGTCACACTGCTGTCAGGGTATTGTGAGGGATGTAGGGCACCTCTCTTTGTTTTTAGAGATCAGATGCTGCAGGTATGACGCAATTAATAGTCCACTAAAATGTTTTTATTTACTGAAATAAATGATCGCAAAACTTCCTCATCAGTAGGTGTGTCCATCACCATAGCAACCAGATGTTAAGATTTGAAATAGAAGCTGATGAATCTGATTGGACAACTTTGATAGGAGACCTCTGATTGGCTGTTGATTGCCTTAAATAGGGTAAATTTATGACAGTTGGCTAGTGCACTCTGACCTTGACTGAGGTAAGTCATGTCTCAAATATTGACTGCATGGCCGAGCTCACTGACTGTCAGGCCAAGTCCAAGAGTATGGAGGCGAGTCTGCACCAGGAGCCACCTCAGCCTAAGACAAGCTGGAGCAGAATGGTGGAGGTGGAGAAGGAGAAGGAGATCCAGGCTCTGAAGGAGCAGGTGGAGCAGCTGGAAAACCAGGCTCCGAAGGGGCAGGTCAACCTGCTGGAGGTCGGACAGAGGAGGCCGATGGTTGAGCTCATTAACAAGACCCAGCTCATCACAGAGACGACTCCAACTATGGCACTGAGCTGCAGAAAGGTGGAGGCCGAGATGAGCTGGAGCAGAGAGAAGAGGTGGAGAAGGAGAAAAAGGAGAATCAGAGAAGAGAGCGATGATTGGATGTTTGTACAATATTCTAAATATTTGAATGATGTGAATGTTGTAAACATGTTAAATTTTGTGAATAAATCTAACTAGTACAGTAACATCTACCTCTGTCTTTCTGAATATAGATACAGGATTCATGGCCCTGATCAATTAACACAGTGTTGGAGTGAAACAAATCAGTGTGATTCATTTAGTGTGCTACTATTCATAGCAACACAGCACAGCAACAGAAGACAAACAATGTTTCTTTACTTTTTTACATTTGGTCTAATCTATATATTAATTATGACAATAGAATAATAATAATAATAATTAATAACCTTGTCATCAGTTAGTTTTCGTATTTAATTTAACTGTTTGCTAATGATAAATGTAAAAATCACTGACATTAGGCAACGATTTGTAGGAACCATTTCCATGTCCTTCACAAAACAAAATACCCAAAGTCCACAGTTCTCCAAAAACACAAAAGAGAAAAACAGAACAAACACGGGAACACAATCCACATTCCAGAGTAATAAAGAGTCCAGAGTAAATGAGTTCACAGACATGAAACATGCATCGTTCAGAGAGATGGTGTGGGCACAGAGTCTGGGTGCAGGCCCCAGCTTCAGGTTCACGGTGCTGACCAGGTGGTCCTCGGTGAGCGGAACTCTTCAACCACGACTCGACCGCCTGGAGAAAGAAGAAGAAGAACTAGAATCCTGTTCATTTTGATGAGGGCAGATATTTGACTTGATTTATTAAAGCTACAACTAACAATTAAATTCCTCAACTGATATGATTTAAGTAATTTATATTTTTAGTAGTTAGTTACTGAAGAAACTCTAAACTTGTTCTTTGTTCCTGCCACTTGTATTTGTTTTTAGCACTGTGGAGTGAAGCCAGACACAATTTGTAAAACATGGGCAGAGCCAATTCGGACTTTTTGTTTATCCTTACACACAGTAGATAACCACCAGCCGTTTTACATATCCTCAGTCACAAAGGAGTACCGAGAGTTGATATAAGAAAACCTCTCGTTACCCACAGCTCTGCCTCTTCATGGGAATGGGAGGACCATCTTCCTCTTCCTCCTCCTCCTCCTGCCCCACCTCTTCCTCCTGAGCATCATCTTAAATAAATAAATGTTTAATTTAAAAGAAGTCACACAAAACTATTTTGATTTCTCATTACCCTGTGTGAATAAAATGAGGGATTTCTCAGGGTTTGTTGGAAACATTGTTAGGATAATGTAAGTGTAACATTATAAGATATTTTAATGAACAATTCTTTCTATTCTACATAATAAAAGCATTTTTACAGCTTTTAACACGTCACAATCGTGCTACTTTTCTCTTTGTACATTAAAACACAACTGAAGTGCTCGACTGAGGCCTTGTTTTGACAGAGCTGCCATTAGCTCCCTGCCCGACCTCCCTTTTCCTCGTTTCCTACCTCAATCCCTCCCTCGCCCCCTCACATCACACCGCACATGCATTCTGTTATCAGGGAAGGTGTCAGAAGAGTGTGCTTAACACTTACAGCATCAATGTGTGTGTGTGTGTGTGTGTGTGTGTGTGTTCCACTATTTAGCGAGGTGACACTTTGGATCGACCATGCGCTACCACAGGGGCTGGTGCCGGTGTGTGTGAGGGGTTGCATGGGTCAGTAAGTCACTAAGTACTGCTGAGGGAGAGCCAGCAGGGGGTTGCTGATGTTTACAGGGGTCCACGCTGACACCTATACTGAATTGACCGTTTGTGTGTGTGTGTGTGTGTGTGTGTGTGTGTATGTGTGTGTGTGTGTGTGTGTGTGTGTGTGTGTGTGTGTGTACACCCTCTTCCTGGACTCTAATTCTTCCGAGGAACATTAGTAACAGACCGGAACACTCCCATCTGCCACTGCTCTGTCCTTCGACTCCGAACCTTTTCTCTCCCCTTGTTTAATCATCTCTAAGCTTCTCCTCCTCCATCCCCTGGCAGTTTACAATCAGTGGCACCTATCTTTGTAGTTATGTATGGTTTTCTTTTTTTTTCCTCTTTCTTTCCTAAAAGGTTCATCCACTCGTTTGTTTCTCTTCCCTTTTTTTCTCTTTCCTCATCTCCTCATTCTGTCATTCCCGGCACCTGTTCTTCTCGACGCCTCTCCATGTACCGTTTCCCTCCCAGTGTGCTGCCATCCGCCTCTACAGCACACGCATTTTAATACCTTAATTTATGTTCACATTTTAAACTTAAATATACAGTCATATTCACACCACTGCCGACACCTCTGGGGTGTTTTTTTTCTCCTTCTGTCTGTCTGTTGACATATCTAAAATATCTGCCCGTCTCACTCTTTCAGTTTTTTCCCCTCTGTGCCGCACGCTCACCCCTGCCTCCAGTGCAGGGAATAGTAAAAACTGAAAACAATAAATGTTATCGCGACAGCCACTGAATTCGGAGAGATAAGAAATTCATTAGGCGCCAGCTTGCTAATGACGTGCAAAGAGATGAATTTGCAAGGACAAAAGGCGCGTGGTAGGAAGAGGAAGGAGAGGAGAGGAAGAGGAAGAGATGGAAAATGTTCCCCAGGACGGAACATCATATCACGGCTTGACAGCTCGATTGGCCTGTGACCTCTGCGAGTCACAGAATTAAACAAGTCCTCACTCGGTCTCTTTTTCTGTCTTTCACAGTTTGTTTCTTCCTCTCTTCCTCCCTGTCTCTCTGATATTACTCAGCAAACACAACCACAGGGAAATCCAGGTTGAAACTCTGAGCAGTGACGCTCACATTCTCTCGCCGCTCACATGCTCCTCAAGGTCAGGCTGAGAGCAGGTCTCCATTAACTAATAATGGAAGTTCACAAGCAATTGCAAGTGTGTGAAGAAAAAGGATGAGATGAAGCCCGGCTGTTTCTTGATGGCTGTTATCCACCTGCATTTTGTGTTGGGAAAAAAACGTCAGAGATGCATGAAACACAGACATAATCCTGATGTCAGTGACACACACACACACACACTCACTTACACACACACACAAACATAGACATCTGCCATTTGGTACCCGTCCTGCCTCATGTTTTACCCCCCCCACCCCCAGCCCTCTGGTGGATTACCCCTTCAGTATTTACATCTTGCAAATCCAGCCGGCAGTCTCTGATAGGGGCCATCTGTAATCTGAAGGTTAAATTTGTGGCGTGTGTGTGTGTGTGTGTATATCAACATGCTCTTGCCTGTAATTTGTTCCTGCTCAGCGCAGGGACTGTATCAGTGTCTGCGACATCTGTTCAACACAGGGCCTATCCAGCAGAACTGAGCACATCCTCTGCACGGCACAACACATGCACACAAACGCACACACACACACGCACACGCACACACAGACATTTTATATTTGTAAGGTACACAGGTGTATGTAGGTTGTGTTTCCACCCCTGTCCGTTTGTTGTGGTTTTGTGTGTTTGTGAACAAGATTACACAAAAACTACTGGACGGATTTCCACCAAACTTGACCTGACTGCTGGAATTGGCTCCAGCCCCCCCATACGAGCCTCAAAGAGATAAGTTAATATGATAATGAATGGATGGATGTATTAGACCCTCTGTGCCTGTTGAATGCTCCCATCTTTCAAAGTCAATGCCTCCAGACTATGACTCAGATTTCATGTAGATATTTCAAGCATTCCTCAAGATAATGATTTGTTATTTTCTAGGACTTTTTGAAAGCTCCTCCAGAGCCAGAAGAAACTATACTAGCGTTGTCACAGGCCGGGAAGCACTCAGCATAAGTACACTGACATTTTGGTTTCAAAATAAAAACTTCTCTACAGCTGCAGAATTCATCTTCATTTGTAAGATCACTGGCTATTTAATGAGCATAATTTCAAATAGTTTATTTTGCTTGCAGGGCTTCGGTGTTATGTCATTGTGCATTTAAATGAGTGTTCCTCTGCACATGAGCACATCTGTCCATGGTCAGACAGGTCGTGCCAGAGCGGAGTAGAGAGGAAAGGCTCTGGGGCTAAATATTGGATATTAAACGCCCGGTATTTCTCACCGCTGATGACAACAACCCCAGAGGGATCCATGCAGACAAGGAGAACAAAAAGACTGAAATGAATTTACAGCTCACCCGTTGGGAGGAATGGATGTGCCCGAAGATGAAGCGATGATCATCTCCCTTCCCTGCTAAAATGAAATATGATGGCGAGGGAGCTCAGTGCCATTTCCTGCCTGGCACAGGAAGCACCCATCTGGAGTTGAGTGCTGTCCGTCCTCTGTTGCTGTGTCGGGCGACGTTGTAATAGCTCTTGTCACTGCTGTTGCCGTTCTCAGTGCTGTTATTATATCTGAAGCGCCGAGAGGCCCCGGCAGGTCAGCTGAGAGGAGGGAGAAGAAATAATATTCATGGTTTAAGACGGCGTCTGAGGAGAGAACTGGTAAAAAAGGTGCAATAAGTGAGGAGTTTGTCATTTAAACTGGGACAGTAATAGAGTCTATAGGAGGAAGAGCAGTGAGATGAATGCTGGCAGCTGCCCGTACAACTGTCACATCCTGCCCGCCAGAAAACCAGAAGGAAGCCACTCGTCATCACCGTGACAACCAACGCGTGACAAGAGGAGGGAGGAAACGTATCCATCAAAAAATGATTCAGGGATGAATGCACTTCCTTGTCTTTCTGCCCACACACACACACACACACACACACACACACACACACACACACACACACACACACACACACACACACACACACACACACACACAGACGCGACATACAGACAACAATTCCTTCATATTTCATTTGGGTCATCAAAAACAGAGAGGAAATCTCTCACTGAATCTGATGCTTTCTCCACTCAGCGACATAATAATGTGTTTTCCTCATAATGAAGTGAGCGTAACCCCCCATAGGGCTTATGTTCAAAGCACACAAACAAACTGAAAGCACTGGAGGACAGGAACAGCAATTCAAGTGTGACAAAAAAAATAAAAAAAGGAGCCCCAGAGCCAGAGACTGTCTCACTGACGCTGAAAGCAAGTGTCTGGTTCTAGCTGGAGACAAATCGTGAATTATTTTAATCAGGAAATTAACCTGTAGAGCAGAAAATAGTCCTAATCATCGAAAATGTAGAGATGTTATTACACGTAACCAAAGAAGCTGACTGTGACTAAAACTGGATTAGCATCACTTTGTCTTGATTAAAAATCTGAAATGCTTGTTGGGCTGCACATATCTGAATATTTCTGCAAGGTAAGAATTTCTGATGTGAACTAACAATTTATTTTTAATCTTCCAGTTTGCTGCAAAACCTGCCTGATGGTTTTCTCATTAACGGTGCAGTTATAGGAACATGACCTGTTGTCACCGCATATCAAGGAGCTACAATTGCAGACTGATGGTTGGGGATCACAAAAGAGCGACTGTGCATTCTGAGGCTTTGGTGCCTGAACAAATAGCAAGAGCTGGAAACTATGGGTACTGAGCACCACCCAGTGGTTGGTCATTTGTTCAGTTAAATGCTCCAATGAGAGGAAACACAGACTCCTGTCGGTGCTCAGGAAAATGGAAAATCCAGTTTTACCATGTATTTTATAAGGTATAAAATAGTTTATAGGTATAAGAACTCAAACTTGAATGACTATTTTGTTTTTTGTTTGAGATTTATCTTTTATTTTGACATTCACCCCCCTCCCTGTTCCACCTGTGTCTCGTAATTGGTCCCTTTACTTCCTGTGTTACCTCCCTTGTGATTGTCAGTATCTGTCCTTGTGTTTTTCACCTGTGTTCAATCATCCATTAAGTCTGTGATGTGTCTGAAATCACTCATTCACTCACCTCTACTTTACTATACAGGGTCTTCTATGTAGAGCACTATTTAGTGTTCTCATCATAAAAAGAAAAAACGTTTCAGTCGGGCTGTTCCTCTCCTCTCGTCTCTCTGCGGTGAGCACAATGCATGATTGTAGGTATTGCTCAGTTAGTGACCATCGGTTGAACACCAGTTTTCACAATGCATTGTGGGAAACAATGAGTGCACGATATACAAAACAAAATTTCTCCAAACACCACTGAACAAGAGCATCCATGTCCTCTTACCCCCCCTTCTCAGCATAGCCTGCACTAAATGAGGAAAACAGCGGGAAGTGACATCGCCAAAATGTCAAAGGTCACACAACAAGAATGCATTGATCAAAATAAAAGCTCCCCAAACAAATAAACAGGAAGATAACAAAATGTGGAAAAAAAATTGACTTTTGGTGGAATATAAAACCATTAATCCCACATATTGGTGCCACGCTCACACATGTGTGAGGAAGTAAAGATTAGACATTATTTATCATAAGGACACTGTCTGACTTAGAGCTGCTTAGTCCAGAGGAATCCATTTTCTCCTTCTTCTGGCCACAAACCCTCTTCTTCGACTGTTGGGTCGATGCTGCCCCCTAGAGATCTGTAAAGTCACTCTTCACAGAGGGGGGGGGGGGGGGTCAATTGACTACTTTGTGAAATATGTTTTTCGCACTTATCCAAGAAGGTGAAGACAAAGATTAACTTCACACACACACACACACACATCACATGAACTTCATCCCATTATTGCACTGTCTGATGACTAGCAGGACGGCCACAGTGGCGTCTGTGGTGAGAAGCGAGGACTGACTTTAGCCAGCGGTACGCACAGAATAATGAACGAGTAATGAATAATAGAAGGATAATGAAGAATAATGACTGGGGGGGGCACACACATGTACACACACACTCATACGCACACATGGGGACAGACATAGATGATTATACAGTATCATCATTTATCTTTTCTTCTCAGGGACAGAGCGAGAGGTTCCTCTGTCCCCTCTGGAGAACACAACTTCATTAAGAAGGAGTCACAGATGGCTGCAGGGCATGTGGAGAATCTCACTCTTACCATTTCTCTCATCTGCAGCACAAGACTTCTGGCAAATCGGGGTGTAGATGACATGAGCAAAAAAAGTTGGTGCACTGAAAGGTCAGACCACATTAGCACGAGGTCGCCCTCCGAATGATAAATATCACAATTACTCAAAACCATCGACGCACACATCCCGATGCTGCTCTAAAATCATTACTTCTCAGATTCTGCAAGATTTTGGGGGTATTTTCTATTTCTAGTTTGGCCGATCACGTCTGAGCAGGCCTTTGTTGCACGCAGGTAACCAGTCTGTTATACAGCCATCAGGTTTTTAATTTGTCTGCATTCATAAGCAGATAAACTATTAGACAACAGAGACTGACTCACTACTGGTTGAGGGTTAAGTAACACAAGTTTAATGAAAGGAGTCGTGTCTGGAGGATTCTAGTAACTTTTAGAGGAAGTTTGCTACTTTACTTCACCATTTCTCTTTAATCTCTGAGTCATTCACAATAAAAGCATATATAATCTAGTTTTTTTTAATGCAGATATAATGATATTGTTGTGTGCTGTTTTTCTTTATTATTTGCACATATTGACTTTTCATTTTTATTCTTTTAACTGAACTGTATGAAATCCACTTGCTTTCTCTCACCTGCTCTGGCAGTCAGTCGTCACAGCCCGAGCCTGAAGGTGACCACTGTCAGAGATATGAAACGTTTCAAACACAAAATTCTGTGGACTCTGTTTTTTCCTGCAACATTTAGAATTTTACAAATTGAAGGCTCTCGTGGTTGAGATTAAGTACAACTGTAAATATCCTGATGCAAACGTGTGCATTTGTTTTCGTGTTTTCTCTCATTATTCTTTCATTTTGTTGAACTGGTGTTTGGTGTTTGATAGTTTTTTCCTTTTCATACCTCGCCTGTTGTTTTAATATCATGCCAAGATTTCAACAACAACACACAGGAGGTGGACACACAGGATGCTGCTGCTTGCCTTTTTATTTTAAATGGTGGAATGTTATTAATAAATTCTATGCTGCAGTTTCGTTTCATATTTGGAAAAGGGAACTTGAAACTTCCCTTTCTCTTTTTCCCCCCTCCCCGATACTTCCTTCATTGTCACCTGTGCAGTGATTATAGCCCCTGGTTTATTCTTGCTCTTGTTAGTGATTGCCGTCTGCTCTACACAACATGCTGCTCGGTACTTTTCTGCTGTTCTTCTCCTCTGTGAGCACAGGTAAGGAGACACTGTGTATCTTTCTAATCCAGAATACTGGTTTCAAATTCACTGTTTCATTTTATTTGTGCTTCTTGTTGTCATTGCAGTCAAATCGCAGATTACACAATGGCCTGCATATATCACCACGATCCCTGCTACAACGAGAGGTAAAACATCTGTGTTTGTTTAGTTGTCTGTCTGTTAGTTAGCAGGATTACGCAAAAACTACTCGACAGATTCCCACACAACTAGTTGGAAGGATGCAGTACGTGTCAGGAAAGAAGCCATTCAATTTTGGGCTGATTCCGGATCAGGGGGCGGATCCAGGAATTGTTTTTCACTTTCTTTAACATTGAGAGACATTGGCACACGAATGTCTGTACAAACACTTGACACCAATCCATTCGGAAGAAATGTATCATTGGGTATCTGGAACCTTAAACCTGTTTCTCCCGGCACCATAATCAAAGTAATTAGGATTCTTCCTCTGGCCAACATGAAAATCTATAACTTATTTCTCAGTTATCCATCTCATAGTCGCTGGGATATTTCAGTTTGGACCAGATTGGTGGATCCATAAACCTGAAAGAACTAGAAGTACACTGCTGATGTGGCTAAAAATCGGTTTCTTGTCTCCTTTCTTCCTCCACCACCTTCCATTCTGTATCTTTTACCTCCTCCTTCCCAGAAACAGTACCTCCTTTGTTGCTGCAGGCCACACCGGACTACCAAGTTGTAACAGGTCGAACAGTCCAACTGTACTGCAGTGCTAACACCATACAGCCCTCCATCCGCTGGTCCTGGCACCATCTAGAGAGTGAGACCTGGCGAGAGGTGGGCCACAGTAGGAACCTGAACCTCACCAAGCCAAACCAAAGCGGGCTGTACCGCTGCAGGGCTGAGGATGGGTATTCCAAGAGTATGAGCAAAATCATCACAGTCTATATCATCCCCATGCAGCCAACAGGTTGGTGGGCCATTTTGATTTGTTGCATGCACAGCATTGGGAAGTTGTTGTATAGGTTCACTCCTGCATGTTGTTGTTGTTTTTTTCAGTGCTAATGACTGGCAGTTTGATTTGTCAGGACATTAATGACAAATTGTGACATTTCTTCTGAGATGTTAAGAATGCAAACAACAACCATTACTTAATGTGCTCTAAACAGTGATTGGTACGATTCCCTTTGGGGAAGTGCAGGGCTGACTTTGCTGCGATTTGGACACACAATATGTTTAATATTAATAAATTTGAAGAAACAATCGTCCAGCGTTCTGTTACAGTCACTGGGTTTGTGAGTTAAGGGCGGGCAGCGTCCCTTAACTGTCAGCCTGCAGGCCGAGTTGAACCTGCCATTCTGTTTCCCCAACTAGAGATTGTGACTGGGAATTTCGGGATGCCCGGCTTTGTTCTTTCTCTCCTGGCCTTGATCGTCAGTCTGACTGTTCTGTGTTGGCTGGGCTGGGAAAGATTACGTGGCACACTGCCCCCCTCGAACACTGCAGCTAAAGGTAAAGAACACCACAGAGCAGTTTTACTGTTGAAGCAGATATCTTAAATGATTCATTTAAAATTCTTTGTTTTCTTCAAGGTTTTCCTGCACCCGAAAAGGAATCAAAGTCAGTACACACTCACATTTGTATCATTGTTTGTAATTTGGTCCACTATTAACAGACTGACTGCATTTTTTCCCCCCACCAGTGGAAGTCTCCCAAAGACTGAAGGCGACGGAGATGTGTACATGAATTACACAATCAACAACCATGACTACAGTAATCTGGACCCCGTCAATATGACAGGGGACAATACGTACTCAAGTCTGTCATGATCATGAACAGGAAGGTGAGACGTGCAATAAAAAGAGGAAGAACAACACAAAGTTTTTACTTCAGTTAATATCACCATGTAGCGCTCATCATTCTGTTTGAGCTGATAGATACGGTTTGCCATATGATGTCAGTGTGTACTTTAAAGTTAATAAACGCAATTGGAACATGGTGAAAACTCACCGATCTGCAGCTCTAGCTGTGTGAACATATCCCTATCACACATTAAGACACCTTTCCTTTCCTGCACGCTAATAAAACATGTGAATTGGTTCAGTTGTCTTTGTCTTAACTCACATGTTCTATTTTTTGATTTTGTGCACACAGATGAATTGATGCATTCTATTACTTTTTCATTTAAATTTATCATCACAGTCACAGCAAATGAAATCCACACATAAAAATGTTATTACAGGCTTATAACAAATCGTACTTCGAGACGCTGTTTTGGGAACAGTGCACACACCTTTTGAATAGAATACAAGACAACCACAGCTGTTCAAATGCATCAGAAAATCAGTTTGGCGTTACAGCAGATATGTACAGCTTTCTTTGCCACAGTCAGTCATGGGCTGTTTTTCTTTCACCACGAAACATAGATGGGATGACGCAATATTGGATGGCAGAGGGGAAACACAATTCAAGCATTATAACTTCTGTTCCCTGGTTTCACAATGCCAGATAGGACTTGTCCAGGCGTGCCGGTCCGCACGTAGCGATCACCTTCATCAGCACGAGCATGCTTTGCTGGAAAGACGTCATGTGAGAAGAGATGCGTGAACACAGACGTGATCCACAGTTTACTATCCAGCTTACAACTGATCATACCAAGTGTCACAAAATGGTTAATTTAACAAACTGCATTTCGTATATTAGTTGTGTTTTATCACTTCTGCTTGCAAAACTTCTGCTTTTCAGCTTCCACTTCACAAAGGAAGAGCAGGAGGACTGGTGCAATTCAGACATCAGCTCTCACAGCATATGTGAATAGTCACAGCAAGAGAGATGTGGTCTAGCAGACACGATGCATCTCACCACAACACACCAAGGGCACTTTGACATGCCAAGCACAAACCCTCCTGTCAGGCTCATGCACTGTGTAATAAATATCTACATTTTTATACAACTATTACAAATATCTGAATCAATCCATGCCAGGTCGTTGGATCTCACTTTGCTGTCTCTGGCTTGGATTTCTGCTGTCCATAGAGATCTGAGAGGTGGCCGTGTGCGAGCACCCTTCTCTCTTTGCGATTCTTTTAATGTGAGCCACGATGAACCTTCTGAACTTCCTCGTGGCGAAAAAATAGACGACAGGATCCAGGATGCAGTTGAGGCCCATGAGGACCAAAGGTGATCTGATGTGCGTCGTTGAGCGCCTGGGGAGTGCCCTGTTTCCACTGCACGTGGCCCCAGCCCTGTTTGATCTGCAACACCGCCAGTGTCCAGGGGCCTTGGATGATATGGTGGGGCAGGAAACACAGAGCGAACACTCCCACCACTGCCAGCAACATCTGGAGAGCCCTGCGTTTCACCCCCCTGGGCCTTTTGGACTTTCTGGACATAGTTGATGCAGATCTTAATTCAGGCTGGGGAGGATTTTGAGACAGTAAGGCTCGAGCGATAAGGCAATTGCACACCACAACAAGAAAAAAGACGACAAAGAACATTCCAATTATTGCAAAATGCATGGAAGCTACTACTGTCTTCTTTTTATCAGTGTCATTTTGATATCCCTCAAAGCAGCGAGTGACGTTGTTCTCGTCAGTGGAGGTTCCTGGAGACACCAATTGAGGAATCGCCATCACTATGGTCAATGCCCAGATGACGACGCACACGATGATGCCACGGCGCCTGTGGTCTGAGGAGGCCGCGTCCAGAGGCCGGGTGACCGCCCAGTACCTGTTGACACTGATGGCTCCGAGGAAGAGGATGGAGCAGTAGTTGTTGATGAAGAACAACGACCCCGTCAGCCGACACATGAAGTCTGTGTACACCCAGTTACCATGGCGACTGTAGTAGCCAATCCAGAAGGGAAGGGCGGACACGAAAAGAAGGTCAGCAATGGTCAAGTTGGTCATGTAGATGCGGATTTCACCCATGCACTTGGCTACGCGGAGGCGGCGCACAACAAACAGCACATAGATGTTGGCGAAGAAGCCGAGGATGAAGATGATGCCATAAACGACGGGGAAGAGGACGTAACGAAACTCAGAGTCCAGGAAGGTTGAGACATTTGTAGTGTGTCTGGCTGTAGTGCCCGGACCAGAGGTTCCTGTCACGGCAGTTCCTTCAGTGGTTGACGCCACCATTTTTATTCTGTGAGTGACAGAACATATCAAGTTATGCAGCTTAGATCAGTGATGTAGAGTATTTGTACACAACAAAATTACAATATACACACAAAAAACACACCAAAAAAAATGAAAAAAAGACGTGTCAAAGCAAATGAGATATACATATATATTTAGATCCACGGCATCTCATCTTGGAAGTAAACACACCACAAAGTCACAGACAAATATTACAAAAGAACCTGTGAGCAATGTATGATTCACCACCAGCATCATAAAGACGTAATGCTGAGGTGCAGAGTCCAGAGGAGGATACTAAAAGAGAAGCAGTTATTCCTGATGTCATGTGACTTTCATATGAACAATTTCAAAACCAATACATCCAAAGTCTTACCCAACTTTACTCATCATATGAGAGGATGTTATCGCAATCAGAGTCAAAGTGAGGCAGGAAGTTCAATTTGACTTGATCGTTGGACTTTAATGCACTGTGAATGAAGTCCCTGAAGAATTCTTCAAAATGTACAGTCCAATTTGTTTTAGAGATCAGTTGTATGTTCACTTCCGTTTCCAAACCACACACGCAGAGAAGAGACATTTTACAATTCCGCTGTGGTTTTGTCTTAAAATAGTCTATTTCAGCATTTTTGGAAAACGAAAATGTAATCTAACAAAAGTCTGTGTCTCCCATAAATATCCATGTTGTCTGAATCCTTTTCTGTAAGTCGACACCCTGATGTGATGAGGAAATCCAAAACGGAAGGACTCATCTTTATCTTTAACCCGCATTTTCCTTTCCACAGAAATCTCACTGTTTTGACTTCTGCAGACAAAATCCTCTCCTTAATCATTACAATCAACATAAGCATGACATTTTTTACTTTTACTGCAGAAGAACTATTCCTTTCTGAGGTTCATACTCTGGCCTATGAGTCTGGTTCATCATTAGTTGAGGTAAATGTCTTTCTCTTATTGGATTACTCACTGGATGACTCTCAAGTGCTTTCCTTTTGAAGTTGTTTTTATGGATCCGGACAAATTATTCCGCAGAAAGCATCCATGAAAAAAAAAAAACTGACAATGAACAACAAAGCAAAACCAGCACCACCAACAAACCTACACACCCAGAAATAATTCCACACAGTTTCATTAATTTGTTTGGTTATTTCAATCGTCTTTCTTCTGGCACAAAGGACATATTAAAATAAACACATGTCTCCCCTTTGAACACATACACTTAAAAATACATTAATATATTGTGTTCTTTTTTCTCTGTATTAAACCAGATCACAGTCTTTTTGTCATCCTGACCTAAAGTGCTGTGATTGCCTTAAAATAACCACTTAAAGTTGAATGATGTATGAAGTCACAACAAATGGATATTGCTATATTTTCCAAATTCTTTGTTTATAAGACACCGGTGACTGTAAACATACCACTTGATAACATTCAAAATAGTGACACTTCACCTTTGTAACTGTTTCCCTGCCATTTTCTAATGAGACACCCCTTTATAAGATATTATAAACTATAACTTTACTGATATTCAATCAATGATTTACTAGTTGTGATAATGGTGAGCTATTGATAAGAATATTCTTTGATTGGTATCATATCTCAAAATTGTTACATTTGTACAGCAGAATAAAAGGTAATTAATTTTGCTATTATATTGAAGGACAAAAGATACGGAGCATAACATGTAACTATAAGGCAAACGTTTGATATCTGCCATAATTCACTCCTTTTTTTACTACACTTGCCACAGACACATTTTATATGTCAGTAATTTCTTAACAGAAAAAGTAAATAATACGCAGTGGACTTACCAGACTGTTTCTTCTTCTCTAATATCTCTCAGGCGGTGAACACTGTGAACGCATCTGGAGCTCTGAGAAGTGAAGTTATTGTGTCATTACTGGGTGTGTCTCCCTATAAGTATGTTTCAGCCTCAAGACGAATTAGGGGTGGACTTCCTCCAGTCTTCACGGGGAAACCCACAGTGTTGCAACACAGATTCCTGTCCGTCAAAATGAGAGAGAGATGTTCATCATGGAGCAATCTGTGTGTTTTTCTCTGAGCGACTTCTCCAATAATGTGTTTCAGTTCATTCAGACATGACGCCTTTACCACCCATACATGCATACACAGGCCTGTGCTCTCCTGAGTGCATCTGTTACTTCACTGACATGGTCAAATATGCATACGTATCTATACATTCCAGTATATTTATCTTATATTATAATTTCCCATCCTCCAGATTCCAACATCTTTAAACTTCTCGTATTCCTTATTTTGTGTGGAATTTGTTCTATAATTTGTACTTCTTGTACAAAGTAATACTAGCTATTTACTGTAAGTTATATATTATACAAATTTTTACAACACAAGTTGTCGGGATTACAAAGCTGTGATAGCCTTAGTTATTTTTCAAAACAGAGGTTACTGTAGCGATAAGATAAGATGAGATGAAATGAAATAACATAACATAACATAGTATAAGAAAGAACTATAGTACTCCTCAAAGATAATATAGAACTGTTAAGTTTAACAGAAAGAAAAATGGAAATTACAGGAGCAGCTGTTACAAAAAGAGAAAGATAATCAGTTTACAAAACAGAGAAGCTTTGTGATAAAAAGAAATATGAAGAAAGGATTTAAAAAACACTAAGGCTGTTGTCCATCTGATCTTAATGAGTCCACTGCTCCAGAGGTTGAGGTTTCTAACAAGTCAGCCTTAGTAGTTGATATATTTTGGTAAAAAGCCCTCAGAGCTCCGTTCACAGATAGAAGTGGGAGTCCAGGGACATAGGGGGTTATTAAGTTCTTGATGGGATTTGGCGCCAGACTTAGAAAGTGCCAGGTTTAAAAATGAATAAACATTCATGATGAAAAAAATATATTTAAAGTCTGTTTTTGAATCATCTGTTTCATGTTGTATTTGCCTACCCACCACAGATCTCTTGTGTGGGGCCTACAGCCAATAAAACCACACTATCATCAACATTATCTTGATTGCATGTTATAGTGACAAGAGGTTAAACTGCTTCTTATTATGGCCCATGATTCTGGCTCATCAGCAGCCGAGGCAATTGTGTACTTATGCATTTTAACCATGTGGGGGAGGAAGAGGCTTGTGAAAAAGAGGGGAAGACTTCTCCTCTTTCTCACACAGTGCACAGTGGTGGAGGGACTTTATTCAACACACAGCACAACTGCACAAACCTCTCCTCTGAGTGTGTAGTTTGAACAGCCCCTTCCCCCCCCTGCAACGTAAAAATTAGATTCCAGCTCCTATGTAGAAGCACAACGCAACACGTCCTCCTCTCCCTGGTGCCACAGTATAATTCCTAGATTAAGGTTAACCAGCCTCCCCGACCTTATGGCTGTTATTATGGTTTGGCAGCGGAACAAAACAGCAAGAGCTCTCTGGTGGTTGTGCCCTGCATGACTGCCAGACACGCTGTGCCATTGCTCGGTATACAGGGCTGCAGTGTTTGAAAAAAAGAAAAGAAAAGAGGAACGTTTCACATATACATCTTATTGCTCGTGGTTTGGGTGTGGATTCAAAAGATTCCACAGCAAGACGCTGAGATTTGTTTTGGTCATGAAATGGAGAGCAGCGTATGAGGGATGTGGTTGGTTCAAAAGCTCGGTATGAGATATTAAATGTATCGTAGGCTGTACACTGTACGACATCAATTCATCTGAGACAGCTCATCTTTTATCATCACCCTACATGAGCTCAAATAATCCAAAATTGTAGTTAGCATTTTTTTCTCCAGAGACCCTTTCTTGTAATAAATGGAAAAGTTTGATGATTTTAGGAAATATTTTCTTTTTTTGACACGAATGGGGATATCGACACCAATCTCACATGTGGATGCTAAATATAAATTTAAAGCAGTCAGTTATGATAAATTATCACAAACACTAGAATCAACGTGGAACTGCTTTACTGCCACTATAAAATAGGCTCTAACAAAATCTTCCAGTCTGGTTGTTTATCCTAGTTTTCCATCTTGGTGCTAAGCTAAGTTAAGCTAAGCTAAACAGCTGCTGGCCGTGGCTTTGTTTTGATAATGTAGAAAGTAGTACCAGGCTTTAAGCTAAGTCACAGCTGTCTCCAAGTGAAACAGGGCTTAACCAGGGTGAAGATTAGTGTCTGTTTCAGCCCCAAAGCCCCTTCACTTTTAAATTAAGTCATTAATTTATGATACATTGAGTCAAAACATTGAGACAAAGGAATAAATAGCTCTTCAATTGTTCATATTTGGTGACTTGGTTACAGTGGAAATCCGTTTTAGCATTCGGTGGATAGTGGAGTAACATCATCATCGTCATCAACAGTGACATTATTTCTGGCTATCTGTCACATTTAAATACATTATCTATTTGCTTTTACCTTGGTTTTGGTCTCCATCGACTCCTTAAGGAAATAGCTGACTCTTTCCACTAGTTGCAAAATGTTCCTTATGTTCTTCACTGCTTCGCAGCCAAAAATAAAGCTAGAGATCGGAAGGTGAACGAAAACAGCGAATTTGGATGTTTTCACAGCCGCTAAGTTGATTGAGCATTTTGTTTCGATTTCACATGTTTTTGCATTTTCACAACTCATAATCTGACTTTGAACAAATAAAATAAAATGTATTTCACGTGGGGAAAGTATTTTTTTAAAGTTGAACCAGAGCGGCTTGCAGTGTTTTACAGTGTAATATTAAATAACTCTTGGATCCAAATGCAGACTTGCCAGGATGGCTGTAGTTTCATGCTTCACAAATATGTCTGTGGGCTTTACACTTGCACCTGGCTCCTCTCTGCATGCCACTTGATTCCTTCTCTTGAATATGGTTTTCTGCCTCTAAATGGCCCTGAAACCTTTTGAAAAGATTGATACAGGTCATCCCTTGATGTTCTACAATGCTGCTGCTGGATTTGCTGCACGGGGCGGACCAAGGTATTTTTCCTCTCGAAGAATGGTTGCAGTTTCAGTCCAGGTGTGCAGAGACACAAGAGAGGGGAAGCTGCCAGGACCTCTACAGCTTTTTTTTTTTATGGGATAGCTATGCTACAGTCAGAAGTCAGAGTCATGCATTCCTCAGGGAGGCAGGAAGGGAGGGAGCTGCCTATGTGGACCTTTTCTCGTCCCATTAACACCTTTTCACAGTCGCTCCTTCACTTGATCTTGATGCATGGCTCGTTGCCTCTGGCCCTTCGACATGAAAAGCCCCAGTGAGATGCAGACAGGTAGGTGTTCAAGGCCGCTTCAGGGGAAAAGGCAAGGACGCCGCGGTTGAGAATTGATAAATGAGTGTAGTGTGTTTGACTGCACATCTTGCCTGGCAGTGGGTTCGTGGCGGAACCGGGGAGTGCAGGTCTCTCAGGCAAATTCGCTGCATGCCAGAGGCTGAGGTTTGAGGAATGTCCCCCTGCAGTGAGTAGAGAGAGAGAGAGAGAGAGAGAGAGAGAGAGAGAGAGAGAGAGAGAGAGAGAGAGAGAGAGAGAGAGAGGGCCACGTGAGGCAGGCTGAGGCATCTGTACTTCAAGATGATATAAGACCTGACGGGAAGACGGGGACTTTTTTCCAACCTTATCAAAGGACTTGAAGCTCTCTCCCTCCCGTGGGACGTTCTGTCTATTAGGGACATGAAAACCTCAAACATCAGACCTCAGCTATGGGAAAGAAAGAGTGTCAAGATTTAATGCAATTTAACTAATATGACACGATTGTACAAGCGAGGTTGTTTGTAAAGAGCAGCTCTACACATAGCATGCATATACGACAACGATACACAATGTTGTCATGGCGCTTGATGACATCGGATAAGTGCACGTTTTCCCTACATGACAAGCTGCCCCACATTTTAATCCATCAGGGTTACATCTGTTTAAATACTGGTCATAACCCGCCCTGAGAGGACAGTGAATTAAGCACATTAATCCTTATAATCGCTGTAAAAAGGACATAAAGTAGGAAAGCTCCAGTATGAGCCATATTGTGGCGTCAAATCCTCCTACTTTGGTCTCGTTTTATTCGTACGTTCTCATTTTGGATTGTCAAAATAATATTGTCAGGTGACTATTGACCCGATCCCTGCACTCTGTACTATTGGCTGCTTGTGATTTTGGAGATCTGCACAGGATTATTAGAGATTAGTCTGCTGTTTCAGCCTCCGCAACTCTCTCCGGATAAGATGAAATACCCAATGTGAAAAGCAAACAAAAAAATCATGTGGGCTTAAGAAGACTTTTTATCTGTTTGAAAACATTATCGTGATTTGTGCTGTTTATTTGCTCAAATTCGTATTGGGACAAACAAGCTGACGTTTCTGGCTGGTGAAGGATGTTTGTGATTAGGAAGGATGTTGGCCAGAACACGGCTCTTCCTGAATCAGCTTGTCCAGTGTGTCCCACAGAAAATCTACTGTAGGAGATTACATTCCCTCAGGCTTTGTCCTTATGCATGCATTAGATCGCATATGCATTTGCATTTACATCGTTTAAACGTATTAAGGCAAATTCCCCAAATGAGAGGAACCTGTCTGTGCATGAGCCAAACCTCTCGGGACGGATGAAACATGGCCGATGAACATAAAAAAGAGGCTCTTTCCACGCTCGTCTTTTCTTATATTTCATCTCACTGCTTCCAGAGCCCTGACGGATGTTTAGGGCTTTGCTTCTTCATAGATCAACCCAGTATCTCTGGAAAATAAGAGAAAACCCCATTTTTTATGGCAACATTCTCTCTCACGCTGGGCCTTTGTCTTTGAAGAACCGTTAGCATGAGAAATATAGGGACACACAAGGCAAGGCAAGTTTTTTAAATAGCATGTTTCAGACACAGTGGTAGATTCAAAACATTAAAAGTAAAAGATTAAAAAGTGTAGCATAAAAGAGTTAAAATAAATAAAAGTAAAGTAAAATAATACATTAAAAATAGAATAAAATACAATGATGTATGACCTTGAAATAGCTTAGTAAAAGGTACTTGTGAATAAAAAAGTGTTCAACCTGGTTTTAAAAAATGCAATGGATGAAGGGTTAAATTGGACTAGAGATATGCAGGCAGTCACATATTCACATTCACCTGTGCTTGGATTTCCTGTTGTGGAGCTCAGGTGTTTGCACGGGCATGCCCGCTAATGCAGCAGCTTCTGAAAGGATTTAATTTTCACTTTGATAACGCTGGTATTTTGGGCCTTATTTCCCCACCTGGAGAGATCATTCATGTGACATCATTTATACCTCACCTTGCCCATTGTGTCAAATGGCATGATTAGAGCAGTATGGTCGTTGCATAATCACTGAAGGCATGTTCATCGAGGCGGAAACAAAGGATTTGACTGTGGGAATCTCGACAAAGGACGGTTTTAATTGCGCAATCGTCTCACCGGCACCGTCAAGGTCCCGTGAAGGTTCTTGAACGTCCTGTAACTTCCCGAGAGAGACACTGTGTCCTGTGGATGTTACATTTAAATGGAAAACAAGGCTGCACAGATTTTGTTTTTGATAATAGAGCAAAGTGCTAAAATGACGGCAGTGTTTATGACCTACGCTGCCCCCAAATTAAGGAGTGTTTCACAAGAATGTGTCTAAGTAGGTCCAGTGTGTGTCTGCGTGTGTGTGTGTTTGTGACTTCACCTAGTTTAGGCCAGCTGTCTGTGACATTCACAACAATTAGGAGGTATTTTATCATCACACTGAAATAATTACCACGCGTACGTAACTAAAACATAATGAACGCACGATGAAGAATTTACTGCCCCGCCATAATCATGCTGTAATAACAGAGTGCACGGTACACGTGAGTTGTACATATTATGCTGTATCCCTGCAGTGCACTTGAAGTTAGCACACTCGGTGGCACCAGTTGAAACCAGGGAGCGTGTGTGTCCATGTGCAGCTACAGGGAGACGCTGCACTGAGTGGAACACGGACTGATCCATGTGTCCGTTGTGAGGAACCATCCGAGCTGCTCTGGGTTTGGACTCAGGGGAAGAAAACTGTTGAAACTGCCGAACAACCCAACAACTTTATCCACTATCACAGAAAAGTACATAAAGTAGTAGTAGTGGTGGTTGTGGTGTTACTGCTGCCACAACAACCAGCCTAAAAATCAATATCTACTGAATACAGTCAAGGTTCATGGGATCTAAATGCTCCAGAGAAAACTATAATAGTATATTGAACAAATTGGATAAAACTCTTTGGACTGCATGAACTGAGATGATAAACAATGATTACAAAATAAAACATCAGACCCAGGAGCAATTAGATTACAAATAAGAAAATAATTGTAAAGAGATGTTTTTTTTTCAACCATAAAGCTGATCAAAGTATTTCAAGCCATAAACCGACTTCACATAAACTTGTTTTCAACTCATTGGCATGAGAACAGAAACTTCTTGCATTAGAGCTTAATGGCTTTGGTATAGGCCTAATGTTTAGATAAACACACTTACCAAACCCGAGGGGCTTTTGGGACAATAATCGGGGGTCCAGGGTCTCAGTTGCATGTATCATCGGCATCACAACCGTTGTGGAGCTCTATTTGTGACATCTGCACATTTATGGTCATATGCAGAAAGATCACCATTCTTATGGCAGCCAAAAAACATTAATATAATACAATACAGATTCATAATATGTGAATACAATGGAAAGATAATTCCCTTTATCCGTTGAAGTTCATGTGACTGTATGATACTTTTGGTAGTTTATGTCATGAACTCTCATTCTTGACATTGGAATAATTGTGGTGCACAACATTAAACTTTACAGTAAGCTTCTACTTGGTAGCATTTTAAAGATAGCTATGGTTTTACTAAAATAATGCTATGAAGATAATAATAAAATGCTACTCCTCTGTTATTCAGTACTGTTCATCATACTGACGATCTAATAGAATGTAGAGAGATTTCTATGTTGTTATTGGTCGATCACCTTTATTATTAATAGTGTATATTATATTTCCTTTATTCCATTAGGCCTATTTTATTATTATTGTTGATGTTGTTTATATCTATGATTGTATATGTGTTTGTGGGAAAGAGAGAGAGACATTAACTGTGAGTGGGTCAGAATCACTCGGACCCTCCTCACAGCCTCAGCCTGGTTTCCTTTCCTCCTCGCCGGCCACACTTCGCCCGGGTGATGTGGGAGAGAGAGGCGGGACCTCGAAGCCGGGAAGGGCGTTCTCTTTGCGGTCAGACCGGGCAGAGTCATCCCGAGGGGTGGGTCCTCCGGCAGCACAGAAGGAAAACCCACCTTTTTTCATTGTTACGGACGCGGTGGTGGAATGTGATGGTTTGATCTCCAGCAGCGGGCCAGCGACCGAGGAACTATCCGCGGGGGTGGGAAAAGCACCGACGAAAGCCGCACTCGGGAGCCGGTGTGACCGCGAAGGCAGAGCCCGCCTCTGTCGCCTCCAAGTGTCCGGGGCGAGTCTGAGAATGTGCGGATGAACTTGTCCGCGCCGAGTCGGCAGCAGCGAGTCCGACCGTCCGCATGAGCTCGCACCGTGGGAAGTTACGTGGATTTTACCGTAGCGGGTGTTTTGATGTGACCGGGCGCTGGAGCCGCGAAGGTAAAGTTCGCCTCTTGTACTTTGAGTGTTTTACTGGTGTTTGTGGGAACACGGGGGTCGTGTTTCAGGCTCCGTGCAGCGGCTTCCTGAGTCGGGACTGCAGAAGTCTGAACTGCGGCAAGTTTTTCAACCCTCCTCCTCCTCCTCCTCCTCCTGCTCTTCCTCCTCTTCCTCCTCCTCTGCTCGGGCTGTAGCCAAAGTGAAGCATCCAGGACTGCGGCGAAAACCCCAGGTGCTTTTCAAAATGCGTCTTATTGGAGACACTTGCGTCACGTCTCTACGCATTTGTCGGTGTTACAGGGTTGCGTTCACCTTGTGTCTACGCACATTGTAACGTCACCCCCCCCCCCCCCCATAGGCTACAGAATAGGACTGTCCAAAATGTATACCGAGACAAAACCATTCATAATCGTCGATATCGATAATTATCGCGAGCAACATTACATAATTGTTTCTTTTAAAGTTGAAAGACAATTGATTGAATTCTATCTGGACAGATATTGATTTGGTTTATTCGCTGATCCCTACAAGGCAGTGATTCATTTTTTTCTTTAGATTCAAAAGCTCAGATGAGAGCGTCAATCTCTGGGGAGGGGGATTCAATTTGAAGTGTATGAAAACCCCTTTTCGAGCCACTTTGAACATACGAATGTTAGGAGCTGGTCGATGTGACCAAAAGTTGACACCGATCATTACCGTGAGAAAAATGTCACGGTGTTATTAATCCTGAGTGAAGGAAGTGGGTTTAAACAATTCTTTATGGACAGAGAACACATTAGATACATTTCATGTTAAACTTCCTCACTGTACCTATTGAATTAGCAATGTATCACTATATATATATATATATATATATCAAACCTTTTTTGTTGTTATTCATTGTTAAATTAAACTACAATAAGTATTGATATTGTTTCATAGCCCAGCCCTGCTACATAATAGAAAACTATAGATCACACACACCAGAAAGTACATACTTCCTGTACCTGTCTTTGAAGCTTTGGTCAGGATGCTATCTTCCTATGAGCTGGTTGGACCTTGCCTGTACTTTGTCTCCCAAACGTATTAAGTCATCGGGAGTTTTAGGGTATTTTCTTGTGAGGTTTCAGTTTCTGTTGTTGACACTCACTATCAGCCAGATAAGCTACTGCGTTTCTAGACTTTGTACCAGACTACAAGGCCAGCGTTTTCCCCCTAAGGACAAAAAGCAGGAAAAGAGGGCTAACGCATTCACATGAACATATTTTAATATATCTCTCCTACACTTTATTGTATGTTTAAAGAAAGGAAAAGATGTATGGTGTGTGGAGAATGTGTATAGTGCAGTTCACGCAAGGTGGCATTCACAAAGGCCAACATATTAAGGGAGGAGATGTGGAAAAAGTCCCAATTTAAGCACCGTGAAATCATAATTGAGCACTAACGTCACTGTATTTTATTCACTCGTGCATCAACCTGTGGAGCGTCTACAGAAATAACTGGATGAATTTCACAGTACTAGTGAGTTTACAGTAGGAAGGCATATTGAACACAACTTGTACTTAAGTCTTTCATCTGTTGAATGAGTTCAAGGCGTTTTGACAGCAGCCAGACGACATTGTGGACCCGTGATGACAAAATGAGTTGTGCACATGTTCCTGTGTGCACTGGACAAGTTTTTTGGACGGTAGACAACTATAGTGCAATCGCAAAAAAGAGCTGAATCAGCCTTGGATGTAGTGCTGAAGGTTAGTGTGAAAAACCCGCACTGAAAATGAGTTGCCGACGGGCCGAATATGAAAAGAAAAGACTTTAGTTTGAGTAATCTATCAAGGGAAATGGCAAATACTCAGTTTCCAGCTTTTTAAAATGTCGAGATTTGGAGCTTTTTTCTGGGATAGCCACATTTTGGGGGTTTGGACTGTTCCTCAGACAAAACAAGCAATTTGAAGATGAACTTTACAACCCTAGGAAAGTTATGAAATCGAAACCCTAAACAACTAGAATGTCACTCAGTAGAGCGCATTCCTCCGCCGAGGCCGAACACTCGCACTCCTAGATATCAGTCCCCTAAATATGCCAGATCTTTTCAATCAAGATCAAAAGAATGGGAAATAGGTGAACGTGTCAAAACATGCCCATTTACGCAACGTTCAAGAAAGTGAACAACACTTCTTAGATCCACCTCTTTGTGCGCATCTGCACCAAAATGGAATTGGGTTCTTTCTTCCCACATCCCATCCTTCCACCAAGTATCGTGGTAATCCGTCCCGTAGTTTTTGCGCAATCCTGCTGAAAATAAACAATAAAAAAAACAATGGACGGGGGCTAAAACATAACCTTTTTGAGATCTGAGGTAATAACTAAAATATCAGTTCATCACAGCCCTAATTGGATGACTTATTAAATCTATCAACACGCTTGTTCTGTTTGAGTATGTGTCGTTTTTCCTTCTCGTGTGATGGCATGTGTTGTGCGGCATACGCACACACATGCATTAAAACAAGGTGGCAGAGCCCAAGGTCTGAACAGTGTGCGCACTGTGCTGCCTCATCAGAACAGTAACAGAGGAGAGTGTGTGCACATGTGTCAACAGCTGAAAAGGTAGCTGTAGTGGTGGAATACTTATCTGCCAGGTGGGGCTCGTAAAGAGCAGCATGGGGGGGGGGATGAGATGGAGGGGGACCTGCCTTGACCTGTTTCAGACATGAAGGAGGCAAAAAAAAAAAAAAAGAGTTGCTGATGACTTTCCAGTAAGGCTCACCCTCCCAGCCAGCTGTAGATTATACCAGCTGAGCCAACCAGCATGTGCTGCTGTGAATCCACTTTGCTCCTGGCACTCGCATGGCAGCTTGTCCTGGAGGTAGACGTGTGAAAATGGTTTCCTTTGGTATTTTTTTTGGTGGGGGGGGGGGGTCATTACTTATTACACCGCATGTGGAGGGAATGTTGGGAGAGCTGCAAAGGGAAAATCAAACGAGAGTTGCAGCAAAGCGAAGAGTGAGATGTCTACATTTTCCCTGATTACTGCTTGATCAGTGGATTTACAGTCTTGATTATGTTCCGTGTTTGGTTTGGTTGCTCTCTCTTATGACACACGGATCCCAGCAGATTCTGCCTTTGACCTTCGGCCCTGTAACTCAACATGATTGCTAAGAATGCTGACACAGTGGGAGTGCCACCAATACCTGCTTTATGATCTTTAAACATCGCTGATGGCGACAATCGAAAGTTACACAGAGACAGAGTTTTCACCGTGTCCTGTTTAAAGAGTTGTCGCCTGCCATGCAATGTAATAATCACACCCTATTTCTCCTCCTTTATGACCTGGGCTATTCCTCGCATGATTGGTTTTCCACTCCGCCACGACCGCCTTATGAAACAGCCTGTACTGCTTTGGGTGAAACCCAAAACTAATCATTATGGGTGTCCAATAAGGGTAATTATCAGACTTAGCACTGGACCTGGGGATTACGGAGTGGCTAAATGACGGCTCTGGGGATTAAATTAAAATATTGAGGTTTTCTGCCTGGGAGAATCAAACCGCCGGGAATGTCAAACCGGGCCTGTCGGTGGTGGTACAGCCGCTCCGCACATCATGGTTTAATGCTCAGAGCCCCTCCTGTTTGTGCAGTTCTATCACATCAGTGTGGAATTACGACACGTTACTATTGACGTCATCTGTTGCAAGTGCATGCAAATGAGAATGGATCGTTTTATTGCTCAGCTGGACCTAAAGGTATATTTAGAAATTGTCCCATATTTCTCCAGCCATCAACCTGTATTATTATGAAAAGCCACGAGAAAATAAAACACAGTTAAATGATAGTTAGACAATATTAAAATATTTAACGTAAAAGTTTCCCAGACACTAAGGTGACTTTTGCAAAATGCTTGTTTTATAGGAGCAAATGATCAGACACCCAGATATATTCAATTTACTATCTTGTATGACAAAGGAAAACGTCAATGTAGCAACTTCATTCTCCAAAGGAATAAATGAGAAAAGAAAAGTCAGCACCCACATGAACACACGTGTGTCTTGTACAGTCTGACCCATACATCCTAATAAGCTGTAATAGATAGCTCAGATAGAATTAGACCGGATGGTGTTGCTTTCGGTTATTATTAGTGGTAGACTCTCAGTTTCAGCCTCGGTAACCCTCCTGCTCGGGACCAGATTTGGCGGAGGATGCACACACAGGACGCAAGAGTGATGTTGCAGGTGTTACAAAACCGAGGCCTCCTTGAAATAGCAGCGCTGAATCATGGTCTCCGAGAGGCTCGTATTAAAGCCCACACACATTCTGTGAGCGTGTGTCCTTTTGCGAGTGTGTGTGTGTGTGTGTGTTTCGATATAATGCAGTAATGGGCTCAGTATCTGGGACAAATGCTGTTGACAATACGCAGGCCAGCTGGAGTTGCCGTCTGCGTGTTAGCAGGCTCGCAGGGAGATGGGTTAATGCCATAATGTTGATTGTGCGGGGCTCTGCTTGTACATGCTTTAGTGTGTGGGGAATTTTTTTCAACACAAATTCCAAAACGACTTCTCCCAGCTTCTGGTTTTGAGAAAATATCGGCTTGTCTTTGTTTTGATTGTAAATGGAACATTTTGGGGTTTTGGACTTTTGACCGTACTTTTAAAGACGGAGTGATTTGACTAGTCGAGAATGTAATCAATCATTTAGATACATTTTAGTCGCAGCCCCCGCAATGTCAACTGCTCGTGTGCTGTGTACAGAAGTGTTCAGTCAATCAGCAGAAAATTGATCGACAACATTTAATCTATACTCTGTTAAACATTTAATAAGTTGTCTTTATCAGGCAAAACAAGCCTGGCAGATTTGAAGAGTTGCTGCGTGTTGTAATTTAGCAGCACATCAATTTAAACATGAGAATTAGGGCTTTTATTCAAGGAAAGTGAGTGACATTAAAAGATCAAAGTGCGTTCTGGGGATTTTCAATGAGCATATCGGTATTTCTGGTCGTTGTATACTCTAAATACTATAAATATTCATCAATAATGAAAATATATATTAATCCCAGCACTATGTTTTTGTGTAGAGACATTTTCTTCACCTGTGCTCCTGTTCCTCTCTCCTCCACTGCACATATCAATATTCCTCCTCATTCCCAGTCATCTCTCCACTCTTCACCTCTCAGCCCTCTTCCCGTCTGCCCCCCTACCCGCTTTCTTTATCAGCGTTGGGCCAGTGACGGGGCAGAGCACTGTGATTTCAGCTGGAGTTCAAACTACTTGAACTTTGTGTGTATTCGCAGGTTTGTGATGCGTGTGTGTTCACGCATATCCCGGCGCTGCTGCCCCCAAGCCGTGTAGATGTGTCATCAGATACTGGAGGTTGAGTGTATCAGTCACTCGGCGAGTAGTAGCCAGGAGCACATCACAGCTCCAAGTGTTCACATGCCTCATTAGGGCTCTCATTAACACATACACTGACACGCAGAGTGACAGATATGTGCTCTCGCTCTGTAAGAATTCCATGTCACAGCAAGAAAGGACTCTGTTCATACAACCTCTCCTGCGTGTGTGTGTGTGAGTGTGAATGAATCCCCCTCATTAGTCCTGCAAAGCGTGCCAAACGGCCTCCTCATTACCAGCCGCTCTGGTCTGGACCCTCTGTCCCGTGGTGGCGTGGTCACTCGCTGAGGCCTGTACATGCTGCAGCCGCAGGTGACTCTCTGCGAACCAACAGTTAGGTCGAAGAAAAGGCTGCAAGTGCAGGTGACTGTGTTGTGTCCAGTAGCCTGCAGGAGATACCCATGGTAATTCACTTTTAAAATTAGGAAAAATCTTGAGATGATGACTTCTTCCAATTGTCATTGTTTAGATCTTATCAATATGCAAGATATTGGTACAAGTGAAGTACTGTGTTGGATATTGACCGATGTGGATTTCTGGTGGCCAGTGTCACAACCAATATTTGACATATATTTATAGTTGTAGTATTGTATAAGGTTATGTTGTTAAAAACCATTAAAATGTCAGTGAGTGAGTGGATATTCCATTCATGGTCTGTTTCTCGCTGGCTCTTGTATTATGCCTAAGTGTTTAAACCTCTTATTTTCCATATGATTGATTTAGTACACGTCATCTCTGTTCCAAATCTCAGATTAGATAAATCAAATCCTTTTTCTTTAATTTCAACAATATCTGCATTTCTTGTACACCTCACAGCCTCTCTGGCTATTAGCTTGTACTTTGTAACTGGTTTTAAAATGATTCGGATCTTAGCAAGATTGTATAAATCTAACTTTTGTTAACTAAACTGACAGGTCTGCTATTTACTGATCTGTAATATATTTTATTGAATATATGATAAATAGATAAATGATTATCAAGCAAACAGATGGTTATCAAATGGAATTTTCCTTGCAAATCATGCTGTTGCAGAATAATAACGTTCGTACAAACATGTGGTCAGAAGTAAAATCCGTGGTTAATCATTTCTACTGTACGTATCACAGCTCTGCCACCGAGAGCCTGACAACAATAAGCCATCAAGTTTGAGAATCATTCACAGAAACTTTACTCAGACGTCTGCTCCCTGCTGCAATCTGACACGTCTCCATTTCCTTGTATTGTCATAGGTGTGATAAGGCAGCTAACCACCAGCAGAGGAACTTTGTCTTTCATTTGTAATTATGAATAATTCCTCAATGGTGAAATATAATTGTACTGTCGCTGTTATGATTGCAAATCCCCCTGAAATCCACAGTCTATAAACAAAGAGGACAAGCTTCAGGGACTTTTAGACCCCCTCACTCTTTGAACACTGGACCATTGATATTGTGCTAACTGATATGTTTGCATCATGTGTTCAGCTGTGGTTAAAAGAACACTGGGACGTGAGCAGTATCTTGATAATGGTCATCGTCTTTGACAAACAGGTGTCTTCAATGATCCCCAGGAATCATCCGCAGGTTGTTGTGCTGACTCGTACCAGACTTCCAAAAGCGCCTCCCAGTGCCATAATTCAGGAATCTTTATTTATGAACACCCATCGCTCCCCTGCAGTCCCCACCACCAGGCAGCTACCCTGCTGCTGAACATGTGAAGGTTTTCACATGTGGCATGTAACCGAAGAGGAAAAGAAAAGTCCTCATCTGGTCTTCATTTAGGCGTCCCAACGGTCCACCACTTCCTTATCACTTGGGAACAGAGACCTAAGAGGTTAAGACGTCAAGTCTGCAGATGCTGTGTCAGAATGTCCTTTATTATTTGGTGTACTTTTGATAGAGGACTTTCACATATGGAGAACACAGTAAGAAATTGTCTGAGTTAGATTTGTTCACAGCCACATGAAAATGCCTGGAGTATTCAGACAAGTGATGGCATCTGGGACGCGCTTGCAGGAGGCAGGGCATGACGTATAGATTCTGCTGCAGAAATCACATGTTTTTGTTTACAGCACATTGACATTGGCGTCGGCCCTTATCACCAAAAGCTCTAGAATTTCTTTTGTCTTTCCAAGTTGACATCGTCCCTGGCACCTCTTTTCCATCAGGAGATATAGGCTACTCTTCCTGTTTGACATCGTGTTTTCACTTGTGGGGTGGCAGGAAAAGTTGCTGAAATTGTCCAGAGCAACTGATTTGGACATTTGCGTTCTCACATACAGCCCCTCCAGAAGATTTCAGGAAAATGTCCGGACTTAAATGAATGAAAGCGCACACGTGTGTCTTTTTATCTTGCTCTTCCAAACAATAACATTATCCTCAAGTGGATGCAAAAGGTGCAAATATCTTCATCGAGGTTCTTACCTGGGAATCAGGACTTCTTCTATCTTTACTTAAAGTTGTCTCTTTCTCTCACACTCCCTGCCCTCCATGCTGAGTGACAGTTTTTTTTTGCAAAACCCTCCTGCCCAGTTGGTGTTGGTCTCTGTCTGACATATCCTGATAGCTGCAGGTAGTAAGTCCTGTAATGTTTAAGCTGCAGCCGGGCCAGGACAGCCCCCCCACATGGCAGGAGTTTGGACCACGCTGACTAATAATGTGGGTCACTCTTCCACTGTGTTTGTGTTTTGCATGCTTTCAGTTTCAGAGTTTCCACTTTTTGGTTTTCCCTGTTTTTCCCAACTGGTTCTTGTGTGGAATTTTCTGTGAGGTTCCAACAAGTTGTTTTACAGAAGTTCCCTTGTGTGCCTGTTTTGTTTCCTGCACTGTTCAGACTCCTGAAAAAATTGGCTACCTCGTCGACCCTGGAAGAGGAGAGGAAAGAAGTGCAAAGGAAACATAACTTCAAAAGCATGTAGGAGGCTCAGCTAGTCAGTGAGAGGGAGAGGGAGGGAGGGAGAGGAGAAAGGAACTAAGGCGTTTTAACAAGGGAGAGCTAAAGTTAAGACATTTCTTGTAAATTCCTCACCCACACTCTTATTTTTGTAGGTGTTCTCTTCCTCAAACGCCCAATATTTCCCTCTCTCTCTCCTTCTGATTGTTATCTTGTCTCACTCACGCTCTCCCTCTCTTTTTGCCATGCTAAAGAGGTGTCCCCTTTTTGTTCCCGTCACTCCTCCTCCTCCTCCTCCTCCTACTGCCTCGTCCAGGAGTATTTTTGGAAGTTTATGAAAAGGGAAATCTGAACCACTTACCCTTAAAAGGCATGTCTGGGTCATCTGGGTGGAAACTTGTGTTATTAATGACCTCAACATTTTCTATGTGAGTGGGTCATCTGTGATTATGAGTATGTGTATGTTCTGTGTTGTGTACAGTGCAGGAATGCTGTGGGCTGGGGGGGGGAGGAAGGAAGGATGGTGGGTTAGCAAGCAGGCCTACGTCCTCTGGAGGGGAGGGGGGTCAGGGGCATATTTGGCATATTTCAGGAGCCATTGCAGTCTGGTTCAAAATGCTTTCCTCCTCCTGGAGATGTGGCTGAGCAGCCAGACAGACAGCGATCAAGGGAGGGGGAGGAAAGGTGAACATCACGCTCTACTTCCTATCAGTCTCATGATGCCGGTGGTGGAAGATGGCGCAGGCTGCTCATACCAAGCCAAAGCTAAGATGACGCTAAAACAGGTGGTAAAAAGATATAAAAATACCACCTCATGCCACCTACAGATGTGGAACTCCTCCGCACCAAGTCTATAACCTCAGTAATATCCTTAAAAGGCTAAACGTTGAACCAAAGTCTTTCACCCAGCAGCAGGGTTTGTGTGTTTTGGGTACCATCACTGCAATTTGATGAGTGTTTATGTGCTGAGAGCTGTAATATGTCTCTTTCAAGCCCTCGTCTGTGGCATTATAGTTACAGCTCTCTCCCCGGGAATTTATGATGTTTTAGTCACAGTTCTTTGCAGTCGGATGGCTACTGACTGATGTGTCTGTTGTTGGCAGAAGTGCGGTGTGGCAGCACCGGTCCCGGGCTCAGCAGAGGTAGGGTTCAGCATGAGGTCAGTGTTGAAGGCCCATTTGATGATTTGAGTGTACAGTTGCCTATTTAACAGGCCCAGGATGTTGATCCGATGCATTCACAACAAAAGGGAAATTTCTGTAACATTCAAGCAAGTGGTGGCACCTGGGTAGTGCAAGCAGGAGGCGGGACCTGATGTTAAAATTGTGCTGTGGAAATCAGTGTATTTGTTTACAGCTTATCGACACTGGCGTTGTTCCCTATTTTTAATCCTGTAGTCTTTCGTGATGTCTGCCAACAAGGTTACGTTGTCACCCGTGTCTGTGACAACTTTAAGCTTGATCTATTATTTATACCACTTATCCTTTCACGGGTGGTGTTGAGACTGGATCCAATCCCAGATGATATTGGGTGAGAGCCCAGGTAAACCCTGGACAGGTTGCTAGCGTGTTGCAGGGCCAACATACAGAGATAAACAACCATTTACATTAACATTCATACATGCAGTCAATTTATAGTCTCCTATTAATCAAAAAACTGTCTTTGAACTGTGGGAGGAAGCCGGAGGCACCTGGAGAAAACCTGCACAGACACAAGGAGAACATGCAAACTCCACACAGAAAGGCCCCAAAGCTGAGATTCGAACCAGGAACCTTCTTGCTGTGAAGCGACAGTGCTGCTTTTGCTACATATTAAGCATATTTAACATGTTTAGTGTTATTAGAAGTGTAGTACTTCAACATTTTGTTGCATTTCGCATCCCCTACCATTCTGCGAATGCTTCACAATCCTGTTTGAAATATTCATATGTTGCCCTGTCCCCTTTAACTTGTTCCATACCGGCTCTATTTGTGTATCAGATTCCTCAAACAGCAAGACTCTGCTCTGAAGTCGTGAGTGGGTGAGAGAGAGAGAGCCGAGTGGAAAACGGTGGAGTGTAAAATGCTCGGAGGGAGAGAGGGGGAACGAGAAGCAGCAGGCCACCTGTAAAACATGACTTTTATAATGATCACAAGCTGAGATGTATCTGTTGTGTTCATTGAGAGAAGAAGAAGGGCGAGAATACAAAGAGGGAGGTAAATCAGTATCTTTTCACACAATCTGACTTTAAGTAATTCAGGCTTTGTAGGCTCAGGCCAGCTCTCGTGAATGTCAATCTCCCGCTTTCATCTTTATTACCGAGCTCCTCCTTTGTTATTTCCTTTTTTCTCTCGGTTCAACAAGGAGAGGAAAGAAAGCTGAGTTAAAAAAATGAAGGAACAGACTGAGAAGGTGAGAAAGATAAAAAAAAGATAGACTCACCGAACATTTACAACAAGTGGTGTTCAGAAGCCAAAATCGTTGTTGCACAGTGTAGCAGTGGTTGCACTGTATGTGTGTGGGTGCGGCTGTTTGCCCATTTGATCATGTGTGACTTCTTGAACGCTCCGGATTTGGATCCTCACGTGCTCCTCCTTGGCAAACGATGTGCCTGGCACAGGGAGCAGAGTTGCTCTTCTACTTCCACCTCTACTGTATGAAAAGCTCCACACAGACTGAAGAACTCACCCACACACGCCTGTCTGTCCCGCTCTGAGCCCGGGATCTACAGGGGCGGCTCTCAAAATAAAATTCCTCCTGCAGATTATTTTTCTTGTGATCAGAAAATATACATGTTCTCAGGGAGAGGAATGTTCGGACGCCACGGCAACCTCGCGATTGCCCCCCCCCCCCTCTACTGTTTCTATCATCCTCTGTATTTTGTCTTCTGTGCTCTGTTTCTCCTCAACTCTCTTGTTTTGTTCCCCTTTCGAAAAATTCTAATAGTTTTGGTAATGCAATAAAGTTTAATCATCTTGTCTCAGCTTTGGCGTGCACGACCCACAGGCATCCCTCCTATTTGTCCGACCATCCATGTGTTAGCAAGTCTGCTTTTAGGAGCTTTCATCATTGTGGTGCTGATGCATGCGGACCCCCGACTGCTCGGCTATTCTCAGCCTCTTTCCCCTCCTCTCTACTTTTCCCCCCCTCTTCTCTCTGCTTTGGTTTTTATTGTGGAGGAAATCTCTGCACTGCTGCATTTTATAAAGGGCAGCTGAGGGCTGGGTCGGCTGGTTTTCCCCTCCATGCCAACGTTGCTTTTCTGGAGCTCCTTCTCGTGCTAACTGTCTCAACCAGGGGAAGTGAAGCGGCCATGGCGAGGCAATAAAAACATTCTGGCTGGAGCACAGATTCTACTTTTAAGAGACATGAAACCCTTTTATGTCCAAGGTTTTATGTAGTAGTAGCAAATGAAGAAGAAGAAAACTCAACCGAGCAGAGCTGCAACTAATCTTTTTTGCATTTCTCGCTTTTATTGGACATCTCATGGTATTTGAAGACAGACAGGAAACCAGGGAAGTGGAGGGGAGTTGGGAAGACATGCAACTGGAGTCCCCATCTGTCGTTGCCAGAAATTTTGTTTAGTTTTCCCAGTTGCCTCGCTAATGGTTAATTGAATTGATTAGTTAGTTGTCTAAAAATACTGAGAAATGCTTGGACATGTCCACAGTCTGATGTGATTTCTTTGAATCAGAGCTGCAATTATTCATTCTTTTCATTATTATTTATTCTGATGTAATTAATTTGATATGATTGCTTTTCTTTCACCAGCAGTTAATATTATGTAAGTCCAAGATTAGCAATTCATTTGTATTTTTATAAATTGCTTCACATTTTTTACAACTCTGGACTCAAACTTCAAAGACATATTTTCGGACGGATCGTTTCAACTCTTGCTTTCCTTGTCTGAAAAATGGTCCAAAACCAAAATATATTTAATTAACTAGAGAGAAAATAAGAAAAATGTCCACATAAAACCACGAATGTTTGGGCCTTTACTTGATAAATGACTTGGAACAATTAATTGGTCTTTAAAATTGTTCTGCTTACACACATGCTCCCCTGTTTGCTTAGAGTGGAGACTCAGCGACTGAGACAATGAGCAAGTCATCAGCTTCCCTCCGGTCATCCCTTCATCCGTCCTTCTTTAATCTTCCTCTCTCTGCGCCACTTTATGGTTAAAGTTCAAAAGACACCTTTTAGTTACTTAAGTGTTTATAGTAAAGAATATATTAAAGATATAAAATGTACCAATTCTTCTTTAAAGACGACAAACCAAGTCTTTTGTTATTGTTTTGATTTAGAGACTCTTACCCATGTAAGATGTCTTTGCTTCCTGAGTCAGTGGTGATGTGTAGTGATAACTCATCACTGTCCCTTCTACCTGAATGTCTGTCTCAACCACACTTAGTGTCTGTGTATGTGAGTACATGTGCACACATTTTAGAACATAAGGGCCTCGCAAGAATCCCATAACACTCCGAAGTCCCTGAGTGGCTCATTTGTGCACTGTGGAACATTGTGGAATACCAGGCATATTTTATGATCCAGCCCTCAGCCGGCTCCCTCTCTTTCTCCCCCTGTCTGGGTTTATTTGTGAAGCTAAGCCAGTCTGGCCATCCGCCCCCCCCCGCCCTCCTCCCTTCTCCTTCCCTCTGGAGCACAATACTTAAAACATTTCATTCGGGACATTTAGCTGATGCCTTCACTCAGAGTTACACACAGTGAGTGTGCCGCCCAGGCGAAAACTTATTGGCTGAGAAAGCAGACTTGAACCCGCGGCCGTGGGATGAATAACACAGTATGGGTTGTCACCCTGTGAAAAGTTGAGGTCTCATTGTGGGCAGGGGTGTATGTATATATACTGTATGTGTATGTATACCCTCATCTTGTGTCCTTGACAAACAGGTCGACCACATGTGATGATGTGTTATGACTGTTTTGACTGTCTGGTCAAACAAGGGTACAGCAGAGCTTCATGCCCGTGGCAGAGATCAACTCTCGCCCACCCACTTGGTCTCTCTCCCTGCTTGTCTTTAAAGACTCTCGCCCGCTCTCACTCGCTCAGTCTGCCTCCCTGCTACTTTCTCTCTCTAGGTGTGGACTCGCACTGAGGAATGCAGTTAAATTAGTGTTTTATCTCTCCTGCCAGCCAGCTGTTTCTGCACTCCCAGCCATGCCAGGCATTCAAGGCACAATTGACCTTAAAAGGAAACAATAGCGGCCTATCAATTCTGCTCTGCCAGTTAAGGAATGGCTCACTCCCGCATGGGCAGAGTCCGGCTCACACACACACGCAGCACAAGGACGTGTTTGGGAGCTGAACTTTGAAACTGCAGGGAAATGAGAACACCCAGATTAAAGTTTGTGCCTCTTTAATGTCGTAACGGCAACCAGATTTTATAAATACCAAAGTACATTGAGGGTGAATCCCCACGAGACATCCACACCCACTTCAGGATACGTTTGATCAGAAATATAGATTATTTCTTGTTATTTCAATCTATAAAATATAATTAATTTGGCTTTCAATTAGCAAAAAGGTCTTAACATCTTTGTGGGTAAATATATAATTATCAACAACTAACAATCCTACCCAGCTTAATACGTGATGTCCCAGACAGGCAACAAGCTGCACACGTAACAGTCTGTGCTCATCTGCCATGAGCTGTAAGCAGGGACGTGGTAGCATTTGTTTTCCTCGTATTCAGTACAAAATTATTAATGTCAACCCCGTTTTTAATCCTTTCCAGGTGCAGTAATGTCTGAATATCACACTCCCAGTGTGTACACAGTTATATCATCTGCTAAACAAATATGCACTTTGTGATTGGATTCATTCAAAGTAAATATAAACGTACATATGTATACATAAATAAAATAAATAAATGAGAGGCCCAAGGCAGTTGCCAGGAGGCTTGACACACACTTAATGTTCAGAAAGAAATATATACTTTGAAATAAATGTGAATGATCTCAGTCCAGAGCAGATTTCACGGTTCCAAAAATCTGCTCTGGACTTTTTCTGGTTAAGTGGATTTGACGTTTAAAGACTCTTCACATTTTGCCCAGTTGAGGTTTCTGTATTGT
Source organism: Verasper variegatus (assembly GCA_026259375.1). NCBI lineage: Eukaryota > Metazoa > Chordata > Actinopteri > Pleuronectiformes > Pleuronectidae > Verasper > Verasper variegatus. The sequence continues at coordinate 15,275,226 of CM048049.1, forward strand.
TAAGCAGCCTTATAAGGAGAACCCTACAGGGGTGTCCTGTGACATTGCCAGTTATCAATTTGCTTTTATTGTATAAAGGAATAATAGTCCGCACTCCTCTCTCCGCATAGTCAGCAGGAGTGTGTGAAAGCCTCAGATGTTTTTGTGGAACAGGGACGGCTGCAGGGCTGTAAGTCATTAGATATTAGGACAGGTTCTGCAGGTTCACGGAGAAGTTTAAGAGGTGGATGGTTTTCCATGATACATTCTTACTCCACCTTGCCGCTCTGCTGGAATGCAAATCGCAGCAGGAGGAATGCTGTTCACAGCAAATGAAAAATCAGCCACTTGCTCAGTTCCTCTCTGGTGTTCTTGCTCCGCCTTTCTTTTGTCAGCTCCTTCTGTCTGCTACTTTTTGGATCTCTGCTTCCTGTTGCTGTAGTTCTCCTCTGTCTATCTGCTTGTTCTCTCTGCTTCTGTCTCTTTTCCTTGTCCTCTCTCTCTCTCTCTCTCTCTCTCTCTCTCTCTCTCTCTCTCTCTCTCTCTCTCTCTCTCTCTCTCTGTCTACCCCCCCTCTCTCTAGGCATCCTGTTCACTCTGTTTGATTTGGGCATTCCTTTCCTCCCCAAGCAGACAAAACAACCCCAGACCTCTCTGAACTTCAGCCCTTAGTGTGCACACACACACACACACACACACTCACATACACACTACACATACACACACTCTCCCTTCTGCTAATCACTCACAGGAAATGGGCTCCCATGCAAACGAGGCCCGCCTGGCCAGTGGAACCCAGGATGGAGTTTCAGGCCTTGAGAAGTTCTCCAGTGGAGGAAATTGAACACGGACTCTCTTCCCCCTTTCTTTCGTTCTTCCTCGTTTCCTCTCTTGTTTTACCCACCGTGGTTCCTCTGTGTCCTTTTTCTTTTGGCACATCTTTTCTCCACGCTACATTTGAATGCATCCCTTTGGCTGTGAAACTTTGCCAATCATGCCAGCTAATGGACACGTGTGTCTGTGTGTGTGTGTGTGTGTGTGTGTGTGTGGTTGTGTAAGGCCTCGCTTTCTCTATGTGTTTGGAGAGTGTTAGCCCAAGTACATGTAAGCATGCACTGATACCTTATCAACAGTTTTCTCTTATGTGTGATGAAGTGCTCAAAGATAAACGCTGCACGATAAAATCTTTATGTTGAATTAAAAGCAGGACCCATAGTAAGAATTTCCTCTTTGTTTGACACATCAGTTTGTTGTGTCACAAACGGATCAGTGTTTGGTTTTCAAATAGGAATAACCTGACTGGACGTGTGTTTCATGGGTTCGGATACTGACAAGTCATATCGAGGCACAGATTGTACAGGAACGCGGAGGTTTAGTGAAATGCAGAACAAACTAGTGTGTTGGTTGTGATAAGGAAAAAACATTACTGATTAATGAAACTGATAGCATTTCTCAAACAAAAATAGATTGATCATTCAAGGGAAAAGAAATCTAACATAATGGCCCCTATGTTTTGTTCAAATATAGGGCTCAAATATAGAGCCTACCACGTTTTGCTGATTCTAGTGTAGCGTTAACACAGATGTTCAGTGTGCAATTAATGGCACTAGCTCTGGAAAAAAAACAACTTCCGATGTGATGACTAGTAGAGACAGGCCCCGGAGGAAATGCCACCTCACACTGTTTCAGTGAATTCTACTGAGCAACGTAATAAATCTCTCCCAACCTGACATGCTGTGTGCGTGAGGGAAAAGCGAGCGGGAGCGAGGGATGAGTCGGAAGACAGCTGTTTTCAGTTTTGCTTAGTTACAGGTTGGCTAACTGTCTGAATTAATAGCTTCGACCCCCCCCCCCCACCCCCCAAACGCGCACACACACACACACACACACACACACACAAATACAGACAAACATGTTTTTTGGTCTCACGGATATTTGACATATCCTGTCATTTGTAGAGTTACACTTCCTGCTAATAAGTACAGAAATCCATCTGTCTGTCGTTTGTCTGTCGTACGCTCTGATCACATCCAGTTCTGACATCATTACACTGGCTCCCTGTCTGTAGAAGAATTGACTTCAAACTCCTGCTGTTGGTTTATAAAGCCCTGGATAGTTGAGGACCAAAATATATTTCTATATATCTACTGCTACGTTATGGACCGTCCAGACCCCTCAGGTCGTCTGGAACAGGTCCGCTTCCTGTCCCCAGAGTCAAAACTGAAGATGGAGAAGCAGCGTTCAGTTTCTATGCTCCGCATTTGTGAAACAAGCTCCGGGAGAACTTCCTGTCTGTTGCAAATCTTAGTTCTTTTAAATCAGTGCTGAAAACGTTCCTGTTTGCCATGTCTGTTGATGATCTTTATACCCGCTCATCCAATCGCCATTCAACTTGCTGGTTGTATTGCTTAGGGCCTTGGGAAGTGCAGTGAGGACCGTGAAGTGTTTTAATTTTAAATAGCACTCACTGTGAGGTCACTGGGACACGACAGTGCGTTGATGTTGCCACTGTATGTGAATTTGTAAATTTATTTCATTACCCCAGGCACATTTTGAATGGGTATTAACCTTAGACACTAGCTTTAATTAAAACGTCATCAAAGTCACATCACAGCAGGTGCAGTTTAAAATAAGTCGGGCGTTATGGTCGGCGTCTCACACTATCAAAACACTTCACAGTCCCACTGCACTTCCCAGGGTCCTCAGCAGCACACCCGCCAAGTTTGACGTCAATTGGATGAGCGGATATTGAGAAAATCAGAGAACAGACAGACAGAAGGACAAAAGATGTCTGGGTAGGAAACCTCTGTTTTTTTTAAAACTCAGCAGAACTACCATTTGGTTTCGTGTGGTGTAGAAATATCGTTGTGTTGTGTGAGAGCGTCGGATGATTCAGCAAAACCTTTGTGGGGATGTGACGCCGCTGGCTTCATGAATCTAACATGATGCAGCTGAGAGCAGAGCTGCAGGGTCATCTCCTTCCTGTGAAGGAAAGAATGTGTGGGAACAAACTGAGAGGACGACACAGAGCCGAGCTGAGAGTGGCAGGAGCGACTGAAAGACGGAGGCTCCTTGTCCATCAGGAACTGCTAAGTGTCGGGAAGCACATCACTTGCATCCACAGTTTAGAATTCAGTCATGTCTCTCTCATTTTAATCTATTATATTCTTTTAGAGATAAAATGAAAAGTCAAAAAATCTGTTTTTATTATCCAATTGCATTTTCCACTACTTTCTGATAATTTATAGGCCAAACAACAAATTGCTTTATAGACTAAATAATCAGTAAGTTACCTGATATTGAAGTGATCGTTAGCTGAAAGGCTAATTATCATGGGCAGTCCCATAGCCAGACGATGACGAAAAATAGTCCACCAATAATACAATGGGAACAATAGCTAAAGAGCATATGAGAGGATGCGTTATTTGCAACTGATGCAGGTACATTTGCATTTGTTCAGCTCTGTTAAAATAATATCTGATGACATTGTTGGTTCTCAACAAGCTCATTTGCTTTTGTGTCAGTTTTATTGTAAACTTTCAGAAGAGATTTCCCGTTCTCTCGTGCTCCGGAGCTTTCAAACACATCACACAGATTTGTTTTTGGAGTTTGCTCAGTTTTTCATGGATGCTCAAACATTTAATTAATTCTAAACAAATTAGCTGAGGAATGTTTTTCATTTTTTATTCCAATGCACAGGTCTGTACGTCCAGCGTCCTGTTGCTGCTTTTAGTCCTCAGGAATGTTCCCGCTCTCTTTCTTTAAGCCCCCTCCCCTCCTCCTCTTCTTCAGTTCTCCCCCTCCCTCCACTTCCCTCTCTCATCCTTTAAATTCAATCCAGACTCAAGTCTTAAATCTGGATTCTCTGTGCTTAACCAAACATATGGAATGCTACTGTAGTGGAATGCTCCAAGTCTGGGCTGGTGTGTGTGTGCGTGTGTGACTGTGTGTGACTGTGTGTGAGTGTGTAGAGCAGATGAGAGCTCCTCGGATGATGATGATTATGATAATGGTGCGTGTGTGTTTGTGTGTGTACCAGTGCCTCCCCTGAGAACTGAATAGGGCCTTCTGTTGTCGTGGCCAAACACACTGCTTGTCTGCTCATGCATGAGTCTGCTGCAAAGCCTCCAAATGCGTCCCATATCTGAGCAGTTAGCTCATTCTTAGCCCGTTAGCTTAACTGCGAACGATCTCCCCTACAGTGACTGCATTGTCAGCCCGGCCGCAGGCTCCCGGGCCTCGCCAACTGCCAAACATAATAATGGAGAGAGATGGCATTAGTGTGTGTGTCCTGATATTATGATGACCAGTGAGTCCACTTTTATTAACCTCATGCCCTGCTTGTGTGTTTTTAACCACAGGATGGAGACTTCCCAGAGTGGAGCTTAGTGTGCCGCAGACATACGGCTACATGTGAAATGTAAGTTATGCCTTCGTGTTCTTTGGATAATGTTGATTTATTTGCGCTATAATCTGTTCCTGATCATAACTAGTGTCACATAAAGTCTACAAAGAAATAAAAAATTAGGGCTGTAGTCTCTAGTTCGACAGGTTGATGCTCTAGTTAGACGAGGGACAGGCTTCCTGTGTTGTCACAACTTTTCAAATGTGGTTATGCTTGATGGATTAATCATCACATGCATCACAACTGTGGCATCAACACGACTCCCTTTCCATTCGCTCCAGGCAAGGTGATTCGGTGCAGTCTTCTAAGTGTCGCCCCTGAACAACTACAGCAAAAAGGTGCAAAATATTCCTGACAATCGCTTTTTATATCCAAGCTCAAATGTATCAGGTCACTTGGTCAGACAAAGTTGATCCACAGCATCGATAATCTTCTGAATTGCAAATGTTTTCCTCTGGCTCCCTCCAGCCCTTCTTCATCCACCTCTCTTCTTCTCCTCTTCATCCTCCTCCTTTACCCACCTTTCCCTCCCTTACTCCCCCCCTCCTCTTCCTCCTCCTTGCCTCTTCCGCCCCTCCTCTGCTCTTTGTGAGTCTGTTTCCTGTTGGGCACAAACGCCGGCGCCGCACTTCCTTCCCTGTAGCCTGTAGTCACACAGGAGTGGCACACAAACGTATATATACTGTATTGTGTATACTCTGCAGCATATGGGTCAATGCATATAAATATGATGCTGTGTGTGTGTGTGTGTGTGTGTGTGTGTGTGTGTGTGTGTGTGTGTGTGTGTGTGTGTGTGTGTGTGTGTGTGTGTGTGTGTGTGTGTGTGTGTGTGTGTGTGTGTGTGTGTGTGGTTAGTCAGCAGAGACAGTATATGTGTCCGTGTCTTGCAGTGTCTCCCCGGCTGTTTACGTTTCTCACACAATTGGGTCAATATGTGGCCAAGGCGTGTTACATGTGTTCTGTGCATGTGAGGCGTATTAGGTTATTTATTATTCCGGATGCTAACAGTCCGGAACTAACCATGACCATGAAAACCGACAGCAAAACAAGAAAATGAAGCTTCTCATGTGTCCTGCCACTAAAGGCACGTATATCCTATATTTAGGTTTCTCATCATCAGGAGCTTATGACTTTATATAATGCAGAGTCAAGAATGAAGCATACTTTAAAATAGTTTAACATTTTGGGATGTCATGTTTATTCCTTTTATTGCTATAGGTTAGATGGAAATATTTTATTTTCCTTCAGCTGTTTGAGGCTGAAGCTTCATATTAAGCATGCCTGCATCAGACAGAGTGACACTTCAAATCAATAGTACTCACTTCCTGACCACTAGACGTCATTTCAAGAAATAACCATTCTCCATTTATCCATCCATTATCTATACCGCTTATTCTGAGGGTCACAGGGGGGCTGGAGCCAATCCCAGCTGCCACTGGGTGAGAGGCAAGCTTCACCCTGTACAGGTTGACAGCATATTACAGGGCAAACACACTGAGCTGCTTTCAGGAATGCACTGAAGTCCAGACACTTTCCTGACGGGCTGTATGTGAGAACAGTACACAGTATTTCTTGCCTGCTCCCTAATAAGAACTCCAATTTACCCAATGGGAGTATACAACAGGATACTGTTTACTGAACAAGATAATCTGTTCTAACCATGTGATTCAGGATACCCGCATCTCTTCTCCGATATACAACGTCATCATTTTACCTCCTCTTCCCTCCCTCCATCCTGCAGCCAGTGCTGCATTCCTGCTGCAGTAATCCACTCTGGCAACTACCTGCTCTGCATTCTGTGGAGTCACTCCCCTCATCTCTCCCCTCTCCCTCTCTCGGTCTCGCTCCCCCTTCCATGTCGATGTTTCTCTCCATCTTCTTTTGCTTACCTCACATTATTACGCACATTTTGCTATACACGTTTTGCTTCGTCTACACTTTTCGGTGGCTGCTGCCCCCTCTCTCTCTTTCTTTCTTTCTTTCTCTCTCTCTCTCTCTCTCTCTCTCTCTCTCTCTCTCTCTCTCTCTCTCTCTCTCTCTCTCTCTCTCTCTCTCATCAGAGAGCCTCTGAGGTCTCCATTCAGCCGCAGCAGGCAGTTAATGCCAAGGCTCAGGCAGATGAAGCACTGCCAGCCAAACTCTCTCTCTCTGTGTGTGTGTGTGGTGTTTGTTAGTGAATGAGCCAGGCAGAAGGTTGAAGGGCTGTATGTTAAGAGCCATTGATGTTCCTCTGAATTGACAGTATTTGTGGGCAGTTGTTGGTGAGTGTTGGTTGCTGGGGATATAAAAATGCGTCAGGGTGATGACGGTGGATGAATAGTGACGTGGTGCCGATGTTGTGACCTTTGATGGAGGAAATGGCTCAACACATAATCACTGACCTTCCACTTCAGTTTCACACGAACAATAACTATTATATGTTTACTGATTGCATCAAGTTTACATAATTTCCAAATATATGTCATGTGCCTGTGTTTCGTCACAGACTTTGATTTACAATTAGCTCTTTTACATTCCTCGTCCCACTCTGTGTGGGGTGAATATGTGAATAACGGATGTGAGGTCCAGTTTTCATCATAAATCTCAGCCCCACCACTCTGATAAGCCTGTTAATGCTTCTGTGCGCTCTGTGCCACCTGGTGCGTACTTGAATTTCTCAGACTCACTCGGCCAGTGAAAACTGCGTGGATGCTGCAGATACTGTCTGTCCTTCTGTTATCTTCAGTTTGTTTTTACACAGTGTGAGCATGGTCTAATGTTAGATTGACTATGGCAAGCAAAGATAGAAACACTGAGAGAAAGTATACAGAGAATACAATTATATGTTCAATTTTCAATCAGCTTCGTATGACGACAAATTCCCCTCTGGGGGCAAAGGCCAATATTTTGGGGCTTTTGGTGTAGACAGCACAAATCTGGCATCTTTATCATACACTGTTTACAGTCTGACTAGTTTAGTTTTTATATAACACACAAAACTGCTTTTGGTTGGTGTTTTAGCTCCAGACGACATTTTGGCTAATCTCTATTAACGACTATCTGCACGTGAATGCAGATCGATTAAAAAGCCGATAGCCAATGCATTTTGTTCAATGTGTTCTGGCAACCAGAGCCTGCTCAAACATAATTGGTCAAAATCGTGTCCCTCGCCTACAGATACTGCATATTTACTAGCAGAATCTGTTTATATGTCCTATGTAACTACAAAATCTCTGGTTAAATATGACATATTTTTTAGACCGTCTAAAAATGTTGATAATAATCTCTTACAATGTGTTTTTTTGAATACCTGGAAACTGTTCACACTTAGACTTATAATTTATTCTGGCCACCAGATATCATAGATGCTTGTTTGAGATATCTTACTAACACTGAAACTAACAACGAGGCAAACTAGAAGGGCAGTCTGTGAAAGCATACCTGCAACAAGGCCAACGCCCGATCTCACCGTGGTAAAAAAATAAATGCTGGATCCACCCGTTTATCCGGATCCGCTCCAGAATGTAATAGTTTCTTCTCAGGGGTCATGCCCCACGCCTCTGCAAAATTTCCCGGAAATTGGCTTATTAGCTTTTGCGTAATCCTGCTGACTAACAAACGGGAAAAACAAACGCCGATGGAAGCATAGCCTCTTTGGCGAAGGTAAACAGAACAGAATGGAAAACATGACCTCATTGGATTCAGGTAATTAATGAGTAAAAGGCAAAATGATCCATCTGTCACTCTCTGTGTTTATCAGTGTTCAGATCTCTCTGTGTCTCTCTTGTCTCATTCTCTCACAGTGTGACTCATACTTACTCACACAGACACTCAGACTGTCAGTCACTCAGTGTTTACTTTAATAAGTGTCATCGTGTTGGGATGTTTTCATGTTCTCTTATCAGGGTTAAATGCTCACATACACACACACACACCCTCTGGAGCACTTCATCACTGCACCACTTCCCACACCCGTGTGGTCTCACTGAGTCATCGCAGGTTTTAAACTGACGTCTGCTGACACCTGAGAGTGTCTGAACAGCGGTGCAGCTTTAAATAGGGAGTCGGCGTTGGTCCTGACAAACACTGGCAAAGAGTTTCCCCTCAGTCTGATTTAGTCGTAATTGTTTAACTTGGAGTTTATGTGTCTGATTTGATGCTTTTCTCTTTGTATTTTCTGGATTCAGTGTGGACAGATTGAGCGCCCGACACATTTCTTCATGGTGATCCCGTTATCTCATCATTAGATGGTGTTAAAAGGGTGTTAAGCTTGGCAATGGTGTGAGGTTGTCTTGGCTGTGATTAATGTCTCTGGTTTCTCATGTTTTTTACATTAGAATTATAAAAAGCGTATCACTATAGCTAAAGCATGACAGTTGTAGAGGAAGTATTCACATCCTTTACTTAAGTAAAAGTACTACATACGACACTGAGAAAAGTGCTTAAAGTAGAAAATGTACTTAAAGTATTAAAAGTAATGAAGACAGAATAAAATGCCACACACACGCACTCTCAAGCTGGGAAAGATTATGTGTTTGTTTCTTCATGGGTTCAGATCAGGGTCAGTGTGAGTCAGAGGTTATCGAGCGGACATGTAGCCAGGAGCAGGGATTTGTGTCTGCGGCTGTACATGTCTGCGCACCGTCAGTTTCTGAGTCAGTAGGAAGTCGAGGAGGAAAAAGCCTCTTGACTATTTCATCTTCCCAAATTTAGAATTTTAACATCACATGATGCACAATACTATTTATAAAATGTATTTTTCTGAAAATAACTAGTGATCATTATAATATTGAATTAGTTATTCATTTCTATTTCAAATTTTGAAGGTAATGCGATAATAATATCAAAAATTTAAACAATTCATGTTCATGTTACATTTTTATACCTACCAAAAGTTTCATATTGGCTAAATCAGTTTATTGTGATCAGACTCTTTCTTTTTTGTGTCAATATCAATGATATCAGCCTATATTTGTATACAACATACTTTTAAAGATACATTTTCAACCATGATATTTACTGAGTTTTATATTTTACATGTGTCTAGATCACTTCCAAAACTGTCTTTGAAATATCTGTTCCACAGTTTGCTATTATTTACCAACAGACATAATACTACAGTAATACTTATGTCTACTATAAATTAATATTTATCGGCTTGTTATTGATCTTTTCCTGTGTGTAATCGCTTTGCCCTTCATCAGCTGATCAATGTTTTAAATAAGGCGTAGATTACCATCTTGGCTCTTTAGGATGTTATGTCTATTTTTCTTGTCCTTCTGTCTCTCACTCTTTCCTGGTCACACTTTCTAATCATGGCTCATGTTAATGTCATGTCAGCGTGGTTGGACAGTTATGTCTCCTGCTGGAGTCGTCCTGTCTCTCACTTCACAGCTGGTGACTTCCTGCGGTTTCAGTCAGACAGCAAATGACAAACAGACACATGCACATGCACCCAGTCACAAACCCAGAGAGTCTGCCAGCCCGTCAAATGTGAAATTGCTTAAACTCAAAATTAATTTCCTTGAAAGATTTTTATTATTTCTTAGTTTGTTTTATGTTTGTGTACTAAAGTGTACAATATGTGAAACGTGTTTTATAAATTGTCTGTGCTTGTGCGAAGCTTAAAGGACACATGACGTGTATTCATTACTTACTGAGCATGTTGTGGTCCTATTTTACTCCCCAAGTAACTATATATTCTTTATATTACTAATTATTTAAAGTTTCCATGTCATTCAAAAACCCAGAATTTGATTTTAGTTCAGCTCAGCTCGGTTTCGGTTTAGCTCAAGTACAAAACAACACAATCTGTTCTCCTAATCAGAGCCTGCGTCCTGTTTGCCCCTGTGTCTCTGGTGGAGTGTTTTACATGTTTATAGTGTCAGTGACCTCTGACCCCCGGACACAGAGGGCAGCAGTGCCGGGGTTGATGGCAAGTCACACGGGACATAAATTTGTGTGTTTACATCGACAACAAGAGGACTGCCCAATATTAAGCAGCTAGAAACTTCTTAAATCATGATCCAGGAACTTATTTTCACTTTCTTTAAGATTTGGAGATAGAACTTTTATTTTGACACAGATTTCTCAGACAATAATTCATGGATCTTGATGAAAGGAATCTGTGTAGGGGACTGGTACTGTATTTGTGAGTGTTCGCAGTTTGGTGCAGATCCAAATCAAACTCAGGATCTAGTGAATTTTGTATGATTTTATAAGGACACTGTTGGGCTTTGGTGGAGGTTTGTGATCTCTCACCGCCTGTATAGTTTTTAGGTATGCGCGCAGTCAACAGCCAGTGGCTGGAGGCCTTAAGTTTTCGGTTGTCCGTCTGCCCGTCCCATTCTCGTGAACACAATATCTTAAGAAGGGAATCTCTTCAAATTTTGTGCAAATATTCACTTGGACTCTTTTGGTAGCCATAGGTCAAAGGTCAATGTGGAAGCTATACGTACACGTAAACGGCACTGGTTGGTGGAGGCATACGACGGCAGTGTGGTTATTCTAGGTTCTACAAGATCGTTCTTTAAATAACAGTCAAAAATCTTTTTTTGCTCCAGTGTTCTGTGGAGGAAAAACTGTGGAGTGATGCAGATGCTGCTGTGTCTCACTTTCTTCCAAACATTCAGTATCTTCACTGTAATAACACTGCGGTTCTTTTAGGAACTGACACATATGCTGATATGATACAGGATATCTGCAGTAGGCCAAAATTGGTCAATTCATCATGCCGTCCAATTTTTCAGTCCCAGCCCTACCTGACCTGATTTAAATTCTCTGTAATTTAGATGATTACTGGTGTAAGTTACTAGGCATGGATGAGACCCTGGAAGTTCTCTAATCTGTAGCATCACCTGCCATGCCAATAACTACAAACACACTATAATTGATTCAGCTGGTTTTTGTGTCATTTCGGGTGAGCGCTGAAACAGAGAGGTGCTGGGGAGGTATCCGCTGTAACAGGGGAATGTAGAGAGCCCTGCAACCCTCTCTCTGCTCTGGTGAGCATCCACTTGGCTCAGGTTTTCGTCAAAGGAGATACAGAATCCCTCCTTGCCTGCGTTATTTTACATGCTGTGTTTTCATTGAACTGACTGGATTTAACCTGCTCCAGATCTCCTCTTGGCCGCGGTCCTGCCCGAGGACCAGCTATCAACTGACTGGTCTGTATTTTCGGGTTTTTAAATAGAGCATCTAATATCTTTCCCGTGCTTCCGCGTCTTGAGTAGCAGTGGCTGCCCTGCGCGTGTGTGTAGTGCTGTTCCCTGATGGAGAACATGCTCTAATTTACTGTTCAGCCTCTAAGATCAGGAGTAAAGCTTTGATTTGGCTTCGAGTCAGGCTTCAAAGTCACATCTGCAATCAGGTCATAAACGGAGAAGCCGAACATTTTGTGTATGCGTCGAGCCACGTACAGGTCAGATACTGTAACTCCTCTGGATTTTCTCTCTCTCTTTCTCTCTCATCCTGCCGTGCCCGTCTCACCCTTCCTTCCTCCTGTCTCTGGCATTTCTCACCCCCCCTCCCCCATATTTCCCTCTCGCTTCTTATCGTGCCCTTGTACAAGCAGAGTGTTTTAAGCCCCGGCAACAGGGCTCTTGATGTAGAGAGACAGGGTGGTGAGGAGAGATCTAGAAAAGGCTGTGATTTACTGGGCTCAGATGGGAGACAGAGGGTTTGTTATTTTACAGCACAGAGTTTCATCATGAAACTTACCATGATATTCACATAAACATTTATCATGAGGAGAATCATTCACCTCCCTGATCGTAACCTTTGACTTCGTTGGCTCGTCTGCAAGTGTCATGCCTTCACATCCCCACATTATCCCATCATCCATTAGTTTTGTTTTCACGTAACAATAGAGATCTTGCTCTGTTGTCTTCATTTTCCCTTTTCTCTCTCTCGCTCTCTTAGTTTTTGTGTTTGACCTCCTGAAAAAGCTCAAAACCATGAAGAGCCACTTGTTCCATTTAAAAAGAGAAATGAGCTCAGACTGTTTACAAATGACTGGAAGAACACAACAATTTGTTCACCCACTTTTTCACCACGTATCCATATTTCACTGTAAGAGGTCGTTTTACTCAGGACAAATCTGAGGGGAGTAGGTATCCCCATCCCATTAATGAACCAGCTACTTAACCATAGTTACTGCCATTTGTTTCTTTACCCGTTTTTCCAGAAATGGCGCAAAACTAAAAGGGTGAAAGAAACTGGGAAAAAAGTAACATGACGGCACAGGAAACGACAAACCGAACATTATGGGATGCCGGTTTTCTTTTTCTTGGAAAAACGGGGGAAAAAAGTTAGGCCAAGCATCAGGTCTCCACCATCTTGTGGCTTCCACTGCTGCGCCAGCATCCATCCTCTGCAGTCATCCATCCACACACACACACACACACACACACACTCACAGAGAGCGAGAGTACTTGTTACACATTCACATACTCAAACTAGCAGTAACCCAACATGAAGATGTGGTTGAGGCATTTTGATTGGACTCAGGCTCTTTATTAACTACAGTTCATGAGGCAGAAGAGCTTCGGACCCAGAACTTCCAGCTTACACCCAAACAGTGAAGTGCAGAAAAAAAGGGGGGATTTTCTTTTCTGCCTTCATTCTCTCTTTCATGGAGGGAACAGAATGTACTAAAGGCAGCAGGCAGCAGGAAGAGAGTGGCTAAAGCCCTAATGATATGGTATATGATTGTAACCTTGGTGTGTGTGTGCGTGCATGCGTGTGTGTGTGTGTGTGCGTGAGAACACAAGCAGAATGGATGAACCTCTTCTTCAACAGAGTTTCACTTACAAGTCCGTTGGTATTGGTCATTAAAGGCAGATTGGAGCCTGTCCCTCCTCCCTCTCTGCTTCCCCTCCTCTTGAGCTCTGACCAACTCTCTTTTGTTGGTACCATAGTGTTGACTTTTGTTTGTTTATTTCACACAGCGTACACACAAAATATATATATATATATATATCGGCAACACCAACTGTAAAGCAAAACAATCTAATACATGCATGACAGCAATTGATGGAAATGGGCATTCATTCACATTTGGTTAAAATTTGCATCCACAGGTTTCAACTAAACCGCAGCTCTGTCGCACAACCTGGTTGATGCTTTCCTCGTGTACTGTAGATATAAAACCAGTAGGGAGCCCCAAAGTAAGTTTTTGCTTTGTTGTGATTAAGCACAGATTTATTATGTAAGCGCCCCCATTCACATATTTTCACAATGCAATACAAATGAGTGAAATGGCCTTGAAACTAGAATTTCATAAATGTTCTTATAATACAGGCATTCTATTCAAGTCCCCTCCATTTCCATTTCTAATGTGATTCAGTTGTGCATACAGTGAGCAACACATTTTATGTTAATTAATTTAAAAGTGTAACCATTGACTACCAGTGAGCTCGGTGCCTCGGTGCCCTGTGTCTCGTAGCAGCAGCAGCAGACGAAAGAATTCAAGGAGTGAAAGGTCAAGCAGGAAACTTCCTGTCCATGCAGGTTTCAGGAAGTGGAGTGCATCAGAGTCGTTCAGTGTTGAGCAGCCAATCACGGCTTGTTGAAGCTGTTGTCGGTGTTTAATTTATAAGGTTATAAGAGTTTAGATACAGATGACAACCTGCAGTCAGAAGTGGGTCAGGTAAATCAAAAGATTCATGCAAAAGACAACCAGGAGAAAGTGTTCAGAGCTAAGAATCCATCTAATGCTAAAAGCAAACTAAAGAAAGCTCTTAGAAACATTCTTACATCTTCTCTGTGTCCTCGCCATCGAACCTAGACAGTGTCCTGGTTTGGAATGAGTTCGGGCAGAGAGAAGGTCCAGGAGTCTCCGTCAGTGGCCTGGTTAAGAGTATTCAAGGCACAGCGAGGGACTGGCAGTGCCCTGGTTATTCTGTCATTAGGAATGTGTCTGCATAAAAGGGGTCAGTTTCGCTGCCTCACAGCCCCTTACCCCCCTTCAGGTTTTCCACAATTGTCAAACAAAGCACAGAACAGGGGGAATGAAACTCTTGTGTTTCTTAGGAGCCAAGTTCAGAATCAACAGCCCACCTCGTACCTTATTTTCTTCCCCCCTCTTCTCCGTGTTTTCAAACTTTTTGCCTGGTCAAACAACTTTGGCTTTTCATGCTGCAGTCAAACGTATTCGTGTGGATGGAGAACAGGAATATTAGGGTTGATGAGCACTTATCCATGTGGGTCAGGATTTTAAATGGAATTAATTTGTTGACCTAATACTCATGGCCTTCATTTCTTCAACTGTGATCTCTTACCTCTCCCCTTTTCCTTTACTGGTTTTGTCCGTCATCTTTTCCTTCTCACCCACCATAGTTCAAATTCCTTCCGGTGCTGTCCTGACTGTAGCTAATGAGGCCCCAGTGATAAGTGAATCAGGTATGTTGATTGGTCAGGCAGAGGCAGGCCCTTGCCAGAGTCGCTTTGCACGCACTGCCACCCCTTTAAAGCGGCCACTTTGCACTGCTGGTGTGCGTGTCGGAGACAGAGATGGAAGGGAGAGATGAGGGAGGGAAAGGGGGTAGAGAGCTGGCAAAGAAATAAAAGGAGAATGAGAGGAGGGGTAGGCAGCCTGCCAAGACAGGAGTAGCCGGACCTAACGAAAACACCGCGCTTAAACAGGATGAGAGTTGGCAAACTTCAAAAATCATATGTAGAGGATTAAAACCCAATGAATAATCATATAAAGCCAAATTTATAAAAATCTAACTCAAAGGATATTTCATTATTAAGTGGGACAGGACAGTAGGACAACCAGATTGAAAAACATCAGTTCAGATTGATGTCCTGGACGATATCCTGCTGTCTTCTAACATGGGGTCACTTGGACATTATCTGGAGTTTTTATTAGGGAAAGAAAAGTCGGAGTTGTCTGGACTGATTCGAAAATTTGCATTCTCACATACATTCGGATAATTTCAGGAGAATATCCGGAGTTCGGTGCATTGATGCAGTGATTATATTTTCCCTGTGCTGAATGGTGCAGTCTGAAGACCTGTCTTAAAGAATCAAGCCATATCTATTGAATTTTATTTGTTGCCAACAAGTGTTTTTTTGTTTTAAATGAATATATGGGAATATTTCTAGATATTTTTACTCCTCTGGAACCGGATCATCCATCAGCACAGGTTTGGATCACAGCGACCACCTCAAGACAACAGAGAGGAATTGGTCTACAGCTCACTTAACAAGCCACAGCTGGGCAGAGCAAATGCAG
This sequence comes from Verasper variegatus, assembly GCA_026259375.1. Classification (NCBI taxonomy): domain Eukaryota; kingdom Metazoa; phylum Chordata; class Actinopteri; order Pleuronectiformes; family Pleuronectidae; genus Verasper; species Verasper variegatus. The sequence continues at coordinate 15,290,828 of CM048049.1, forward strand.
CACAAAATCCCTTTATTGACTAAGGTGTTCTGGCATGCAAGTGGACAGCTATGCTAGCCGTCTTCTCTCCAACATTCTTCCCCATTTGTCTTCTCTCCGGCTCCCTCTTCAATCCACGTTCTTTATTTCCAGTCTCGCACTGCACCAAACCACCAGACCTCATGAAAGTAAAGAATAATTAAAATGCTGCAGCTAAACACTTTGAGTTCAGATTGTACTTCTTCATAAAGTTATCGTCGCCACATTGACTTTCAAAGCTTATTGCCTTGGTTTATGTTCAACAAGACCTTTAATAAATTATGGGAAGAGTGGTTTGGGCTTTCTGCACCAAATGAAACGGTAGAAAATATATGAAGCTACGTCGGAGTAAACCATAATGGCCAGTTATACCTTGTTATATACCATGTACACACATAGTTCATGTAGATAAAAAGAGTTTGTAAATTTACGGCTGGGATTGATGTTTTTACAGTGTTTAAAGTTATTTAATGACGGTCTTTGAACATGGTGCTGCATGGGAATAGAAAGAGGAGACACATAGTGTTGGCTGGCCGTCATGGCAGTCGATAAGTGATGGTGTGTGCAGATGTTGATTATGTTCTAACCCCATGGGTCAATTCTTTTCCCTCTTGATCAGTGGGGGAAGCTCCCCAGAATGACGGGGGGGGGGGAGTGATGGGATTTAGAAGGAACATGAACGCCTGCTACCTGACTTAAACATGAGACAAAAGCATCTGCATTGATTTATGGAGGCCATGCTGACAGGCAGACTGCTGTGTGCTAATAATCTATGTTCTCATTACATAGATCCATGCTGGGTCCGCTGATGGGAGCTGGCTGTAGAGACCTAAACATGATCCAACCTCTGAGGCCTAATTGTACTGACTAGCAAGCTTCAATATCCTTATATGTGGCAATGATGGGACTGAGTTTGTATTGAAGCTAATTTATCTATGCCTAAAGGGACGAATAGACCTGCAAAGGGAAACAGTTTTCAGCTTTTATGATCGCATCCATCCGGAGGGACCATTAATAGTGATGTGGTTACCACGGTGACGCAAGGAGGCCGGTGCTATTGAGATATGCTGCTGTCAGCAGAAGTGGGCAGGCAGACAGAAATCGATGCTGGATTCAACAGTGGCGAGAAGACAAAGCGTGTGTGTGTGTGTGTGTGTGTGTGTGTGTGTCTGTGCAGTCATTTGTAAACCCCCACACTCACATGTTCTTCAAAGGACGACAAGGTGAAGAGTGGTACAGTTCATGGTATTTGAGAAACCAATTCCCGGTCCTGTTTGTAATGACTATAAAAAGTAGCCAGAGAAAGATTTGTTTGTGTATGTGTTAAAGTGCGTTTTTATGCTCCATGCATTGGTGTTTGGCCTCATTTTGTCTTATGCTATGTGTCATATAAATTAGATGGAACTGTAGAACCATACAGTATGCTGACTGCGCTTATCTGCTACACCGTGCTGTCAGCTAATCTCTGTCTTCTCCCTCTCTCCATTTCTTCACTTACGAAACCACATTTTGAGAATGCAAATGACTGTCATTGACAAATTAGAGGTGACTAACTGTTGCTTCCTCTGTCCCTCCTACAGATGACAGATTCCCCTTCTAAACACCACCCTGTGGGATCTTCAGAGTTTTAAAGCGACAGCCGCTGAAAGAAAACAAGGCCGACCATCAAGAGAAAAGAGCTTTTCTTCAAGAGCCTGAAGGACTTGCTATCACTACCACACAAATGTGGACCACCCAAAACGGTGTCATCAAATAGTCTGAGTAACAAAATATATCGAACTGATTAAACATATAACTGTGTCGCCATGTCTGATTGTAAAGACATGACGCATCGCCACTTGCGGCACAAGCTACAGAGTCTTGGCCGCAGACTGGATGAACTTGAAGAAGCCACGAACAAGCTCCAGAAGTCTGAAGATGAGCTTCTGGACCTCCAGGTCAGTAGTGGTTCATTGAGTTAAGTGAGGTAGAACAGAAATGCAATGCAAGAATAGATTAATGACTGACTGGACTCTTTCTCTCTGCACAGGACAAGATCATCCAGGCCGAGGGCAGCAACTCCTCCCTGCTTGCTGATGTGGAGGCCCTGAGGAAACGTCTCTTAAGGATCCAGGGTAAAGATGAGGAGGTACGCAAAGCTGAGGACCTCTGTCGCACTGTCAGGGAGAAACTGGAAGAGGAGGAAAGTCTTACAAAGGAGCTAAAGGCCGAGATTGAACGTCTACAACGGCGAATGGCCGAACTGGAGAAACTGGAAGAAGCCTTTGGGAAAAGCAAGTCTGACTGCAGCCAGCTCTGCCTCAGTCTAAACGAGGAGAAGAACTTGACCAAGAAGCTCTCGTCTGAGTTGGAGACTCTCAAAGCCCGTTTAAAGGAGATGGAGGGGTCTGAGACAAAGCTTGACAGAGCAGAGAAGGCTTTGGCTATGGAGCTTGAGAAACTCAAGGGATTCACCCAGACCTTTGTGAATGAGCGTAAGAGGCTACTAGAGAAACAGAGAGAGGACGAGAAGATCATTCTAAAGCTGACAGAAAAACTGGAGCACCAGAAGAATCGCCTTGGCATGTCTCCAGATCCTGGCCGGCCAGATTTCATGCGGTCACGAATTGAGGATGAGCTGTCATCCACTGGGCTGCTCTCAAGTAAACTGGGTGGTCACAAGAAGAACCTTGACTACTTTAAGTTGCCAGATGACAATATAAGTCGAATGAACAAATCTGAAAATGAGAAGAACAGTGGTATTGAAGGGTCACAGGAAGAGGACAACAAAGTGAAAGAGTTGACGCAGGAAGTCGAGAGGCTGAAGAATCGCCTTAAACACCTGGAGATAGTGGAGGATGATTTGAAAAGCTCAGAGTCCAAAAACGGAGACCTTCATGAGAAGTTCCAGATGGAACGAAACCGGGCTCGCCAATTAAGTGAGCAGGTGGAACAGCTCAGGACACAGCTGTGTGGGAAAGGTGGGATTGGAGGAAATGGAATCAGTAATACAGATAAACATGGCAATGGAAGCGGTAACATCTGCCCCCCAAACGTCCTGGAGAATGGCAAAGCTGAGACCGAAGAGATTATGGTGAAGGGTGGTTTCAGACAAGAGAAGCCTAAATATAGGAGTGCTGCAGCTGTCTCAGAACCAAGCTCCCCTAAACACAGGAACAGGGAGCTCTCTCCTCAGCATAAAAGAGAGACTAAGCTGAGGAGCAACGAGCCTAGCTACTCTGAGGAAAGCTCTCCTAAGTCTGTGAGGAGAGCCCTTAGTCCTTCTTCCAAGAGCAGGAGGACACACAAAACCTTAACTACTGCAATGTCATCCGATAACGGGTTACGAGACACAGGACGAGGAACCGAGGAGAAGTCAAGAGGAGCTGCATTCGGCTCTGTAAACACACCTTCTAGTGATGTTAAAAAGATGTCTGTTCTTAGTCGCTACCCTCCAGCTGCTAATGCCCAGAAGCCACTGAGGACAACTCACAAGCAGACTGATGGGGAGACAAAAAAGAGCAGAGTAGAAAAATCTTCAAAGTCGTACGTTGGTAGTGATACTGAATCAAACAACTCTGACGTAGTGCCTGAAAGCTCCGGTAACATCAACAGTCTCTCTGGACTAGAGAAGGACACAGCCTCTGCCTCAGATCAGGAATCAATAGACCAGGTTCAGGAATCAGTCTCTGTTGCTTCCACGCTGTCCAAAGCCAACGGATCATTCACAGCCTACAGATCTCAAGTCACTCCTCTGCTGACCAGTGACCATGGGTCAGAGGGTCATTCCTCTGCCTCGGAAACGGAATCTACTGGTTCAAGACCCTCTGAACCAGAGCCTGTGACTGAGACAGCTGCTGCAACCTTAAGCAGTAGGACTCCAACCTCCAGATATCCTAGATACTCCCATGTCCATGACTCAAATTCAGAGGGCTCTTCCTCCAGGAGTTCATTTGATGAGGAGCTGCACAGCAGGGCACAGTTTGCAGAGGGGGGCCACCAGGGGCCGACGCATACTCCGTCAGGGATTGAGATCCAGCGAGTGTGCAGCCCACGTGAGGCGCTGAGGTCAAGAGCTGTCATCAAGCCCGCTATTGTTGAGATTGATAGAAAGGAATTGATGATTTCTGAACCTTTGTCTACCAATGGCAAACCCAAAATCTCTACCAAACCAGTTGTGCCCACATCTAGTAAAATGACCAGTAGTATAACCATCTACCCCAATGACCCGAGCTCTTCCAGAACCAGCAGTCGCAGCAGCAGCGTGTGCAGCGAGCACATGCCTGTCAAAGAGCGACACACCTCCACCAGTAACATCCTCATAGGTACGTTTTGACGATTCATTAACTAGATGCTTCAGCGAACACCAAACTTAATGACACACGTACTGTACAACCTGTATGCAGCCTGTTGTCGTCAGAAATCCTGACCTGGTATTTTGAGAATCCCATAATTCAACACTTCAGTTCACACAACGTGACATTTTTGAACTGGAGCAGTATAATTATAATGGAATCACTCAAGTGTTGACTGCAGGAAATTGCATTACATTTTTAGAATTTTTGTATGGCTCTACTTTTGTAGATACTCATTGTATTAAGTGTAAGATTGATTAAGTTCAGAAAGCAAAAAAACTTATTTTCCATCCATTCAATTTCCATCATTTAAGTGCCAAATGGTGAATTTATATTCAAATAAAATCAGTGTTATGAAAAACTGTAACTTGCAAATGTATTAGAATATTAGGTATTGTATGAAAACTTACAACTTAAGGGTGTAATTGAACAAAATGCTAATGTCAGCTTGTAATATGCTCACAGTACTGCTTGATATGTTGTTATTAATTGTTAACTCCAGGAGCATTGAGCACAAAATACTGACTCACTTAGTCATATATAGAACCACATCACTGGCATGGCTAAAATGTGGTATTATGAAGGATACTACAGTACTGAGAAAATATTAAATATATTTTACTAATTGCCAGGTCCCACCAGTGAGCACCATGGCAGTATTTCCATCCCATATGAATTCTCCATCCCCAAGAGTGAGATCGCTTTGCGGCCGTGCCAGGACCCGGACTGCGGGTCAGACGACCTCAGTGATTCCTCATCAAAGTCCAAGCTCCACAGCACCTCCAGAGTGGAGACCAGTCATCTGTGCTGCCAGCGCAGCAACTTCAGCCTCCAGTCACCGGATGCCACATCCGGAGAGTTCAACGACACAGAGTCGGGCTTCGAGAGCAACAGCAGTACCACCACGGTCACCAGCTGGAGAAGCCAAAGGCCAAGCCAGCACTCCCAAGAAGAGAGTGTATCAGATATGAAGAATGTGACTGTGAGAAGCACCTGGAGGAACAGAAGCCCTGCCTCGGTGGATGAGATGGGCCGAGGGGCGCCGAGGACGATGGCAGATGGTGGATCTGAAGACGAGGCTGAAGCTGTAACATGGAGAGCTTACCGAGCAACTACCACTTTAGATATGGAAGAGGCGTTAAACAGTGCTGTTGTGAATGCTGCGGCACAGAAGGGAGCCAAGCCGTCTCCTGCAGAGGTGAGAGACAGATTACATTTATGAGACAACGTTAAATCCGAAGAGAAAAGGTATCTTCTATTTCATGGATGCACAATGTTGCTCTTTGTGTTGCCCTCTATCACAGGTCTACATGCGGAGAATCAAGAGTGGGGTTCCAAGCACTAAAGAATCAGAGGAACAACTCATGCGCAGAGGGAAGCGCTCTCCGTCTCCCGCTTTGGAAACGGGAGGCATGGGAAGGACTGTGCCCCACGCGCCTGTCACCTCTCAGTCCTGGGGACGATCATACACCCAACAACCACCGGTAAGACGACCAACTTAAAGTTTGTACTCTTTTCTGCTCTGATTAGAAGTAAAGGTGACAGCACTCGCTCAGTCTAAATGTTCCCTTTTCCCCACAGACCAAAAAAAAAGAACTAAGACCTTTACATTACATTCCAAACATTTGCTAAAAGCAGAAAACAACTGTCAAAATATGTTTTTTTTATTGCTCTGTGTTTTGACTATCGGGAAGGAAAGCTGGTCCCATTAAGAAAACACCAACAGAAGCTTCTTGAAAAGAAACACGTTCGTCTGTTTGACGTCTTTATTATGAAGAGATGTTTCCTCGTGCTGGACTGAAATATATTTAGGCTTTTGTTTATGTAGAACACAAGTGCAATTCACTGATAGTATTGTCTTGACCTTCTCATTCATTGTAAACTTGTCAAACATTTCTTTCCAAAGGCAAACATGCTCCCAAGCTATTACTGTATATGTGGCTTCTAAAAAAAGTCTCTGCCAGATAAGGATTTCCGTACAGGTGGTGGTTATGATGTGTAACCGTCTGCAAGTAGTTTTGTCTTGAAGATAAAAGGTCAGAAAGTGCAGCCGCAGGCCTCAGCTCCTGGTGTGTCCACTTTGCATGCAAGCTCAGCTTGTATTTTTCCCTGACGCCAGGCTCTGCGACTTCAAGCTTAGCGCAGCACTTCTGTAGGCCCCACTCCTGCTGCCCCAGTAAGGACAAAGAGAAAAGGGTGGGACAGAAAACAGAAGAGGGAGGATGGAAATGAAAAAGACCTCAACAGGGGGAAAAGAAGGTTAGGAAAACCTCACGGAGAAGAAAATAGCTTTCTTGTATTTAAATGCGCAACCACATTATAGTCTGTGCCGCTGCCAGGCTGCATTTCTGTTCAACACAAACATTACTGAGGACCTAATACTTACTTGTATATGTGTTTTTGTGTGTTGTTCCACATACGGCTCTTTTTTGCAGACACGTGTTAATCCATCACTTTGCAAGAGCTTTGAATTGATGTTTTTACCTGCAAGTAGTTAAACTAAGAGATTTTCACATCTATCATGGCAACACTGTAAGCACAACCTGACACAACACTCTGATTGTGAAGCTGCGTTATAATTAGAGCCTGACCGATATATTGATAGTATTGGCTTATATGAGCCTTTCACAGGCAAACCGGTATCACTGTTTATAGCCGTTTTCAGACATGACCTGTGGAGGAACTGAGGAGAATTGGGTCCGGACTTTCTCTGCCGTTTTCTTTTCACACACTATTCACACATGCGCAACACAGCGGGGGGGGGTTCTCTGCTCAAACGGGTTCACAACAACATCAAATCCTCCGCAGGATTAAGGTGAGGGGTCGTGCAGAGGCAGGAAGTAATGTATTTATTCTGCTGCAGAAGTCATGTGACTTTGTTTACAGCACATGGACACTGGCGTCAGCTCTTATCATCACAAACTCTCTTGACATCTTTGTCGGGGGCTTCTATGTGTGTGGCGCCGCAGTTTCACCCAAAGATATTTGTTTTCTGTTTGTTTTTTCCTGCGTACTTTATACTAGTGTCCACAGGAAACATATCGTCCAATATTTCGATATTTGAAATTTGTAATTCAATTATTTCAGTATTGGCAGTGATGCTTATAGTCCATATCAGCCAGGCTCTATTTGAAATCAACTAATTTCCATTCAAAGGGCAGGATTGATTCCTATTGACTACATGTACATGTTCACATGGGAGAGTGTGCATATATGTAGGACTTAATTAATGGAGTGTGAAGGTTTATACAAGTCCTCAGAAAGATGAGGTGAAAGCTACTAATGGGCAACAGTATAAACTCACTTCTCTCTTGACGTATGATATATTGTCAGATGGGCAAAGACGACTCCATGGCTACAATAACATGGCAGTCTGTCACTTTGACTAACTAGAGGGGACTGGAGGCCTTTGGGTAAAATCCCCCTATAAATTAACTGCATGTTGCCAAGGAGACAGACACACACACATACACACATCACACATCACACATCACACACATACATGCAAAGTGACTGTGGTCTCATCCATCATATTTGGTCTCTCTAGGGCAGTAAAGCTACTAAAAGCGGAGGTATTCCTTTTGAGATTCACCATCAAGGACCTCACTGTTATCCAACTCAATACTGACTATTAATCCTCAACATTGTTTTGGTTCTAAAATGTATCCCAAAGTACAAAAGTCTGACATCAGATTCCAAGTCAAATTTATATTACTGCTTTAAATCACTGTTTTAAGCTTTTATTCCTGCAGCTGCTGGTGTTTTGAATTAACTGACATCTTACAGTCAACATTTAAGACTTTTGGCATTTTTGTTGAAAACATGTTATTATTTTAGATTTAACCTCAGCCAAAGAGATTTTGTTTTCATTGGCCTTTTGTCTTTTAGCAGGATTAGAGATCTTAATGAAAAAGATCAGGCATGTGTAGAAAGCTAATCCGATCCAAATGTATCTGATGTCAATGCACGTATACGATGATAAAGTGGCCAATGAGCCTTAGCAGAGTCGTGTCCTCTCCTAGTCCCCTTCTAGTTTTACTAAGATCTTGGTAAAGGTAACAAATGAACACTAAGATAGGAAATATTTCAACCTTATGACAGCTTGCCAAGGCTGAAATGAACAGCTGTCCTTCGCACTCCTTCTTTCTCCATGTCTTTAGTTCTCCCATCTCCAGTCAGCTGAGCCACTGTATGAAATGAATGCAACTAAAATGACTCCATCCCACTCAGTAGCCTCAGCGGGCTCGATCAAACGTGATCAAATCTTCTTTCTGACCCTGTTCCACATGACTCATCCCTTATATCCCTGCTTACCCTGGAACTAGTCTATCAAACCAACCCCTGCCCTGGAGCTGATGTGGTAAATCAGCAGTGGCCTGATGAACTCCATGTTTCTTGTCACTCCTTCAAGTGTTTTTTGTCAGTCACGCTTTTTTTGTACTTTATTATGGGGATTTCCTAAACCCACTTGGTCGACTCTGTGGTACCGTAAAACCTTGTTCATCCTGATGCTGGATGCAAGAAGTAACCGCTTCACTCGGATAGAAATCATGAGCAAAAATTGCTACAGGGCAAAAAAAAAAAAACATACCTCAGATCATAATTGGGCTCTGAAGCATTCCTTGGAGCAGAGCCGATCATCTTTTTGGTTTGGACTTCCAGAACATTACAGTGGTCTGTACGGCGTCCATTCTCCAGAGGTTTGGATACAGCTGTAGTTTGGACAGTGGGAGGTTGGGATTACTTTGTGATTGCAGTGTCAGAGGTTGCGAGAAAAGAGTTATATTATTACAAGTTTTACAGATGGAAACGTTTAATATGATGGGGAGAGGAACGTAGCCAATCATCATTAACAAACATCCCACTGATCATTGTTTCACTAGGTATCTATACTCCTATCTTTGGCCAAAGCACAATCCATCGAAGTTTGTTTGAATTTAAATGGCTGCTATGATGATATGTAATTATTGTCTTAGACTTTTGGAATATTGTTTGAAGAGGTGTCCTGACCTTTCACATCACTGAGAGTAGAGAAGACTGAAGTCAGCTTAGTGTCGAGCAGAAAGACACTATCCATCAATTGTCATCAAGGAGGAGACAACACTCCCAATTCCTTTAAGTACCCCGGAGCAGCCTGGGCAAACTAGCTTATTGATTGAGCCGTCTTTTTTTAACCCAGTGTGTGTTTTTTGTATCTATTGAAAGGTCATGATCTTGTCATCATGGCCTGAATCCATAAATGCTATTTAACCTTGACTTTTTGACTTAATGTTAACCGCAATAGATAGATTACCATCCAGTTTTGTACAGAGGAAGCCTAATGACTCTGGTCAGCACTTTATTGTTTTTCTCTTCACTGAAATTGTTTTATTGGATGGATTGTCATGGAAATCAATACAGATAATCATAGTGATTAGAAAGTTGATCCTCATGACTTTTTCACCCCATAACTTTTGTTCCAAAATATTCCACGTACGGTTGCCGCCATCTTTCGCTTTTGATGTCCTTTGCAGCCAGTCTGTGCTGTAGCGATTCACTCTTTAGGAGCAGTCAGGGTCGCCCATCTTTATATCGGCTATGGTACAGATACATAGACTCTGATAGAACTGGTAGCAGAGAAACACACTGGAAGCCAAATTCAGAAAATGAGGTGTTAAAATGGGGATTTCTTGCTTTGTCCAGTGGTCACTCCACACCTCAGAGTGCAGAACAGAACAGCATTGTAGTGCTTCCTCCCTGCTGTAGCTGTAGGAAACCTCAGCCCCGTTCATGAATGAGCTGTGAACTTATGTTTGGCTGACGACAGCGGGGCCGATATGGCTGATGAGCATGATACCAAAACATCCTTTGTTGAATCAAAGACCAGTTAGGTAAAGTGTGGGATCAGAGTTACTCTACTGTTCACCATTCGCCTGATGTGACCCAGACATGAAAAAAGGAAACCTCTGGAATAACAGTGTGATATGAAAAGCAATAAATAGAAGGCTTTTATAAATAATAACCAATAGACACACACACATATTTCACCTTTTCTGAAACGTTTCACCTGGAGCGTCGAGGGCACTGTCTTGCTGGAGAGCAGATTTAAGAGCTGGGGTTGGCAAGACAACACGATTCCTGAAAGTAGGGCGTGAGACCAAGGGCAGACAGATTTAGAGCAGGGATATAATTTGTTCTGACCTGCTACTTGTGTTATTTCTCAAATTGGCTGGCCTCCGTTCTGCATCGTAAAATGGAGTCCTCTCACAGTTTCTGTTTGGGTTTTCCAAGCGAAACTATTGGAAACTTTTGCTGGTCATTCTTAAAATGAGAGCTTTTATGGGGTTTTTTTGTCTTAAAGCTCCTGAGTGCTTGGGCTGAATGAATGAAGGATTTAAGTATCTACACACAAAGAGTAAAACATCCTTCAAGAAGGGTTTGACCATTTTGGAAAAGATGCTTATTTGCTTTCTTTCTGAGAGTTAGATGACAAGATCGAAACCAGTTACACTGAATGTGTGTACAGTAAATATTACACACCCAGATGTACTGGTCGGCAGTTTTTCTTATCTTTGGAGATGAGATGCAGGCAGTGGTGGATCTAGGATTTTTCTGAATCGGGGGCCGTTAAAGGGGCCACAATTTACACAAAGAGATGGGCCAATTACATGTCCAACATCCGTGTACAATTTCAGATTCAGTCAGGTGCATGTTTAATTTCTTGTTAGCTTTGAGCAAAAGCACAACTTATTGAATAAATTGTGAAATTGTATACTTCAAAAAAGCTTTAAAAAATAAAATAAGAAATGTATAACAAACTGTCATAGTTATTGTTAGTATCAGATTCAGGATCTGCCCCTAGAGGCAGGCAAGTTTCTTCCCTCCGTTCCAGTGTTTATGCTAAGCTAATTGCCTGATTCATATTCATACTTTATATTCAGTGTAAAAGAGATCATAACCTCTTATCTTCTTATCTAAGTCTAGTTCCCAAGATTAATTTAGCATGACTACTGTTTTTTATGATGTAAAAGTCATGGGCCTGACAGTGCTGCTTCTCTTAGTTCCACCTTTCTCTTATGTTGTCAGATCATCATTCTGTGCTGTCAGAGATGATTTACTGACGATGGCAGCATATTAATGTTTTTTTTGTCAAGCCGAACATGTGAACAGGAGCACGTCTGTGATGACTGTGGCTCTCGATTTTTCCGGCAGATTTCCTCTGCCGTGGCACGTCAGGTTACTTCACATCCTTTCCTCATGTATTACATTCTGACAGCTGACGTTCCTCTTGTCCTAATACTGTCAACACTTCCAAAGAAAAGTTCTCTCTCTTCGCACGGCAAATATCTTAATTTCCGTGGAGCCACAAATCTTTGAAAAAACTGTGTAGTTGTATTTTTCCTTCAAGTTTTTTATTTCCTCAAGTATTTTTATTCACTTTTTTTATATTAGGTCTGTTACAATGTGTTGAAGAACGCACAGGCCGCCTCTTGAGGGTTAGAGGAACGCTGCCAGTGCGTTATATGGCAACCCCTCTGAAAGCCCACGCTCTCGCAGCAGCTTACCATAGAAGGAGAATATGCCACTCTGCCATTTCCTCCCCCAGTGACGTGAGCAGGAAGTGACCACACTGAACACGCCCCTTTGGCAGCGTTCGCCGGTGACTGATTTCCTGTCTGTTACCCCAGGAGACTGAGGAAGGCAGTCCAGCAGGGCTCCATTAAAGCCAATTAGCGAAAATGTTTTTCGAAAGCCAACTCCAACCCACCAAATGTCACTAATTATGGTGCGTTTTTTTTTTTTTTTTTAAGCTGAAATTACAGGAGCAGGGTGCTGTTTCTGTGCGCCGTAGGAACTGCATCGTCATCTAACTCTCACTTTCTCAGCGCGGGGTTACTGAGGTTGTGAGAGGAGGACGTGCTGTTGTAGTCACCACAGACTAGTAACACGGGGTTTGTTTTCTAGTCAGCCCACCAAATTATAAATCTCTCAGTTTGGGGCATGTTTGGGGCTTTCGGTTGGGGATTTTTCCCCTGGCAGAAGACCACATGGCAGACTTTCCTTGTCACACACCAGTTAACATAAACAGCATGTACTTAATGCCCACATAATAGAGAAAAGTCCAAACACGGCCTCAAACCATCCAAACAAAATGCCCCGGAGCTCTCATACATAGATCCAGGATATGGGATTGAAAGAGCTCTGTTTGCGTTTCTGACCAGACCAACGCTAACAACAAGGGTTTCATCTACTTTCTTTCTCTTCGAACCCTTCTAGGCTGCTGATAGTGTGGATCCCACTCCGAACTCCAGCCACAGCCCGGCCTCCTGGAGACGACAACCTCCCAGCAGCGACCCGCACCTCATGGGGAGCTCTTACGACCGGGCGTCCAAGACAGCAGGAGCCTCCTCCAGAGGAGGGGAGCTGTGGTCCAGTCGGGGTCAAGGGTCGGGGGCCAGAGCAGAGGGGAGGAGTGGAGCAGGGAGTCGACCGTGGAGCCATCGTCCGCCTGAATATCATTAGACCGCCTGGGTCTGAACTGGACTTCAGCAGGAAGGAGGACAGGTCGGTTGTTCTCTTGTCTCGCTTCTCTTTCCTTCTCTTCTCCTCTGACTCCTGAAACTCGGCAATTAAAGGAAGCCAATGTTAATTACCCTTGTCGTAATTATGTCACTTCTCCTAAGAGGCTTCCCTGGTGCAGCAGCGTTGTAGTTCGATAAGTAGAGTGACCCCCAGCAAACCTAAGCTGTTTTCAGACGTGAACTCCAGAAAATGTCCTGGGTCTGACCAAAGTCTTTCAAATATGAAGAACGCAGCCGGTTCAGACGGGTCAGACGAGTTCACAGCAAAATGTCTGGAGAATTCAGAGAACATGCTACAGGCAGGACATGACCTATAAATTCCGCTGAGGAAATCATGAGATTTTGTTTACAGCACATCGACACTTAGAATGTCTTAAGTGCCCGTCTGAAATCAGCTATAAATACAAATCCATGGTAATGTTTCACTATAATCGTCTGTAATCACTAAATATTCTCCTAAAACGATGCCATTCAGTAGTAATAAGGCAAAACGAGAAATTCCCTAAATTATACTAATTTAGTATAATACTTAATTATTCATGCACCAATTAAAAGGATCTCTGGAAGTGAACTGTAATAATTTGAAGTGGAAATGTACACAGTCTATTTCCTCCCTGATTACTGCTAAATGACCGTGTTGCTTCTGGCAGTATTGCTATGGAATTGTGGAAATAGTTTTGAAGGAAGATGAATAGTTGTGGTAAAATCTAAAAGTTTAAGTAAGGTCTTTTTATGTATTTTTCCTTAACAGCGCTCCATTAAGCCCTCACTGGCAAAAGCAGAGCCAACCACCGGTCTCCCATCAACTAACAGCTACACCTATTACCACCATCTCCCACAGACGACATCTGCAGCTTTATTAACAAGCAAAGACAAAAAAAAGTTGCAGCCATATAAAAAGCAACAAACCACGGATTTGACCCTGAGCACACACACTGAGATGTGAACGGCTCTTCCCATCCGGAAACCTTCTCCGTCCCCAAAGAGGCATAAATGGAAAGACCTGTGCCTGTACAGCGTTTTGGAGGTCGCCTCACCAGCCCACGTATCCTCTTCTGCTCCTTGCCTTGGATGTATTATAGTGTAATCCCAGAATTTGACAAGGGAGAGGCTGGCATGCTGGTGGACGGCTGGAGATTATTTTATTTGTGTGCGTGCCAGAGAGGGTTTGAAGAGCGTCAGAGGAAGAAGGACTCACAACGCTGAGAATGCCTTTCTCCACGAGGACCACCACAGCTGGACGTGTCGCTTTGGAATCACAATTTTTGAACATAAAACCCCCCAAACTGCAGTTATCAGCAGTAACATGTTAAAGACGCATATTCATCTGAAAGGGGGCTGGGATCTTCATGCTGAATACTCCACTAACTAAAGGATCTGTACTCTAACTGTGACCAAAAACAGAAAGCGAATTACCCTCTTTGCAGACCCGACTCACATTTTCTCTCTGGGCTCAGTTTTTTTTTTTTTTGCTTCGACAATTCAATCAGACCATCTACTTTCTTTTCATGAGTTTATTTTACATTCAAACCATACAAACACATGCACATTTCTAACATTAGGGGTTATTTTTAACCATTTTCCTGGCATGCAGTGACCTCAAACTGGATTCAATCTTCTTTCTTAGATGTCGAGTGAACACTTGCATGTTTAAAGTCTAAAGTAAAAAATAAACGAAGAGCACTTGAGAGAATGTGACTTGGCATACATTACCCTCTGCGTCTCTGCCACACACACACACACACACACACACACACACACACACACAATTTCTGACAGACTGGGTCCTTACTTACGCTTTTTGCCATTTTCACCAGTTGTTTTTATGCTTTGTAATTCGCTTCCTGTTCTGCATCGTCCTTTTCCTCGTTGTCTGCTTAATCATATTAAGATAAGTAGTTTGCACGTAATAAAATGCAATGCACATGTATAAAAATAGAATGATTTCGGGTGGGAAATGGGGGGGGGGGGGGGTATTGTTTATAACCTTGAACCATGCTACAGTTTCCATGGTGCTTTGATTCACAACTTGTCCTGCTCCGTGTCTTTAGAGAGAACATGTACAAGTGAACATTGGACTGTGTGGATTACCAGCAAACCTGGCCTGGCAGGTCGGACCTTTTTTCTTCAGTGCTGCTGTAAATACTGTGTGAACACGCCTGCCAGTCATAGGAAAAACACAAGAGGGTCGGACTGTGAACATCACGAACCGACGGTCGGGCTCGCGTGTGTGTGACTGGGTTCGCCGTGCGAATCGTCCCAGCTTTCTTTCATCTGAAGAGGTTTATTATTTTTGCTATGTCATGATAATATCAACTTATGGTTTGTATGTTGGAGCGGTCTCTCATTAGTGGGGGGGGGGGACGGGCCATAGCAGCAATGGGTTGCCACAGAAACGGATTTCATGGTGGCCAGTAATTAAATAAGTTGTGTTCTTCACGGAAACCTTACTGTTATTTTCAAGTTTGAGTCTTTCAATGTGCTCCTGCTGGATTTTAGGTTGAACTCACGGGTTTAACTGCAGATTGAGAGATGCTGTACACGTTGATCCCAGAACAAAATGTACCAACAATGCAAAGGAACGCGGCCGAACGCATCGATCCATCACGGCAGCGTCGTCTTTCTCCTGAATGTCCTGTACGGCAGACGCAGTAACACAACTGTGACTGTGAGAGCTCTGAACACATGGGATCTGCTGAAGAAACGTTCCCTCTCTCCATCTGCTTGTGCTGCTCTGCTGTTCTGTATCTAAGTGCTGTTGAGTGGAGATGTTCCCATACCATATTCCCTTAATGATACCGATACCTGGAGTATCGGCCGATACCGAGTAGCGATCAGATACCACTGCTTTTGATATAAATAACAGCTGATATAATGTATTTTAACAGTTGTATGCTAACAACCCCGTAGGTAAGTGATCAGTGTTTGTTGATCACTTTGAAAAACAAATACACAGAGAAGGAAAACCATGGAACTTCTATTATCTAGTTTGGCAGTCGCAACTGAAAACGAACACAAAGAAATAAATGTAGAAAAACACCGCAATCGCTTCCTTTAAACAGATGTTAGAATGCGGCCCCAGTTTATAAAAATAAACAATCTTTATTAGATTGTGTTTTATGAGACTGTGTCGTGCCAATCCCTCCAAACTGAGGTCTTGCTGACGGTGCAGATGCCGTTTCACTTGTGGGACGGAAATATTGCCAAATTGCTGACATTTTAGCGACACTACCAGAAATCCCTTCTTCCTCGCCGCTCTTAAAAACAAGACTTGCGAGCGGCAGTACAGCACAACTGCTGTTTTGGAGCGGTGAAGAAGACTTGATTGCCGGGGAAAAGAAAATTGTAGTTTTATCGGATTGAATCTAATTTACTTTAAACAGGTGGTATCAGGTTGTACTTCCAGCTGTATTGGAGCATCTCCACTGTTGAGTCAGACCCTGCTGGGAATGATCCGTCTGAGTTCTCCTCGATGCCACCAGCCGCCATAGAGCTGTGATATTTATGACTCCCTGTGTGTGCAGGGGCTTTTATTGTGAAGAGGTCTGCAGGAGAGGTGATCAGCCCTCAAATCATAATTTGGTGATAGGTCCAAACTAAGATGGTTGTTTACCATTTTCGCCACGGTTAAATTTCCATTACTTTGACCTTTAGCTACAAACATCAACAGTATTTTCATCTGTGCCTTGAGATATAATAAGAAAAGAAGATTCTTCTAACAAGTATAAACTGACATCATGTTCCTCCACTCGCTGAGCAGTTAAATGACGATGTAGAACTGATCGTATATATTTTTTTACATTCGGAGTGATAGTGACACGGAACATTGAAAAAGACGACTGAGGTCAACGCAACGTTCCCCAGGAAGCCATTCTTTTTTCTAACCCGACTTTTAAAGTCCCATTCGAAAGAACATAGACCGCAACGGCCCCAAAAAGCTACGTCCTCTAGATTTGTCCGTCGGCTGCCATGCGGCCGCTTCTTCTGGCTTTATGATGGAGCAGAACCAGACCAGACACACTGTTCAGAGCTCTCGGTGCTCATGCCAAGACGTGATGATCATATAGTCCTTCTGTGCTCTCTCTGTTATTGTTTCTACTTCCACTCTTCTCATTTACCACGAGGAATTGCCAGCTCTTCCCCCTTCGATCTCTCTTCCAATTTTCCTTTTACTATATCCAGAGACTCCAAATCTCCCCTTCCTCTCTTCCTTCTCTGTTTCTTCTTTTGGAATCTAATTTTCCCTCGAACAGCAGTGATACGTGCCATTTTGTTCACGGGGCGGGGGGTACCGTTTTATTGAAGGCCAGCAGCCTGTCACAGGATAATGATGGGCAGCTCCCTGGGTAGCTGAAAGGTCAGAGGTCAGGGCTGCCTCTAATCCTGTCTCTCCGTCTTGGCTCAGGGCGTCTAAATACAGGAGGGAGGGCGACGACGTGGCTCGGCGGTGATGTGCACTTCAGGGATAATTCAAACGGACGAGGGTATCGCATGCACGTATCGTATGCACGTGGTGGCCCGTCGGTGTGTGTTGTTATTAATATGTCCGCCAGCGCTCCTGTTCAAAGCCCGACATGTGAACCCGTGTGTGTGTCGTAAGCTGCGGCGGATCCACCGTGCACATGTTTGTTAGTTTTTTTTTAGATTTATCTTCATGGCTGACATCACCGTGGGTTAGTGTTACTGTACATGGCAGCTGGGTAATGCAACTTCTCTCATCCTGCCCCCGACGCCTCCAGAAATGATCTGGTGTCACTTTCCTTCCCTCCAGCCGATAAATCACTCTTCACCATGCAGACGCATGCAGTTTCATCCATCCCTGTCACAACCAGCCTGTGCAGCCTCCACCATTTCTGTGTCTCTGTAACTTCCCTGCATTCTTCTACCTCTCTTGTCTTTCTTTCTCCCTCATCCCACTGGAGAGCACTGGAATCGGGGGGGTCCTCGGTAAAGGCCATCTGTCGGAACCTGTAGGTTTTATGACTTGTTGGGGGGCTTCAAAGAAAGTGGGGCTTTTTAAAAGGGCAAAGTTGAAACTCTATCCTCTGCTACGCGCGACGCCATTCCTCCTCACAAGTCCCTAAAGAACATGAACGCCACTGCAAATCCGACTGACCGATCTGTCCATTGGAAACCGAGCCGGACTCCTCTGGGAATCCACCCACCAGTCGCTGGTAGCGGCTTCCAGCGGCGAGAGCCCGTGTTGACGTGGTGGAATCCGCTGACTGGTCCTCTGGGACTCGAGTGAAGACTTTACAGGTCTCGAGACTTGTGAGGCTTTTGTGGTGCTGTAAAGAAGCAGCTGGGTGCTGTGTCAGAGGTAGTCTGTCGCTCTGACCCCTGAACGACGGCAGTTTCAAAAAACCATTTGTTGAATCAGAGAATCATGAAGTAGTAGCAGAGTATTTCGGACACGGCTGCGGAGGATGTGGTTGAGAGGAGGTGGTTAGGCAGCGGAGAGGAAGGAGGCCGCTCTCTCCTCGCCGGCTGAAATACCAGAGACAGACTTAACAGAAACCCTCTAAAGCTCCGCTGGTGTTTGTATAAACATCCGTTATTTACAAGTCATTGTTTTTTCCCTTTCGTAAAGTAGACTAGAATGTACTTAGTAGAGATTGGAGTGGCTCGGCAGAAATGGCTCCCGGGCAGCGAAACAGGCCCGTTTCCCTCAAAGGCCTCCATTGTGAAGCCGGGGTCATGGTGTCGTTGGGTGGCGTAGGCTGTAATCTGCACTTAACCAGCACTTAACTTTAAGACCTCAAACGACTAATGCCCCCTTTAGTCCCCCTTTTGTCAAAAAGCTTCCTCCTCTGTGTCCCGGGATTTAAAATCTGTTTTCAGGAGCTGGGCGTACCGGGCAGGTATGTGTTTTTGCACCAGCCAGATTACAAGAGGATTTAAGAATCATCTCACGGCTTAAAGAAAAAAGAAATTGGCGTGCAATTGATTATGGAATCATATTTGTTGAGGTATGGCCTGCATCTCCGCCTTCTAACCTAGTGCCAAAATCATTCCACAGTATTTCCAGTTTACGGTGAGAGACGGTGCCGGCGTGTTTCTAAAATACTGAAATAAAAGGGGAAATATTCAATTTGAGGGTTTTTTTGTTGTTTTCTGCTTATGTATGTTTTAATTTCTTTGTTAAACAAAAGATGTCTTATTTTGGAAGCTATATCGGATAGATTTTATTTAAGGAAAATCTCGTACTTTTGTAAAGTGGGCCTTATTATTGAAATATATTAAGTATTTGTCCATCTTGATTTTAAGAATGGTATTTTTTGTTGTTGTCTTCCTCGTTGTTATTACACTCCTGGAGAGTTCTTCTTCTTCTTCTTCTTCTTCTTCTTCTTCTTCTTCTTCCTGCATTTTGTGTTTTTGTTGTTTTAATGTTTCTCACGACGAGATGCCACAGGATGAGACCATTTAAAATAGAGGGAGGGAGGGAGGGAGAGAGAGAGAGAGAGAGAGAGGGAGAGAAGCCAGGGTTGTGTCATAGCCATTGAAGAGAGAAGCTATGTGCGTTTTATCAGAGCCGAACAGGTCCGCAGTGCTGAGTGCTTCACCATGTGTGTGTGTTTTTCTTTTTTTTTTTAATCGGGGGGCCCATTCATTGGTCCGGCCTCTTCGCTGCTCTGTTCTCCCTCGCTCATAAATTCAGGGTTTGTACACGGCCTGTGCTGTATGTTTGTACGTGCTGCCAAAGAAAGACACATGCAGGCCCCACACACACACACACACACACACACACGTACACACGTACACACTCACATATATATATATATATATATATATATAAAACACACGTAAATAATCTAATAGGAATGACAAGACGACGTGTATAACTGGATCTCTCACAGACAGAGGAATTTGAGGCCTGTACAATCAACCGTTTTTAATGTGTATAAATGTACGTGCAGAAGAAGGAGGCCCACAGACAGAGAGAGGTGTCAAACACACACACACACACATATGATTTGTTAAAGCTTCTCTCAGCGTGTCAGCGATGCCAGATGGACTGTGTTGTTGTCGGGGAAGCTGTTCTTTTCTTCATCTTTTTTTTTTGTTTTGTTTTTTTTTTGTTCCTGTTTTTAGACTTAATACATTGTGCATGTTTTAACCTTACTGTGGCTGGCGCACTCTGCATGTAGGTCTCTCGAAGCTGCCAACTGTACAGCAGACCATATGTATTCCAATAAAAATAAAAAACCAACCTGTTTGTAACACGCCTCCGTGTCGGGAACCTGTGTCGGTGAAGCTGTGTCTTTTTATACATTTTGCCGAACAAGCTCAGCAAGTTTTTTTATTTTGAGGTGGTGTGTGTGTGTGTGTGTGTGTGTGTGTGTGTGTGTGGAAGAGAGAGAAATGCGAAATAAGCAGGCAGACAAATGAGGCAAATTGTTCAGGTACAAAGAGGAAAACCACAAGCTGCTGTGGAATGCGGAGTCAGCACACGCAGCTTTCCTCTTAAACGGTTTCACCTCGCTGCTCCTCACCTTGTGTGCGACACAACTTCTGCTCCTGCAGATAATCTGCACGAGTCAGTCTGATAAACCTCACGTGAAAATAACCCGACAGGTTCCTTTATCGTCAGTCAGTTCATCTCAGGTGAGAAGTTTCCTCACGAGTCTGAACGTGTTGAGCTGAGCTGAGGGGTTTTGATTTCTAGATGCAGACTAAGAGCAAAAGATTGAAATGCTCAGACAGGGAGTCAAATGAGTCTCGGTCCTTGCCTGCATTGCATTCTAATTACACTCAATCAACTGTTTTATAGACAATTCTTTGTAAAACAATCAAGGCTTTTAGAAAACTGTCCAAATAAAAGGATTCCTGATATAACAATGATACTGAAATGTTCCACCAATAAGGTTAAAACATTCATCGGACTGAAATGGACTGGGAACCAGTGGTGGAGGAAACATTTTACTCAAGTAAAAGTACAAATCAACAGACAAACATGTTCTCAAGTGAAAGTAAAGTACCACAATGACTTTTCTACTAGAGTGAAAGTACTTACTATTCTTTTAAATATAGTGAAATTCTTAAAAGTAAAAGTTCTTGTTGAGATTCTGTCTACTAACTGTGCCTGCTGTATATTTAGTTTTATACGAGAATAACCCAGACTCACATTAATAAAGAAAACTGCAGATGATGCTGGAAACACAGGAGGTGTGGTCTAATGTTACCTTTCCACCCTGATTGGATGATTGAACCAGTTCCCCTCACATTATTGACCAATGGCTCAGAGCAGCGTCACCAAATGTTTTGCTTCTGAGGTTCTGAGGAGTGGTGCCATCGTCCCATCGTCCCAGTCCATGAACCACAAGAGAGGAACGGCCTCTCGCTGGTGACGTTCTTCACGGGTTAACAGCGTCCCCCTGCTCTTGCTGTGTTTAATCTGCCCTGAGTTCACATGCAGGAAGCTGCTGCCCTGACACACTGGTGCCTGTGTGGACCCTGGTACCCCTGAGCCGTGGTGCTGCTGCTGCTGCCTGACCTGAATATGTGCTGTGAAGTCAACCAGAGAAATGAGTCAGCAGCACTGCAGGAGGAGGATGGAGGAGTGAGAGGGAGGAAGAGGAAGAGGAGGAGGAGGAGGTTTCACTGCCTACGACAGGTGAAAACTGACTAATATGTTGAATGTGTGAGAGCAGCCAGAGGGATCCTGAGGTCAGAGATAAAGCTTTAAATAAGTGTAGAGGAGGAACCTGCCCAGTGATGTGGTTTTTACTCATTTAGAGAAATGATTCACTGCAACGAAATGTGTTAACAGTTTGTTTGTGACCATGATTACACAGAAACAACTGAAAGTACCAGGGAACTTGGTGGGAGGATTTGATGTGTCGGAGAAGAACTGAAATATTGCTGCAGATCCGAAACAGGTTTTATTTTCACTTTCTTTAACATCGTGAGACATTTACACCATTTTCCCAGGGAATAATTCATGGATCTGGCAAATGTACAGGACTGAAATCTCTGAGTGTGTTAAATCTCAGCTTGATTAGATTTAAGGCGACTGCTGGGCCCTGGCGGAGGTATGTGCTCTGCTGAGTCTCGTTGTGGAGTGATGTATAATTTCTGGATTCACAGTGAATCTGATTAGGATGGATGTTTACCTAAATACACGTCGCAGCGCGTGGGAGGTGTTTGTACCTGCGGACCTGTGCACATTCCACCCCACACCTATGAATCACACGAGATGTGCTGGGGCACGCTGCAGCCTCTTCACTTTACAACCCTCCCTGTCCCGCGTCCTGCGTCTGTAAAGTCATCAGTTGATGTGGGCCGGAGGCTGTTCTGAAACAGAACCTCACCAGTCAACAGCTCCACACGCTGCACTGAGCCGATGGTTTACCAGGGAGGTGAAAATGCCCGAGTGCTGCCGTCCAAAACCCCAGCTCAAATTACTGTTGTTACATCAAACATCTCCTCTGGTCACGATAATAATAACCGCAGCTCCGGGGGAAAACAGGGCCTGTGACGCTGGAGAGCGCATGGAAACAGAGGGGCACGGAGCCCTGGAACACAACCCATAGCTCATGGTTGACCATTTTAATCCCCCGCGCCCCCCTTCCATCATTCATCGGATCCCCCACTACGAAGGAGCCGCTGCCAGGGACCCTCGTCTAGCCCCCCCTCCCCTCACGCAGCACCACAGACACTGGGAAGCAGCCAGACCTGAAATCAAGGAGGGTCAGTGGAGGGTCAGAGCAGCAGCCATGTTAGTTTTGTACACAAGTATAACTAAAATTACCATCCTGCGGTTGTGTGCTTGTGCCCAGCACTGCTGTTTCAGTCTACATACGTTTTTTTCCAGACTCATGTGATCCCTGTGACCTTTGTCCTGAAATCTATTCCACCTTAAAGTCCAAGTGACACCTGGTTACATTTGAAGAAATTCACCAAGAGGCTAAAACACATTTTGTGAGGCCACAGTGAACTTTTGGGATTTTTGTTCCTAGAAAAGCTGCATTAAAGAAACTTTTACGTACTTGAAAATTCGTCCACAAACAAACACGCCGATCTCAAGTTGAAATTTCTCTCTTCTTTTAATAACAAAAACAGTTGACAATATAAAAGTGTGATGACAACCATAATAAAATACTACAGCAAAAAAAGAAAAGTAACATTCACAAATATTCTTTAAACATATCCATATTTTAGCTTTCAATACAAACTATTTCCTCTCTACTCTGCAACCTAAACGACAGAAATCAAATGTACGAGCTACGGCTCATGGCAAAAGACGACCAAGCCAAGGCCCCTGGAAATAATGTACTTTGCTTAGGTTTTAGAGGATGGACACAGTGCTACTGAACTGGTCATTTAGAACTTGTACAATATCTGGGTTTAAGTTGTAGTAAAAGACTTTCCAGACATTCTTTAACGTTCAGATAGGGGTACATAAATAGACGCTGCTTTCTGCAAGCGCACTCTAACATTGGATCACAAACACTCGGAGGACCGAAAGTAATGCCATGCTTCACTTTTAAGACTGAGTTTCAGATGGATTATTACATCAGAGTGTAATAAAAAAACTGAGATTTATTCACAGCCCAGTCTTTGTAGTGGGATACATCTGTCTCTGTTCGTTACATGTAGGTCAACTGAATGTACTATCACCAGTCTGAGGAATTGAAATGGTCCAGTGAAAGAATCTCATTTCCGCGTTATACATACAAGCTGAAAATTAACTGTAGGAGTGTCGTTATTTCAGTCAGAAGGCAAAGAGGAAAAGTCGTTTCTTGGACTTTCAAGATCTTTCACATCCGACAGTTTATGGGTAAACCTTTATCTTTTTTTTTTTTTTCACAAACAGTCCCGGGGCGGCAGGATCCATTTCAGACGCTGGGGGTGGGCTGAGCCTGCGGAGGGTTGCTGGCGGCCGCCGGAGTGGCCTGTCGGGGAAGCGTGTACATGGCACCGAGGAACTGGTCTGCGATGCGTCCGGCCTCCCGGAGCCCGCTGAGGAGGGCGCCGTGAACCGTGGCCGGGTAATTCCTGATGGTGTGCTCGCCGGCGAAAGAACAGACGGGGGACGGGCTGAGAAGGGGGAAAAAGAAAAACCACACTGAGAGGGATGTTGGATTGTCTCAACATAATAAAAAGGGAAAATGGGGGCCCGGAGAGAACGGGAGACGGAGGGGGTTGTGGTAATGAACTGCCAGAAGTCATCAGTCAACACATAAATATGACTTGTTCACATTAATCAGCACGCCAACATGAAAAGAGCCAAGAAAACAACTGCATCGGGAATGAAAATGCTCTGGTTTGGTTTGGTTGAATATTGTGGGCGAGCTGGGAGGCCTCCTCTTCCTCACTCTCACACACAAACACTGTCATTCTCGCCCAAACACAAACGTGACGCTCCTGACCAGCACCAGCTCTCCGTTTGTTTACCTGTGAGGCTCCAGGTATGGCCGGCCCAGGCGTGATGGGTTGGGCCATCAGGTCGTAGTCGTTCCCCGAGGAACCTGCCGCAACGTACGAGTAGGAGCCTCGCGCCCAGGGGTCGGCACGCCAACGAGTGACCACCGTCTCCTTCGGCTGCCATGGCAACAAAACAACAACACATACTTGTTAGGAGTTTCCATGATGGTATTAAGAAGAACCTGTAAACAGCTGGATGGCGACGGGCTCCAAATCTGGCCTTCATGCATATGATTGTATCCAATTTGAAACCATAAGCAAATGATTTATAATGACGGGTGGTTTGGACGCGACTACACTAGCGAGGGCCTTTCACATGTGCTCGCTGTCAAACCGTGCTGGTTACGGGGGTCTCGCTTCAGGAACGAGGCTGACATTCCACTTTAAGTACTGGAAAAACCAGAGAAAAAACGCTAATGGGTGAGATTCAGCCCTATTTTTCTGTAAACAACAAACAAAATGAAGCTGCACTGGATCAGAACTGCCAGGATTTTGGACACGAAATAAACAGTTTGGTGGTAGAAGTGAAAGATGAATGGACAATAATGTTCCAGATGGACAAACATGTTCCATATATGCGAGCCACAGACAAACAGAGGGATTTCTAGCATTTACAGACGGATGTACAGACCTGCGGCACAGCGCTGCTTCCAAATATTCCTTTGAGAATGGCCAGGCAGCGTCCGACAATGACGTCATCACTGATGTTCTCCATGATGCCAGCGGCCTCGCCAGCCATCAGAGCGAGTAGGATTGGGGCTGACGGGGGAAATGTAACACTCTGTTTCAGACACTGTTGTTTTATTTATTAGCTTAGATAAATAAAAGGGCATACATGGACAGTAATACATTTCAAGAAAGTGCTGCACAATTGAGAATCGTGGATAATCCAAAATCAAATAGTGGGGACTGAAATAACCTTTGTAAAGGTTCCAGAAGAGGAAGAGTTCGCCCCGACTTGCTGTGGTGGAGCCGACGTGACCGAACAGGTTGACGCTCGGGTCCCAGAACACACGGTCAAAACACAACACCACCTGAAGGAGGGGGAGGAAGACAAAAAACAAAACCGTCACACAACAATCAAACTGTTTATTTGAGGCAAGAACTCAACTCACATTCAGCACATTGACTGCAACACTAGGCATTGCCGTGTGAATGGTAGAGCTCCCCCTGCTGGTAATACAGTTTGCTAGCAGCTCAGATTGCATAATCATGCGGTGCTGTCTGTGCTGCAGCAGCATTAGGAGATAAACTGCTCTGCTGCCGATGATGCTCGGCTACAGAGGGAGAGAGAGCTGGTGGGTCAGGAGCGACGCAGAATGAGCACTCTGATCGGATTACCGACACGCTGGCAAAAAGCATCCACCGCGTGCACGCGACAGCCTCGAACTCTAATTCTTCATCTGAGCAAAGAAACAAGATGGAATCAAGAGGGGAATCCTTGTCCTCCAAGCTGTACGCTATCAACTGTCCACTTTATCAAAGAAGCTTCGACAGACAAGTGGAGGGAGCGAACAAGTTGAACACAGAAGGTTCCGTTTCGGAAAAGCCCAAAAGAACCGTACACGTATACCTGCAAGTAAAGAGACTTAAAAAAATTCTGAATGCTGAGCTCATTGTGTTTTGGCTGCAGGAGCCTCTCTAGAAGCTGAAGGTCAGATTGCCAGCGTAAGGACACTGCAGCAGAAACAGCAGCAGGAGGAGATCCTCAGGAAAACCCACTGTGAGGACCCACTGCATGATTTACAACCTGATTCACTTTTTTCACATGCTGACTCGACAGGGGAGAAATGCTATCCTGTAGTGATTGAGGGTTTATGAGTCAAATCACTACTGTTAACACTAAACGCACTAAAATGTGAATGTGATCCAGTAGTTCGTTTAGGAGGGAATGCAGGAGGCCTGTTCTAATAAAACCTTAAGCACCATATTGGCACTAAGCTCGTTGAGGAGCCCAACCTTGTTGAGATTGCCGAAGCCCATCCTCTGTATGGCAGATGTTTTCCACTCAGGCAGCGGGGGAACAAACTGCACAGCGGGGGGCTGCTGCTTCAACACTCCAAGGGGCAGGGTGCACAGAACAGCGTCGCACTTGTAGATGAAGGTCTGGGTCGTGGAGCGAGTGTTGACTGCTATCACCTCACAGCCTGGAGGTCAAACAGATGAAGAACATGTCAAACACACACTGCATATTTCAAGTATGAAATCTGTAAAAGAAAAACACACAAATCTGAGTTGTGAACACATACCAGATGCTGTGTATCGGACCTGCCGCACTGCCGTGTTCAGTTTGATGTCCAAGCCTTCGGCCAGGGCCACGGGGACACACGAGTAGCCGTTCCTCACTGTCAGGTGGCTGCCGGTGAACTCAAAGTCATCATCCTGTGGATCAAGGAAAAATATATCATCCCAGCAGCATTAACTTCCTAGTGTAATGAAGCAGGACAGTAGGGACATCTCATAATCAAACTAGTGAAACACATCACACACACGAGAACGTAAGAGGATCAAGTGTCTTTGCTTCACAGGTCCATTGTTGGGCCTGGACGGTTATGACATTTCTGAATGGGTGCATGTACATACCTGATCCCAGTGCTTGAGAGAGAGCGTGGAGAGGGGTGTAGCGTTGGCAAACTCCAGGTTGGCAAAGTGCCAGTCAAGGATCTGCCGATCCCTGGACGACAGGTAAACATCACTGTGGGAAACAAAGGGGGGGGGGAGAGGCACGGTGTTGAGGGCTGACATCATTGAAACAGGTTTACTCCTGCACAAGTGAGAAAATCTGCTCCCAAAGTAATAACACCTTTAAAATAGGAACATTGTGACAGGGTGTTGTAACCATTTAAAGGTTTTTAAACAAGATGAATATATTTTCTGTGTGAAGATACAGTGGAATAAACGCCACCCTGGGCAGAGAATGAATTGACACGCCCTCTGTGCGTCTGGTAATCGGAGCTCCTCCGTTCGTTGTTTTTGGTTGCAGTTAAAGAGATTGTGCTGAGACTTACCTCGGTGGATTGGCCTCAAGCTCCTGCAGCTTCTCCTCCATTTTAGCCTGCATCTCCACCAACTCATCGTACTCCTACACAGACGAGGCAGAAAGAAATATATATATACACACACACATCTGCATTTCATTAAGTTGGGGTTACATATTAAAGATTTTAAAAAACAATACTGCTTTAGTTTTGGCTCATAGACTCGAAGAGCTGGTTATATCTTTTAGACATTTAAGTTCTAAATATATAAAGATAAAACCAGCTCTTCGGGTCTATGAGTCACATTTGACCTAGGTGAGAGTGTGCATGGCATACATGTGCATGTGTACAAGGTGCACACCCACAGGGTTTCAGGTCATGTGGAAAGGACAAGCAGTCCTGACAGAAAGGGCCGACTCCACCTATTCATCAGTTCACCACAACAGAATCAACTATGACAGCGAAGCAGAGTCTGGCCATACCACCTACCACGCCAGGCACCAAGCTACACTCAGTCAAGTCTATAACATCTGATCTATGCCTGCTACAGCCATCGCCCTATTACCCTTAAAATCTTGTTATATGGCGTAGTCATGCATGTCATGTACACACACACTCTTTAATGTAATGCTGAAAATGTGTGCGTTTGCCTCCGCAGACATACAGACAGTCAGACCGTGATTCAAAGCCTTGAAGTGGTTTCTCAGACAGCGGATGAGTTGCAGACGAATCCAGCTCGAGACACCAGCTGTGTTTAAACCAACTAAAACCTCCTACTAAAATATACACATCGCAGCAGTGGAGGTGATTTGTCCGCACCAAAAATAAAACAGCAGCACTCGTCGTAATAATACATCCCACCAAAGCATTAAACCACTTAAACACAGGCCGTCTTGTTTACTTAGATCGCACGGCATTGGATCTCTGCACAGCGCCCTGACCTCGCAGTCCATTAAACATCCCTTTTTACATGCTCGAACTTCCTCAGCGTACTAATACTTGATCTTTGTATTTCTCGAGCGTTTCAGTCCTTCAGATTTTAGTGGTGGACCTTTTGATACAGCTTATCATCAACCTAGAAAATCGAAGAGAGCTTCAAAGGGGTTCAAACCAAAGTAAATGAAAACACTGAGACAATACGTAATCCACCACACCACAAAATGCAGGTGGGAACAGTTAGCTTCTTAAAACTTAACTGCAGTAACGAGAGTATTTTAAGTCATGCAATCTGATTCCTGCCCGTTCCAAGACATCAAAAGAAGTCATGAAAGTGTCAGCATAGGAATCTGTTCTGGACAAAAAAACAATCTAGATAACTGCAGCCTGAAACTTTCTGTAGGGAGATCGCTTTTTATCGTAACTTTGTTCTACGTTTCTTTCTTTTTCTGAAACAGCGTTTGAGCTCACTTTGCAGAGCGAGGTGAGGTCCCGGTGTTTGCTCTTCACTAGGAACTCCGCCGTGATGTCTCTGGGTGGTTTGACTTCACTGGCTTCTTTATACTGCTGATGGAGCTCCTTCACCCGTTCCTTAGCCGACACCATCTTGGAGAAAAAGAAAGTGAAAGAGGGATAAATAAATTGTTGAATCAGAATTCTTTACTAAACTAGTTTTCATTCAAACATTGAGAAGTTTTAAAACACATTTTTCGACCTAGAAAGTATAAATGATAATTAATGTCATTGTCTTGACAGCTTGATTTGCAAGTTAAGTAAATTAAAAAGTGGCACAGCAGTCTGAAAGTTGTTTAAGGCTTCCACTGTCACAAAAACAACTTATCTCCTTCTCACCTTGTTGAGAAGATCCCTGAGATCTTCCTGAGTCTTTACAATCTTCTTCCAGTGTTCGATTTGCTCGTCTTTTACGTGTTTCTCCTGCAGCCTGCACACACAGACACACAAGAAATAGTGTTTATGTGTATTTCTATACATCTTTTCTTCATGTGAAACCTTGTGTAGTGTACTTCCTACTCACTGTATGACCACCTCCAGGGCCTGTCCCAGAGAAACAGGTTTGTTGTTGAGGAAGTTGAAGTCCAGTTGGTGGCTGAGGTAGGAGGTGGCCTCCAGCAGTCGGTTGAACTCTTGCTCGACCATTTCATCTTTTTCTTTTGGCACCTGGACACACGATTGGACAACAAGGACACTTGGCTATAAGACACACTAAAGACAGTAGTGACTGAATCTTCTACAAAGCTAAAAGAAAACATACATAGACTACATAGACTAACTACAACTAAAGGCACATTTAGTTTTGCCTTGATGGCATTTATACTTAACAAAATCAACTTGTAACTCATTATTTAAACTTTAAGTCACTGATTGACTTATGGTATAAAAGCAGAAACACCATGAATGATTGACTCAAAACATGCTTCATTGAATATGGACACCATGCTAACATCAACAGTTCAAACAGAGCCGGACATTGTGCTATTTATGACGGAAATGTCTTGTTAGACTTTTACACAAATCTACCCTCCAACATTTTTAAAAGGAAACTACATCTTCTTATTATTAGATTAACATTGGGCTGCTCATGAATGTGAAATGGTGAGTTTACATGGAGTCAAATCAAAAATGAATGGAGCTTGAAAGGGATTCAAAATTAGTTAAGGAATATATGATGTAAATAAACCAATACATACACTTGTGCACCGTTCCCCCTTTAGTAGTTCACCAAAAGATGAACATGGGAGAGGTTGAGAAGACAACAGGGGAGGGGAGGAGAGAGAAAGAGAGAAAATATTAAGTAAACACAACGTTAACCTCATACAGGTTTGCACAAAAGTAAAACATGTACATTGAATCTGCCCTTTCCTGCAGGGGGAGGAAACCAGTTACACATGATGTGGATGTTTCAAGAGTCCCACTGGTTGAGTCTCTACTTCAATGGACTTGCCCTGAACATGAACCTAAACATCCTACTACTATTGCTGCCACTTGACGGACAGAGGCGCGGGGGGGCCTCTGTCCCCTAATAACATTAGGCTGTATCCGTTTTCTGCTCTGCTCTGAAAGAACAGGAGCTGGTGTTGCTGACACGCGATGGAAAGCAGTTAAATGCATCCACCGCTCGTGTTTTAGTGGATCATAGAAAGATTCCAGATTCCTGCCTCGGGGCAACGACAGACTCGGAGAGCAGCTGCAAACCCAGACACAAGAGCACTGAGGAAAGTCATGCACATACATAAACATCTCCTGTTGAAGGAAGTAAACAACACAAGGTCCTTGTTTGATAAATGTAATCGGGATACGTAGTGTGTATCTGATGCAGACGTGGCTACACTTCCCTGATGGATGGTTATTACTGTGCTGTTTGTAAGAGATCTTCAAAATGTTGGCGCGACTGAAGCAAGCGCGTATTCTTCAAGCATCTGCTGCCGAATCACTTGCACAATCCCATGCACGCCTCTGCTGCCATTAGCCTCTTGCCATTTATCAAGCTGTGAAGTTATTTCTTGGCCTCATGAGAAAACCTGGGATTGTTACAAAACGACAAATCAACTGAAAGTGGAGCTGTTTTGTTTTTTTATACAACTTCTGTAAATATTTAATTAGCCATAAGGTATCTCAGGATTCTACTTGTTACATGTGAGAATACCCCAAGGGAGCCTGGCTGTGGCAGGATAATGGACCAGAGGCAACTCAGTTTACTCGTGAAGGTTATTTCATTATACTCACAGCCTGGCCATTGGCTTCATACAGTGGACACTTCTGCTTGATCTTGGCCAGCTCCATGTTAACCTGCTTACTGATCACTGCCATGGGGTTCCCTCCTGGACAAGCAAACACACAAAATTTAAGGTGACACAGCATTTACATGAGCAATACCACCCTCTACAGGAGCATTGAAGTAACAGCAGATATTCTATTTAAAAAAAGAGTTAATTCAGTGACCTCTGATCATGTGCTCCCAAGAATAAAGTGAAATGTTCTCAATCGAAACCAAAAATGACACAGAATAAATCCCTTGTATCCTGCACTTAGATTATACATCTACAGATCAACTGATCAACTAACTGGACACTAAACATTAATAGGATACTTTGACTTGAGTGTCCACATTAAAAGAAAGAATTGGATTCATACCCAGGCCCGTTACCACCATTGCTCCCAGATCAGCAACATAGTTTCCCTTCCTAAACGTGGCCACTCTGCCTCCAACACGGTCCTGGAGGAAAGAATTAAGTAAATATATAATAACATTGTAAACTTGTGGCAGTTTTGAAATTATAAAAAGCAAGGTTAGTTTAACTCAGTTGATTCGATATGAAATTAACTCTTAGAAAAGGAACATTTATACCATACTAAACAGAGGGTAGGTGGAGGCACGGTTTCACAACACTACATGTTTTACAATCCTCAAATGATCTGTGCTAAGAGCTGACTAACAAATGTGACAGCATACCAAATATAACTGACATAACAGACTTACCCTGGCCTCTAATACTGTAACATCCATCCCAAAGCTCTGCAGCTGCCTGGCTGCAGCGAGGCCGGACACACCACCACCAATTACTATAACCTTCCCGGTCTTCTTAGCTGAAATAACAAGCATAAGGTGCATTCATTAGTTATCTGTACACCACTGACCATCCCAAGGTCACTGTTCTCCACACATTAGGGGAGGAAATCAGAGATATTTTCGGGTTTCCAACCAAAATGGCATTTATTTGACAAATGGCTACTGTCATTTTACCAGTGCAATGAATAGAGTGAACTCACTGGGTAAAGGCTTGACCCTCTTGTAAATGCCAAAGTTGATGAGACCATGCCTTTCCAGGTAACTGTGTATCCTGTGAACCAGCACGGCATCACCTAAAAAGACACAAGTACATTAAATCTCCACTTACACGTGACTACAATTAGGGAATCAAATTATAGACAAACCAACGGGATGATAAGGTTGAATTTAATGTCTCACTGTTGTACGGCGCTTCAAGCTGCTGCGCTGTGGCCTCAAAGGTCAGCTGGATCTTAGGGTTGTCCAGCCACAGTTGGAGCTGAATGAGGTCGATAGGAATTAAGATACAATACAAATATGTTTTTAAATATTATCTTGTCGCCTGTGGTCTTTGATCACAATATATTGTGTTTATATTGGCACTTACTGTGCGGTTGCGGATGTAGAGGAAGACCTTCTGAGTCTGCTGGGGACCACTGATGATGTCAGGGAAGCAGGCGGCCTCCTGGGATGTCATTCGGTCGTGAGGATGGCGACTCTGGAAAGCAGCTCCTTCTACACCTAACAGTAATGCAATATATGCAATATATCTCTATTATGGGAGTCATAAGGGGTTAATATAAAACTGCTCCGTTTTATACAGAGCTTTTAAATCACACATTTTAAGCATCTTTCCACTTTAAAAGATATCAACCTGATTTCGCTGCAGTGATGTGTTACCTATGCTTTCAGACTCACCAGAGGGTTCCTCTGGTTCACTCTCATTCTCTTCCTCTACTGGTGGAGGTGGAGGAGGGATCACTTGCTTCCTCTCCTTCTCTGCCTTGGCGTTTCTCTCCTCCTCAGAGTAATATTCGTCTTCCGACAGATTGGCGAGACTTTCGTCCATCTCGCGGTACTCCACCTGCAACGGTAGGCACAATAAAAGCATCATTAAAACCAGCGTTGCTGTGAATGAACCGTTGGGGTTCTCCCGTTTCAATTTAAACTCACCAATACCTTTCTGGAGGAAAGAAAAAAAATTATGACAAATTATTACTGTTTCCAACTGGAACTAAGACACACATGGATGTGGGAACCTGAGACTTAAGACTGGGTTTTCCACTGGTGGATACAATGGGAGTCCTTCACCGTTCATTGCTCTGGAGGCTTTTACTAAGACCCGTATTGCTCGAGAGGTCTCCGCCCCTCCAGAACAAATGGACTTGTTGATTCAAACCTGTAAAAACACTGAATAACACATTAAAAATCTGAGCTTCTCCAATGCTCTTCAGCATACACAGGACAGAAGTTGAGGCTTTGAGAGGGTCTGTTTGCTCAGCTTGTTTCTCTGTTAATTTAAGATTCACACGTCCAATAACTAAATCAGTATCGCAACTTGAAATATTTGAATATCTGGTCAACTTGCAGACAACCAGTGCTGATTGAACGCTGTGTGGAGATACAGAGTAATATTGGACTTAAAAGTTAAAATTATGAACATAGTGACTTCTACCAGTGCCAAATTTATTTGAACACGAAGCATCGAAACTCATATGATGCTTACTTTCGCTCGCTTCCGTCGACTTGTCCTGCGGACTTCAGCCGAGTCCGGATCTGCCCCCCCAGGGCCTGCCTGGTGGGGCAAAGGGGCTCCTCCAGATTCCCCACTAGGGGATGACCTCTCCTTCTTTTTTACATCCATAGCTCCTGCAGCTGAGGTTGAGGTACCAGTCTGGGCATCCGACATCGGAGCCCTTTCACCCCCTGCTGCTGCACCAGCAGAGGATGAAGAGGAGGAGGAAGAGGAGCCAGCATCTGACTTCTTGCCAGACAGCATTATGGAGGATTGTGGAGGCCTCTCCTGCACAGGTGGGAAAGAGAAATGAGGAGATGAAACGCTTGAAAATTAAAAACACGCACAAGCCCAAGTTACAATAAGTTCTAAATGAAATGGCTGAAATTGCAATGCTCAAAATAGTGGTAAAAGAATTTAGCTAAATATCAGATGAGAATGATGAAGTGTGGGTTGTGTGTGTTGGTAAAGAAATATCTAAGAAAAAATGTATGTGATGTCCACTTTGGGTCAATACCACTAAATAACACAAGTGTGTATTAAGAAATCATTTACAACAGACCAGATTAAAACATTAACAACAGCTATCACGAGCATGAAAACCTCCTTGTCAAACTGCACCGCCCCCAAAATGTCCCGTCTGTGTCACTGGATGGTGAAAATCATATCAACTGTGCATGAATGTCATGGTATTAATGGGATGAGGACTCTTTGGGACAGTAACCTTTTCTTGTTTTACCCATTTCTCCGTGCACCTGGTAATATCCATTCAAACACTAAGAGATGAAGACACAACCAGAAATACAGTTACTAACAGGAGCAGCCGAACGGACACGTCGGCCTGTTATTGACTTTGCAGCGAACGAAATTCAACGCAGACACACATTGAGAAATATCCAGTGAATAACACGAGATCATTTGATGACACATAGTTCACTGTGGCTCACTCGATTGATAGCTTCTCATGTTAGCCAAAGGGGAAGCTTAAGAAAACCCACAATGGCGGAATGTTTATTCAGGAACTTGTATTTTACTCATACTATTAACATTTCTTTCATTTCCATCTTAACCAGATGTAGTAACGTTAACTAGCTAGTTAACTACAACGCTAGCAGCGACATGCTAAAGCTACAACCATACGCTTTGCGCTAGCTAGCGGTGTGTTCTTTACAGCCTCGTGCATGTAGCTCATCTCCACACAATAACACGGTGCTTTAACATTACCGTAACATAAGCGGTGCTGCAAACATGGATCCGAGTCGCTTCTACAAATATCTCCTTTCAAATGTTTCTTACGAGACCATGCTACGTTAGCTAGCGCCGCTAACAATAGACTAGCTAGCACCAACTGTGACACAGTAGCAGGTGCGACCTGGAGAAAAGGAAAGAGCCGGGTTCGCTTGCAAAGGCAAATATTCAATAGATTAGACTCTGTAGTTGTTGGGTAACTTTCCTACATTGATAACAACTGTTTTAGCGAATAAAAGGTAGAATAGATTATGTATAAATATGACATATTACCTCTCTCGATCCCCTGAAGATGTCAACACAAAGACGGCACAGCAGCAGGACCCCGCCTTCTCAATTAACTCTGTGGTGATTGGTGGATGAGGAAACGTTACCGAACACCACTCGGCAAAACGATTGGTCGCAGATAACTGTCAATCCGAGGGAGGGCGGGGATTTCTATCTCATTCTACCGCTGCGATTGGTCCGTTTTATCGTTACTCTCCTCGTCTAGTGTTACAGAACGATTTTCAAAAGCATGTCGACATTGTTTTCCAATAAAAAGTTTTTAAAAAGGGGGGGGTTAATTAGTCATTCATTGCTGATCGGGGTTCAGTGTCTCGGCCCCATTTTCTCCTTCATTCGTTGTTTTACGAAGCAAAACGGATCTCAGATCGGTGCTGCAGACGAAGTGACGTCAGTCCGGGAGAGGAGCAGGATGGGGCAGGAAGGGGGAGGAGGGAGGAGGGGGGAGGGGGGTGCACAGGTAAAGGTGATCTGCTCCGTCGCGTCTTCGCCACCTCAGGAAACAAACCGATGTGTCGGCGACTCCCTTTGTGTTTCTCCATTTGTGATCCAACTGCGTGTGAGTAACATCTACCAATCTGATTCAAAACGACAACATGAACGTTTCACTCTTGATTTATTCACCATCCGTGTAAACAGAGGGTTTAAAAGAGGGGAAGTGAATCTGATCTGTGATCGATGTTTTCGCTCTTGGCTGGTCGGGGTGTTGCTGGTTTGTTAGGATTCAGGACGCATGTGATATGAGCCCTTAAATATGATATTTTGAAAATAATGGTTCTAGATGTATTCATCATTCCGCATTAAATCAAAAATGAAATTAAAGAAGTTGGGAATCTTCAGAGCAAGGAAAGATAAAATCGCATTCGTCTATATTAGGGAGTGTTTCTCATAGCTGTGATACAAAGATCTTGAAATGAGGTCAAGTTAATAGTGTTAATAAGTAAAAAACCAAGTGACGTGATGAACTTTCTGCCAGAAACAGAAGGACAATGGTGAAAGAAGAGGAGGAGTCACCCAACCGGCCTGACAACACCGCCTTCACTCAGCAGAGGCTTCCGGCATGGCAGCCCATGCTCTCTGCTGGCATCGTCATCCCGGGGTTTGTCATCATTGGCCTGGTGTTCATCGGCATCGGGGTCGCCCTCTTCGTCACGTCGCGGAGCATCACGGTGCTGGAGGTATGAGTGATCACCGAGGGTCCGATAAATACCAGATAAAAGAGGAAGGAGAGGACAAACTTTCAGTCAATGGCAAAAATGTGTTCAGTGTATTGTTATTGCTGCTTGTAACCCACCTTATAGCCACGCGTCAGCTCCTATTTGCCAGATCTTTGCCACAGCTTAGCCATAGCAATGCCGCATTTCAACCAAAGGTGGCCCACATTTGTTTTGTGCTATTTGGGCCAAATTCCCCATTTACCACGTTGGACACTTGAGGTTCACATCCAGATTACACATTTTGCCTAGAGCACTGCATGTTTGCTTAAAAATGGCCCACATTTGTGTTGGCATATTTGGGCCACATTTGCTATTTTCCAAGTGGGCCCCTTCAGGCTCACACACATTTTGTCCGGGCCACAAGAAGTGCTGCATTGGCCCACCTCTGTATGCTATCTGGGAAGTGATATGTGCTTGTGGTTTTATAGAGGTGTGGCGTCTCTAACAGACAATAGAGAAAGGTGTTGTGCTGATCAATAATTAATAATGACCTTTCTTGTTCTTTCCCACACAGATCGACTACACTGGATATGAGAAAACCTCGCAATGCTTCAAGTGCACCAACACAGATAACAAGAACTGTGTGTGCAATATGGAGTTCTCCATTGACACTCTCTTTGAGGTTGCACCCATTGCACACAAACAATATTTTAAATTTCGAGTTGAGCCAGACTCCTGTCTCTGACCCTCGGCTGTGTTTTTGTGATTCTCTTTTCCTCCTCAGGGCCCCTTGTTCTTTTATTATGGTTTGTCCAACTACTTCCAGAACTACAGAAAGTACAGTGCGTCTAAAGATCTCGACCAGCTGTCCGGAGACCTGGGCAATTTTAAGGTGAGTTAACTGAATTGGGTATTGAAAGACACACACACACACACACACACACACACCCACCCAACGCTCTGTTTTTAACTAAGAAGTAAAGCTAAATCCATATGTGCTCATTTTCGACCTCCTTGGTCAAACATATGGGTGCAGTTCATGTCTTTATCAGTGGACTTTTTTTTAGAAGACTGTTCAGAAATGAAAGCTGCAGTAGATGTACTTTCACATCTGACATACAAATAATAGATCTCAGACGATTCACTCAACAAAATCACTGGTTTCTATCTCTCTTGAAGGAAACCAGTGATGAATGTTATCCATATGCTTACAGCAACAGCAAACCAATTGTCCCATGTGGATCAATAGCAAACAGCATGTTCAATGGTAAGTAAAAAACATTTAAAACTTGTGGGCCGGGGGGGAAAACATAACCCTCTTGACGGAGGTAATGACTGCGATCAAACTGGAATAAACTGTATATGCTTAAGGAAGTAGTAATTCTTTATTTGTTTCTTTGTTGTTTTTAAAGACACCTTCAAGCTGTATCAGATTGTTAAACAGACAAAAAAGTTGGTGCCCCTGGATGGAAAGGGGATCGCTTGGTGGACGGACTACAACGTCAAATACAGAAACCCCTCGGTGAACCCCCTGAAAGACGCCTTCAACGGTAGCAACTTGTTCAGTTTACTGGAGTTCACTGTCTGTTGAAGCTGTGATGGAGTAATTCAGTGAATGTGTATAAGGTGTTAGCAGAGCTGAATTGGAGTATTGTGTACAAAAGCAGTAATTTAGCTTTCTATAGTAAATAGTGGGCTCCAGGGCCGTCAAGAGGAAACTTCACATTGTAACTCGCATTGTAATTAATGCTACATTTAGAAATCATGATAGCTGACTCGAAGTTTGACTTTCAGGCACTGTGAAACCCCCGTCTTGGCCCAAGCCTGCTTACGAGCTGGACCCCACTGACCCTGCCAACAACGGCTTCATCAACCAGGACTTCCTGGTGTGGATGAGGGCGGCAGCTCTGCCAAATTTCAGGAAGCTGTATCGACGTATCACAGAGGGCGACTACGCAAAGGGTCTGCCAGCCGGGAACTACTCTCTTGAAATTTCCTACAGTATCCTTACATGTTACAGGTGCAGTTGTGAGTTGAAGGGCAGTGCTGGGAGGTATGAGCATTTATGTTTTCGTGTAGTTTGATTGAATCCTGAGCATAAAGAATATGATTATATTTTTCATTGAACAAGTTGTCCAGGCTTAATTAAACAACTGAACGTCACCATCAAAAACCAAAACACACGATTTTCAACAAATTGAGGCTCATTCTGTAACAAAGAATTAATGCATTTAATATTCTTCTTATGTAAGATCTTTCTGCAGCTGCGAGTTGTTCCCAAAACATCGACCCTCTAATTTCTATTTTTAACTTGAGTGATACTAATTATACGTAAAACCATGTTTTAAAATAATGAATTGATCTTGATCAGAATCTTTGATAAAAGAGGGGGGAACAAAATCCACTTTAGTCTTATAGATAAACAGAGAAGGTTTGTGCATGCAAGGGACGATGATTGATGAATAATCCACACACAGTCATAGTCTTTGTCTCATTGTTAGACACACTGGTGCCATTAGCTGTGGAGACCATGAAGAAGAACACTGGTTTAAAATAGTTTATAAATCTACACAACAAACCAAATCCTCAGGGGATATTTTAGGATTTACAGACCTTCATATCAACTCAACGAGGTCAGGCATTGAAATGGCCTCATGTTCCGTGTCAGATTACAGCCACAGCAGTTTGGTCGAACTTGTTTTACCAGTTGAGGTGTGGTTCTGTTTTTAACTGAGCAGAGTCAACACAATGATGCAGAAGGAACAAAACAGGCAAATCTTCTGACATAAGTAAATGAGAGACAAATTGTTTCCATGATAGATTCCCGTGGCAAGGCCTATGTAAAGTTCTTGAAGTCTTTCATTTGTCTTAAAGGAACATAGCACGGTGTCCCCACGTTTTAAAGTGTGTAACTACAACTCGTGTATGTTTGTGCAGATCATTACCAATGCATGCAACATAGGAAGTTTTCAGACTGCTAATTGATAGTCAAAGTTAGGTGATAGATGTAAGTTAAAAATACAATGCGTACTGCAGTATGTGATGATTTTGTGAGGCAGTGGGGGATCATGGGAGATGTGGTCTTCACCACCATTACTTGACAGATGACAGAAAGTGCAGCAATGAATAATCACGATCCATTACGAGTTACCAGTAAAAACCAAAATAGATATTTTAATGAGGAGTTGTTGCCATATTTTTAATAGGTGCTCAGAAAAACATTCAAAGTTGTTAAAAACAGCTGTTGTGTATGATTTGTAGTATATGCTAAAATGTGCAAAATCAGTCTTGTGGTTCATGTTTTCATGTTTGTAATGCTCATCAGTGAGCTAAACGTTTTCTGTAATCCTTTGTATTTCCCTTCTTGGTGCATTTCCTTAACATACGTTCCCTTAGATTATCCTGTTCTGTCTTTTGGTGGCAGAAAGAAGGTGGTGTTCAGCAACGTGTCCTGGATGGGTGGCAAGAACGAGTTCCTGGGTATTGCCTACCTCGTGATTGGCTCATTGTGCGTCTTCATGTCCATGGTCATGCTCATCGTCTACGCCAAATTCAAGTTCCCCGAGGAGGAATAATCCCCTGGTCATTGTAGTTAAGATTATCTACTCTTCTAAGAACATTTTTTTTCACCCTTTTTTACTCTATAAAATGATGACCGCACAGTTCAGGCTCCACATATGAACCGAAGCCACATGTCGCTCTAGAGTGCAGAAGAACCTGGTGTTTTAATTTTAGAGTTAAGACTTAAGTTTCTCCATCGACTGCATATTAGGAACTGGCTTTGTGGACGATGCAGGATTATTTCTATTTTGTACATATACTTGTCAGTTGGCACATATTTGACAAAAACATATCAGGTATTATTCTATTAAGATTTATGCTCATTTATTCCAAAATAAAGCCTCCATCATTAATCCCAAGAGATGTAGGTCGAAGTAGACTGAAGGCAGAAAGCAATGTCCGCAGGCTGATAAATTAAGACATACTGTACATATGCTCCTGTGTAAATTATAAAATGAGCATTTTCCAGTTTAAGCCGCTCAGTTTATGCACCTTTTTAGTTGATTATTTGACCACAAGGTAGGGGAACAGCAGGGTGTTTTCAGGTAGTGACGTGTTGGGTTTCATAAAACTTGCTGCCTCAGAACCACATTTTTATGTCAAAAATAATATCAAAGCCATAAATCATTTGATAAACTACTTGACTCTGGAAAAGTCGTTACATTTTACTGTGTGGGTGTGATATTTGTGATGTAACGTGCAAGTGACTGCTGTAAAAAATTGTGTATATGTTGCTCTGCTATCTCAGGGAAATGATTAGAGGCTGTGAATCTCAGTTTTTAACTAACATTTGTATCTGAGATTTTTACTCTTCTTGCTTGTATGTATTTAATAAAACTGAACCAAAACCTTATGTCCCACTCCTTCTCTAATTAGGACACAACAGTGCCATATTTTATTTTAAAAAATTGTAAAATCCCCTATAGAAAAGTAGGGGTTTCCCATTGATGAGAATTGTTTTCAGCCCCAACCACTTTAATATGACTTCAGAAGCTCTAATTGTTCCAACCAAGGATGCATTTCTACATTGGCCTATCTTAAAAGCTCAATTCCCTGCACCACACATCCAGCATTTATTAATACATTAATCATACTGTAATGGATCATGGCTGTTTAATGCTGGAGCTCAAAGTTTAAGCAATACTAACCTTATAGGTGTGTCTGCTGAGCTGACTCAAATTCAGACACCACTATTCAAGGTGATTCAATAAAAGACAACAGCAAGAAACTGTATTTATTAAACATATATAACAAAGTTACAAAGTGCCTCACAGAAAAAAGGGGAATAAAAGAAATGCAATCAAAGAAAGCTAATCAGATTATATAACGTAATGCTATAAAACGATTTAATATTTCAATAAATAAATATAAAGAGTAGGATAACATTTTTATTTTAGTACCAACTTAGTCCTACTTGGTTACACACAAAATAAAACATTCCTAATGATATTAAAAAGATTTTTAATACGATAAATATACAGAATAGAATAAAATGTGCATTTTCTTTTAAAAAGTGGCTTTAATTCTCGATGGATCTGGACTGAAGTAATACAAAATAACTTAGAGGGTGCGTGACAAATTCATGCAACTCATTCATTATTGATTGTATGAGTCAGCAAAAGTCTGCTTGTTATGCTCATATTTGTCATATTGTGATTATCATTAGCTTTTAGCTATTTTAATTTCATACCATCATACAACCAACGAATTAGTGATATTATATTTAAAGCTTTAGTTGCAGATGATTTTCAGCTGCATCATCGGAGACGACTCCCTTTCGCCCCCTATCGGCCGACAGAAAGACATAGATAGATAGAATGAGAGCAATGCATCCTGGGAATTGCAGTTTTCAAGCCGATTACAGCCCAGTGAGATACCCATCCATTGAACATCGCGTCCCACAATCCCTTGCGCGGATAAATCTCAGTATTGGGCAGGGTTGCGGCGTTTTGACAGAGCAGCAGTCAGCGTCCACCCAGACCCTGCAGCCTGCTACTTCACGTCAGTCCCGGCTCTTTGTTCAGTCAAACCCCGCCACACCACCTCGTCCGCCGCCTCGGAAAGAATGTCTGACGGCGGAGGGACGGAGGAGAACTCCGGCACCATGGAGGTGTCCGCCGTTCAGACGGTGGCCGACACCTCGGTCCTGCAGAAGCACATCCGCAAACTGATACCGCTGCTCCTGGAAGATGGCGGCGAGGCCCCGGCCTCTCTGGAAAGCGCCCTGGAGGAGAAGAGCGCCGTGGAGCAGATGAGGAAATTCCTGGGCGATCCCCAAGTTCAGACCATCCTGGTGGAGAGGAGCGCTCTCAAAGGTACATTCAGCAGCGCCATTAAATACCATGAACGCAACATTCATGGTTTTAAAACCAACAGAGTTCGTTAAATACACGTTGAAGGCTGGCCGGTGTCATTTGACAGCCATAACAACACTGAGCTAAGCTCGCTACCTCCATCATTACACTTCATTGAAAAGGGAACTACGCCACAATGGGTGGGGACGGAAAAAACCCAGTATCCTTACACTGCAGATGTCATGTGCTCAACGGCAACTGTCTGATCCTTTTAAAGGTTTAATACTTGTTAAATTGAGCTTTAGTTGATCAAATGTTTTGCTAATGCAATGTTTAATTTAATGCAAGGTAGCAGTAGCATTTTCATTTATGTAAAAGTGTAGTTTATCTTTAAAAAGGATGACAGAAGTTGATATTTGGGTGCGTAGAAGAGAATAAAACAAACACAAGGTGCTATTTAAAAACACAAGGAAACCCTTGTCAGAACCACCAGCTATGTTCTATCCACCTTCTCGGGTTTGATCATGTGAACCAGCTTGTGTCAATGAACACATTATGCTCACTTTCCCCTCCGGACAATGACATCCTGAGCTCCAGAGCTTCCTGCCCTCATTAATGTGTCATGAGCACTGAACCTTGGTCCCTTGATACTGCACATGACCAGCCAGACGCAGGGGCTGAGCCTGAAGGTTTTTGGATTCCCAGCCTCAATAATCACTTTTTTCCAGCCTGTTCTTGTTTTTGCACTGAGAATACTGATGCCGCCATGCAGAGAGTGCGTTGTCTGCAGATGGCTGTCTCTTCCTGCACGCCACAGGCTGGCTTGCGAAAGAAGGGTGGGGACACAGATGGATGGAGTCAGACCGAACAGTCAGATTGCACCGTCATCCTGCTGTAAAATGGCCCACTAGCTCAGCCCTTGTTTAGTCTGCCATGAGTAGCTGAGCAATTTTTGGGTTGAGCAAACAACTGTTATTGCTTTCTAACCCTAACCCCTGTCTCTAAAAGGTGATTAGTACATTATAAACCACGTCAGCACGCAGCTTATCTTGATGATATGGTGGTTATTAAATGTAGAAATACAAAAAATTACATTGTTGTAGTTATGTGATATAATTATTCTGATACACACACTGATCATCACTTTAAATATCTGTGCATTGAATATGATTTCTTGAAATGTCTTATTTGTCCAGATAACACATTCATATCTACTTATTCTTCACACAGAGGATGTTGGAGATGAAGGTGAGGAGGAGAAAGAGTGCATCACCTATAACATCAGCATTGATATACACTATGGGATCAAGTCCAACAGGTAAATTATGCATCTAACTCATGAAAATTGTTATATAGAGAAAAGGCATGACACTTTCTCTTCTGTTAATTCTGTGAATGTGTTTCTGTTCCCCTGCAGCTTGGCTTTAATCAAGAGGACCGTAGTCATTGATGCAGACAAGCCGATTTCAACCCAAGTTCGAGTTCTGACCTTGAGTGAGGATTCTCCCTATGAGACACTTCACTCTTTCATCAGCAATGCCGTTGCGCCTTTCTTCAAGTCTTACATCCGCGAGTCTGGCAAAGCTGACAGGTAATTTCTTG
Source organism: Verasper variegatus (assembly GCA_026259375.1). Classification (NCBI taxonomy): domain Eukaryota; kingdom Metazoa; phylum Chordata; class Actinopteri; order Pleuronectiformes; family Pleuronectidae; genus Verasper; species Verasper variegatus. Next base: position 15,334,532 of record CM048049.1, read on the forward strand.
GGATGTGTCATTTTTGATGGTTTCAAAACCAATGAAATTAACTGCATCACAAACTTTGAATCTAGTAGTATAGGTGACACTTTCAAATTCCTCCAAAGCCCCTAAATCTCTGTAATCACCTTCTAGAGATGGCGATAAGATGGCTCCCTCGGTTGAGAAAAAGATTGCCGAGCTGGAGATGGGACTTCTCCACCTGCAGCAGAACATTGAGATCCCTGAGATCAGCCTGCTCATCCACCCCATCATCGCAAACATCGCCAAGCAGTGCTATGAGCGTGGAGAGAAGCCTAAGGTCACTGACTTTGGCGACAAAGTGGAGGACCCGACCTTCCTTAACCAGCTGCAATCTGGAGTCAATCGATGGATCAGAGAGATCCAAAAGGTGAGGGGCTTTCCTGTGTTTCTGTCTCAAATTTAATCAAAAGGTGTACGGGGAAATATTTATGCCTGATGCCAACCACCAAGTCTATTTGTCTCTGCCAACATCCTTTTATCAGGTGACAAAGCTCGATCGTGACCCCGCTTCAGGCACAGCTTTGCAGGAGATCAGTTTCTGGTTGAACCTGGAACGAGCCCTCAACAGGATCCAAGAGAAGAGAGAGAGCCCAGAGGTTCTGCTCACACTGGACATCCTCAAACATGGCAAACGTTTCCATGCTACCTGTCAGCTTTGACACTGACACTGGTGAGTAACAGCCAATCAAAATGTTAAAATGTTTTACTCCAATTCCTTTTGTTTACAATTGTTTTTTGCTTGCTCTTCTTTACACAGGTCTGAAACAGGCTGTGGAGACTGTCAATGACTACAATCCTCTGATGAAGGATTTCCCTCTCAATGACCTGCTCTCTGCCTCAGAGCTCGATAAGATCCGCCAGGCGCTGATGGCCATTTTCACTCACCTGAAAAAGATTAGAAACACCAAGTACCCGATCCAGAGAGCCCTGCGTCTTGTAGAGGCCATCTCCAGGGACTTGAGCTCCCAGCTCCTCAAGGTTTTGGGCACCAGGAAGCTCATGCATGTTGCCTACGAGGAATTTGAAAAGGTTAGTGTGGTTTTTAGAAGTACACGCTTACTTCAGCTCCTAAGAAATGTAATGTATCTTAAATGTCCTTTTAAATTTCTGTGTGCAGGTGATGGTGGCTTGCTTCGAGGTCTTCCAGACCTGGGAGGATGAGTATGAGAAACTCCAGGTCCTTCTGAGGGACATTGTGAAGAGGAAGAGAGAGGAGAACCTGAAGATGGTGTGGCGTCTGAGCCCAGCCCACAGGAAGCTCCAATCCCGACTGGACCACATGAGGCGTTTCAGACGGCAGCACGAGCAGCTGAGGGCTGTCATCGTCCGTGTGCTGAGGCCTCAGGTAACATTTTAACTACTAGTTTTATACAGTTCACAGTTGCCTTAATTAACCGTTGCCTCACTAACTTAACTTGTTCTCTTTATGTAGAGCCTTACATTGTAGAGATTAATGTCTGTTTTGTGCACCTTTATCTCCAGGTCTCTGCTGTGCCCCAGCATGCTCCTGGGGAGACAGTTGAACCTCAAGATATGAAGGTAGCCGGAGTTCTCTTTGATGCGGCCGATGCCAACGCTATCGAGGAGGTCAACCTGGCATATGAGAACGTCAAAGAGGTTGATGGCCTGGATGTGTCTAAGGAAGGCATGGAAGCCTGGGAAGCTGCCATGAAGCGTTACGATGAGCGCATCGACCGCGTAGAGACCCGCATCACTGCCCGCCTGCGTGATCAGCTGGGAACTGCCAAGAATGCCAACGAGATGTTTCGCATCTTCTCCCGCTTCAATGCTCTGTTTGTGCGCCCCCACATCCGCGGTGCCATCCGGGAGTACCAGACGCAGCTCATCCAGCGCGTGAAAGACGACATTGAGTCTCTGCACGACAAGTTCAAAGTGCAGTATCCTCAGAGCCAGGCCTGTAAGATGAGCCACGTCCGCGACCTGCCACCTGTGTCTGGATCCATCATCTGGGCCAAGCAGATTGACCGTCAGCTGACTGCATACATGAAGAGGGTGGAGGATGTTCTGGGAAAAGGCTGGGAGAACCATGTGGAGGGGCTGAAGCTAAAGCAGGATGGAGATAGCTTCAGGGCCAAACTCAACACTCAAGAGATATTTGATGATTGGGCTCGCAAGGTATGGATTTGATCATAGTGAATCTTAAACACTGCAAATTTAGATTTTCTTTGTCAAATATTACTCAATATTTGTATTAATTGTCAATTCTTTTCTATTGTAATTCAGGTACAGCAGCGTAACCTCGGTGTATCTGGCCGCATCTTCACCATTGAGAGTACTCGTGCCCGTGGACGTACAGGAAACATGCTCAAGCTTAAAGTCAACTTCCTCCCAGAGATCATCACCTTGTCCAAAGAGGTCCGCAACCTCAAGTGGCTGAGCTTCCGTGTTCCTTTGGCCATCGTCAACAAAGCCCACCAAGCTAACCAGCTGTACCCGTTCGCCATCTCCTTGATCGAGAGTGTTCGCACCTACGAGCGCACTTGTGAGAAGGTGGAGGAGAGGATTTCTATCTCCCTGCTGGTGGCTGGGCTGAAGAAAGAGGTTCAGGCTCTTGTTACTGAAGGCATCACTCTGGTCTGGGAGTCCTACAAGCTGGATCCATATGTTCAGAGGCTGGCTGAGACAGTGTTCAACTTCCAGGAAAAGGTCAGCGTGAAGACATTAATATTCAGTAGTGTACACTCTGTAGGAATATTGACTTGTTGTCTTTTAAGATTTAAACGACAGATGTTAAATCATCACTAACAAACATATTTGTCTCTGTTGTATGTGATTTCCAGGTTGATGACCTCTTACTGATTGAGGAGAAAATAGACTTGGAGGTTCGCTCTCTGGAGACGTGCATGTTTGACCACAAGACCTTCTCTGACATCCTCAACCGAGTCCAGAAGGCAGTGGATGACCTAAATTTGCACTCCTACTCCAACCTGCCCATCTGGGTCAACAAGCTTGACATTGAGGTTGGTACCACATATTAACCAAATACTTTGTGTCCCTCAATCAGTTTGATACCAAAATGAAGTGTTGCTGAAATTCTTATTCTTCACATGTGGTTGGTTTGAAATTGGCACTAATGTATTTATTTTGGTTCTGTTTCCATAGATTGAACGCATCCTGGGAGTGCGTCTACAGGCTGGCCTTAAAGCCTGGACTCAGGTGCTCCGTGGCCAGATAGAGGACAAGGCTGATGTGGACATGGACACAGAGGCTCCACAAGTGAGCCACAAACCTGGAGGCGAGCCCAAGATTAAGGTAAGCATTGTAACAGGGGACCTTGTATTGCTTTATGCCCTTCTTTGTTTTAATGTTTATACATTAATTTAAAAACCTGAGAAATGTTGCATACATGGGCAGAATTGACCCTCTGATTTTTTTTTTTATCCCCAGAATGTTGTCCACGAGCTGAGGATAACTAACCAGGTCATCTATCTGAATCCCCCGATTGAAGACTGTCGCTACAAGCTTTACCAGGAGATGTTTGCCTGGAAGATGGTCATCCTTTCTCTGCCCAGGATCCAGAGCCAGAGATACCAGGTATACACCGTGTGGTCTGAACATGAGTCTCAGCTTGTCCGTGGTATCCCATAGCTCAGATATGAGTTAGTGAGAGACATAAAGATCTTGTGCTGTTGCTTTTATCTAAACAAGTCTGATCTTCCTCTCCAGGTGGGCGTCCACTACGAGTTGTCAGAGGAGGAGAAGTTCTACAGAAATGCTCTGACCAGAATGCCAGATGGCCCTGCAGCCTTAGAGGAGTCCTACAATGCAGTTGAAGACATTGTCAGTGAAGTGGAGCAGTATGTCAAGGTAAGAGCCTCATTGGCCTTAGATAACAAGAAATAAAATCTTGTCATCACACTTTAATCTTACTGCTGATTGGACAGCTTGATGACCGTTTGACCTTTTAACATAGCACTTTTAACCATTGACTTGTCTTTGTTGGTCCTGTCCAGGTGTGGCTGCAGTACCAGTGCTTGTGGGACATGCAAGCAGAGAACATCTACAACCGTCTGGGTGAAGATCTCACCAAGTGGCAGGCCCTGCTAGTCCAAATCCGGAAAGCACGTGGAACATTTGACAATGCAGAGACACGGAAAGAGTTTGGACCTGCGGTCATAGACTATGGCAAGGTAACGATGACTCACTGTTCTAGCTGTTTCTTACAAAAATGGCCGTCCCACTGCAATGTTATTTTTATGTTTAATCAATCATAATCAAATTGAATTTTTACTACATTTTTGTTTGACCCTCAAAACAGGTCCAGTCCAAGGTGAACCTGAAGTATGACTCCTGGCACAAAGAAGTCCTCAGCAAGTTTGGACAGATGCTTGGCCAGAACATGCAGGACTTCCATGCCCAGATCTCCAAGGTAATGAATAATATTATATATATTAGAAAATTAAAAGGATATTCTTTGAACTACAATTTAATTGCGATTTTCTGTTCCATCACCAAGTCCCGTCAAGATCTGGAGCAACACTCTGTGGACACAGCCAGCACTTCAGATGCTGTTAACTTCATCACATATGTCCAGACCTTGAAGCGCAAGATCAAACAGTTTGAGAAAAATGTGGACGTAAGTACTCAAAAACATTCAGTATCCTTTTTCGCTACATCCCTTTAAATAACGGCAGTTCTTTAAAGACAATTATAAGATCTAATGAGGTTCTTCCCCCTTTACCTCCAGTTGTTCCGCAATGGGCAGCGTCTGCTGGAGAAGCAGAGATTCCAGTTCCCACCATCTTGGCTCTACATCGACAACATTGAAGGTGAATGGGGTGCCTTCAGTGACATCATGAAGCGTAAAGATACTGCTATCCAGCAGCAGGTGGCCAACCTGCAACTGAAGATTGTTCAGGAAGGACAAAGCTGTGGAAAACCGCACCACTGACTTGCTCAACGAGTGGGAAAAGACCAAACCAGTTGCTGTAAGAAAAATGGAGTTATTATTATCATACCAAGAGATTCATACGTTTCGTAAAAAGAAGAGACACCTTTACCTGACCTTCATTCACTAGAGATAATGTCATCAAATGTCTTTAATGTGTAATTGATAACCTGTTCCATCAGGGTAACCTGCGTCCAGAGGAGGCTATTCAGTCCTTGACCATCTATGAAGGAAACTTTGGCCGTCTGAAGGTTGAAAGGGAGAAGTGCGCCCGTGCCAAAGAGGCCCTGGAGCTCACTGACACTGGCCTGCTCAGCGGCAGTGAAGAGAGGGTGCAGGTAATTCCTGCACACATTCACATAAAAGTTGAAGATCAAACTATGAATAGACTTATTCCTAGGACAAAATAGATGACCAAATAAATGCTTTTATTTGGGCTCATTTCTGTCTTTGTGGGGACTTGTAGGTGGCACTGGAGGAGCTGCATGACCTGAAGGAGGTGTGGTCTGAGCTGGGAAAGGTTTGGGAACAAATCGACCAGATGAAAGATCAGCCATGGGTGTCTGTGCAGCCTCGCAAGGTAAAATACACCGTAATCATTCAGATTAGTGAAGCTCTCCGTTAATACGTAAAATGTCTTTAATTTAACAGTTCTAATGTTGTTCTTGTGTGTTTGTAGCTTCGTCAGAGTCTCGATGGTCTTCTGAACCAGCTGAAGAACTTCCAAGCACGACTGAGACAGTATGCCTCGTACGAGTTCGTCCAGAGGCTGCTTAAAGGATACATGAAGGTCAGGCAGCAAGTTTTTCTCCCCACTGAGCACAAAGTTAGCCAAAAGTTGAAAATGAAATTCTGGGTTATTAAAGTCTTTGCGTATTACTTTCTCTCTCCAGGTCAACATGTTGGTGATCGAGCTGAAATCAGAGGCTCTGAAGGACCGCCACTGGAAGCAGCTGATGAAGCGTCTGCATGTGAACTGGGTCCTCTCTGAGCTGACCCTGGGACAGATCTGGGATATAGATCTGCAGAAGAATGAGATGGTGGTGAAGGATGTTCTCCTGGTCGCCCAGGGAGAGATGGCTTTGGAGGAGTTCCTCAAACAGGTGAAGAGGGAGGATCCGTTAGACTTGATGCCGTGTTTTTGTAATGCTTACAGAGGGATTAACTATTTATCTACAGCTTCCTTTACATGCAATTTTAAATGTCACTCAAAACTCTGTAATTGTCTGTGCTTGCTGGTTCTCAGATCCGTGAAGTGTGGAACTCGTACGAGCTCGACCTGGTGAACTATCAGAACAAGTGTCGTCTGATCAGAGGCTGGGATGACCTCTTCAACAAGGTCAAAGAACACATAAACAGCGTGTCTGCCATGAAGTTGTCTCCATACTACAAGGTAAACTGTTACACATTGTCTTTATTCTTACAACAATTTAATATTGTACGAATATTACATTTTCTAAATGCGTTCTTTCTCCCAGGTGTTTGAGGAAGATGCCCTGAGCTGGGAGGACAAGCTGAATCGTATCATGGCTCTGTTTGATGTTTGGATTGATGTCCAGCGTCGCTGGGTTTACCTGGAAGGCATCTTCACAGGCAGCGCTGACATCAAACATCTGCTGCCAGTAGAAACCCAGAGATTCTCGAGGTAAATGAAGGACCCGCATTTTATGGAAACAGTTTATCATTTTTTTATTTATATCTATAAACCTTATGTAATCTCTCTCTGTCTTTATCCCACAGTATCAGCACAGAGTTCTTGGCACTGATGAAGAAGGTAACAAAGTCTCCTTTAGTAATGGACGTGCTGAACATACAGGGAGTACAGAGGTCTCTGGAGCGTTTGGCTGACCTTCTGGGGAAAATCCAGAAAGCCCTGGGAGAATACCTGGAGAGAGAGAGATCCTCATTCCCCAGGTATGAAGATAACACTAAGGCAGAGCAGGCTGAAAGAGGAAATATGCTTTGTTTTTAGTAGTGCATCTTCAAAAGTTAAATTAATTGATTTATTCTTTTTTTCTTCACAGGTTCTACTTTGTGGGAGACGAGGACCTGCTTGAGATCATTGGTAACAGCAAGAATGTGGCCAAACTGCAGAAGCACTTCAAAAAGATGTTTGCTGGTGTCTCCAGCATCCTTCTGAACGAGGACAGCACTGTGGTTCTGGGAATCTCCTCCCGCGAGGGTGAAGAGATTGTCTACAAGACCCCGGTCTCCATCACAGATCACCCTAAGATCAACGAGTGGCTGACGCTGGTGGAGAAGGAGATGAGGGTGACGCTGGCGAAGCTGCTTGCTGAGTCAGTCACGGAGGTCACAGCCTTTAACAAGGGCACAGCCATCGACTTGACCCAGTACATCGACTGGATTGATCGTTACCAGGTCGACAGAGAGAGCAATCATTTGATATTCTAGACATTTAAAAAATGGTTGCAGAATTTCACTTATCACTTGTCCTCTTTCCACAGGCCCAACTGGTCGTCCTCTCCGCCCAGATTGCCTGGTCTGAGAACACTGAGTCTGCATTGACCACCATCGCTGGTGGTGAGGACATGACGCCCATGCAGGGTGTGCTGTCAAATGTGGAGGCCACCCTCAATGTGCTGGCCGACACCGTGCTGATGGAGCAGCCTCCCATCCGCAGGAGGAAACTAGAACATTTGGTCAGTGGAATGTTTTTTCACAGTATCTTTTTTTCAAGAATGTTTGTTTGACATAAACTCTCTGAAATCCCTCCTCCTCTCGCTTAGATCACCGAGCTGGTGCATCAGCGTGATGTGAGCAGGACTCTGATCAAGAACAAGATCGACAACCCCAAGTCCTTTGAGTGGCTCAGCCAGATGCGCTTCTACTTTGACCCCAAGCAGACGGACGTCCTGCAACAGCTATCCATTCAGATGGCCAATGCCAAGTTCAACTACGGCTTTGAGTACTTGGGTGTCCAGGACAAGCTTGTCCAGACACCTCTGACAGACCGCTGCTATCTGACCATGACCCAGGCTCTGGAGGCCCGTCTTGGTGGATCACCATTTGGTATGAAATTTAATTGCACACAAGTAATGGAGAATAAACTAATTAAATGGAAAACACTGAACTTCACTGAGTTTTTCTTCTCACCTAGGTCCTGCTGGCACAGGAAAGACTGAGTCTGTGAAAGCTCTTGGTCACCAGCTTGGCCGCTTTGTACTGGTGTTCAACTGTGATGAGACATTTGATTTCCAGGTGCACAAGTGTTTCTTTGTTTTTAGTCCACTCTCTAGCTGTAAGACAATACAGATTCAGGATTTGGTTCTCATGATGGTTATATAACTTGCGCATCTCTCTTGTTCATCTTCTTTTTTTCAGGCCATGGGTCGTATCTTCGTGGGTCTGTGTCAGGTTGGAGCCTGGGGCTGCTTCGATGAGTTCAATCGTCTGGAGGAGAGAATGCTGTCTGCCGTCTCCCAGCAGGTCCAGTACATCCAGGTGGCCTTGAGGGAGCACAGCAACCCAAACAGAGACAGGAGTAAGTGTTTTATGAATGGAACCAGAAATGTTAAGGAGAATGTCCAGATAATGATGATTTAAGAAATTGGCTTACTGCCTGGTTAAAAGAAAAAATCCCCGGTACAGGGCAACATTTTTAAAGCATGTAATTTAGATGAGATGCATACAATTATTATTATTATTCTACATGAGACCTGCAGTGTAAATGACTTATCGTCTGTCCCCTTCTCAGGTGTGCCCGTCACCACAGAGCTCCTGAACAAGCAGGTGAAGGTGAGCCCAGACATGGCCATCTTCATCACCATGAACCCTGGCTACGCTGGCCGTTCCAACCTGCCTGACAATCTGAAGAAGCTGTTCCGCAGCTTGGCCATGACCAAGCCTGACCGCCAACTCATCGCACAAGTCATGCTCTACTCTCAAGGTTTCCGCACTGCTGAGATCCTGGCTAAAAAGATTGTGCCCTTCTTCAAGTATGTACAGAAAAGTTGAAATAGCTTTGGAAGGATTTTAAGTTTATCCTCTCTGACTTACTCCTTGTCTTTATTTCAGGCTGTGCGACGAGCAGCTGTCATCTCAGAGTCACTACGATTTTGGCCTTCGAGCTCTGAAGAGTGTGCTGATTAGTGCTGGTAATGTCAAGCGGGAGCGCATCCAGAGGATCAAGAGGGAGAAGTTTGAGCGTGGAGAGGTCGTTGACGAAAATGATATCGCTGAGAACCTTCCTGAACAGGAGGTATAGTTAAATACATTAATATTAAGTATTATTAAAGTAGTAAAATTAAGTTTCTGTATTGCTCTATCATTGCTTAATCTTTACTCCTCTGACATTTTTATAATCTAGCTTGATGAACGTGAATGATTCAATTAGTTTGTGTCCTGTTTGCTGTAGATTCTGATCCAGAGTGTGTGTGAGACAATGGTTCCCAAGCTGGTGGCAGAGGACATCCCTCTGCTGTTCAGCCTTCTGTCAGATGTCTTCCCTGGTGTCCAGTACCACAGAGGAGAGATGACTGCACTGAGGGAGGAGCTGAAGAAGGTCTGTGCGGAGATGTACCTCACCTATGGAGATGGTGATGATGTGGGCACCATGTGGGTGGAGAAGGTATGTAGTTACATATACTTTTTATGTTCACTTGCTGCTTTTAGAGATGGTCATTGAGTCCTTCGTTCTCAGGATCCTGAGTTCTAGGATAAAATTCCACAGTATCCAGGTGACTTAATATTCCGAAACTTTGTCTCAACATCTTCCAGGTGCTCCAGCTGTATCAGATCACACAGATCAACCACGGCCTTATGATGGTTGGACCTTCAGGGAGTGGAAAGACCATGGCGTGGAGGGTGCTGCTCAAGGCCCTGGAGAGGCTGGAAGGTGTTGAGGGCGTCGCCCACATCATCGACCCCAAGGCCATCAGCAAGGATCACCTGTACGGAACCCTGGACCCTAACACTCGTGAATGGACTGACGGCTTGTTCACACACATCCTCAGGAAGTGAGTTCAATTTTGTAATCAAGAGTAAAAGTCAACTCGGCTGATCTTGATCATGCAATGTAGCCCTTTCTTTATGGATATAAGTCATGCAAGATGCTTATTCTGTCAATTCTAGGATCATTGATAACGTCCGAGGGGAACTGCAGAAGCGCCAGTGGATCATCTTTGATGGTGATGTTGACCCTGAGTGGGTTGAAAATCTCAACTCTGTCCTGGATGACAACAAACTGCTTACCCTGCCCAACGGAGAGCGTCTCAGCTTGCCACCAAATGTAACAGCACAGCACTTCAAGCTCAATTGGCTCATTTTTAATCCTGAGTTACTGTTTATTTATTTACCCCGAGTGTCTCCCTTTCTTCACAGGTGCGTGTGATGTTTGAAGTACAGGACCTGAAGTACGCCACCCTGGCCACCGTGTCTCGCTGTGGTATGGTCTGGTTCAGTGAGGATGTCCTCAGCACTGACATGATCTTCAACAACTTCCTGGCTCGCATCCGCAGTATCCCACTGGATGAGGGAGAGGATGAAGCTCAGCGCAAGAGGAAGGGCATAGAGGATGAGGACGAGACTGCATCACCGATGTTACAGGTAAAAGGATGAAAGTACAAAAAATGAACTACATAAGACTCAAACATTTCTTCTTCACGGATTTCCTGCTGTGTGTTTCACACTAGATCCAGCGTGACAGTGCAGCGATCCTTCAGCCCTACTTCACCTCTACAGGCCTGGTGATCAAGGCCTTGGAACATGCCTCCAAGATGGAGCACATCATGGACTTCACCCGCCTGCGCTGTTTGGGTTCCCTGTGCTCTATGCTGCACCAGGCCTGCCGTAATGTGGCTCTGTACAACAACAACCACCCTGACTTCCCTATGCCCATTGATCAGCTGGAGAGATACATGCAGGTACGATTCTGTATTCTCTCAGTGTACGTTAAAGAAGCACAGACGTCTTATAATTTGTACCGTACACCACTTTTACACTGAATAATTTTGTGATGTTATCTTTCTACAGAGGTACCTAATCTACGCCGTGCTGTGGTCCTTCTCTGGTGATGGACGGCTGAAGATGAGGGCTGAGCTTGGAGAATATATTCGTCGTATCACCACTGTTCCCCTCCCCTCCGCTCCCAATGTTCCCATCATTGACTACGAGGTACAGCCTCTATGAGTTTGTCAACTATTGATTGTTAGGAAAAGTTACTCTGTATCTAAAAGTCGAGGGGGCAAGCTAAATATATTTCCTCTCCACTCAGGTGTGCATCTCAGGTGAATGGCAGTCCTGGCAAGGCAAGGTGCCCCAGATTGAGGTAGAGACCCACAAGGTGGCATCCCCTGATGTCGTGGTTCCCACTCTGGACACTGTTCGTCACGAGGCGTTGCTTTACACATGGCTGGCAGAGCACAAACCACTGGTGCTGTGTGGACCTCCTGGCTCTGGAAAAACTATGACCCTGTTCAGCGCCCTCAGGGCTTTGCCTGATATGGAGGTAAGAGACATAATCAAAGTGTTGTAGAATTAATTGGAAATCATATAAATCTGTTAAACTTCAACTACATTTTTTTAATTTCCAAATGTCCTCCTACTCTCCATCAGGTTGTGGGTCTGAACTTCTCCAGTGCCACCACTCCAGAGCTGCTGCTTAAGACCTTTGACCACTACTGTGAGTACCGCCGCACCCCCAACGGTGTGGTTCTGGCCCCCGTCCAGCTGGGCAAATGGCTGGTGTTGTTCTGTGATGAGATCAATCTGCCAGACATGGACAAATATGGCACACAGAGAGTCATCTCTTTCCTCAGACAGGTATGATGCATGTTTTCCAATTTTAACTGCAGGATAATTGAATTTGTTTGGTTTTGTATTGTATGTGAAAACTCCCTTGTCCTGTTTCTTTGCAGATGGTGGAACATGGAGGTTTCTATCGCACCTCGGACCAGACTTGGGTCAAACTAGAGAGGATCCAGTTTGTTGGTGCCTGTAATCCTCCTACTGATCCTGGCAGAAAGCCTCTTACACACAGGTACATTCATTAGACTTAACAACAAAGTAGAACATTACATATGAAAATATTAATTGTATTTTTATTTTAAAACTCCTGAAATAACCCCAAAATATACTGTATATGAGAAGTCATGGTGTGTTGTTTTTAGGTTCCTGCGCCATGTCCCTGTGGTCTATGTGGACTATCCAGGCCCAGCCTCTCTCACCCAGATTTATGGAACCTTCAACCGGGCCATGCTGCGCCTCATTCCCTCCCTACGTACATATGCTGAGCCTCTCACTGCTGCTATGGTTGAGTTCTACACCATGTCTCAGGTAAAGGAGCAACATCACGAAAACACAATTTACTACATATTTCCACAGAAAACATTGTACAGAGTAGTGTACAGAAGAGTAGTGTTTTGTAATATAATTTTTTCACAGTTACATTTATTTTGTTTCTTTAACCCCTCAGGAGCGGTTCACTCAGGACACCCAGCCTCACTACATCTACTCTCCCAGAGAGATGACCCGCTGGGTGAGGGGTATATTTGAGGCCCTGCGCCCACTTGAGACTCTGCCCGTTGAGGGGCTCATCCGCATCTGGGCCCATGAGGCTCTCCGCCTCTTCCAGGACAGGTGAGCATTAGTTACTGAGAGGTTACACTTTATGAATCACAGCTTGGATTATGAGATGTAATTTATTAACAAACTGAATTGAAGACTGATTTGAGACCTTTAGTGACTAAGTGGTTGGTCTTGCACTTTTCCAGGCTGGTTGATGATGAAGAGAGAAGGTGGACAGATGAAAACATTGACATGGTTGCTGTCAAACACTTCCCCAACATCGATAAGGAAAAGGCTCTTACCAGGCCTATCCTCTACAGCAACTGGCTCTCCAAGGTAAATTTGAGATATTTTGACTATACTGTGATTTCGGGTTTGGTTATGATACTGAAATTGTAAGAAATCTTTTAATTGACACTGAGTACCTTGTATGTGGTTGCAGGACTACATCCCAGTGGAACAGGAGGAGCTGAGGGACTATGTGAAGGCCCGTCTGAAGGTCTTCTATGAAGAGGAGCTGGATGTCCCTCTGGTGCTCTTCAACGAGGTGTTGGACCACGTCCTCAGGATTGACCGGTTAGTAAAAGCCTCTGAGATTTTATAGTTCAGTGCTTCTCATTGACCTCCAATAATTTTTTTTATTGGTGTATTTGCTTTATGAGCAAGGTTTTAAAGGTGATATATCTTTCTCTAGAATTTTCCGTCAGCCTCAGGGCCATCTCCTGTTGATCGGTGTGAGTGGAGCAGGAAAGACCACTCTATCTCGCTTCGTAGCCTGGATGAACGGACTCAGTGTCTACCAGATCAAGGTTGGTAAAAATGCATGTAAACTTATGTGAAGTGCAGTCATACAATTGTCTTTATGTATTTATTGACTTCTGTGTGTGTGTGTGTGTGTGTGTTCTTCCAGGTACACAGGAAATACACTGGAGAGGACTTTGATGAGGACCTGCGGACTGTGCTGCGTCGCTCTGGCTGCAAGAATGAGAAGATTGCCTTTATCATGGATGAATCCAATGTGCTGGATTCTGGTTTCCTTGAGAGAATGAACACACTGCTGGCCAATGGAGAGGTAACATGCCGACCTCAGTAGGATGATGTAGAGCATCACTTGATACATCTTTGTGGCCCTCTGTAGTCATTGGGTAGTGGGCACATACTTTTCAGGTTCTCAATATTTTTAATGTCCGCCTGTTTTGTAGGTTCCTGGTCTGTTCGAGGGAGATGAGTATGCCACCCTGATGACGCAGTGTAAGGAGGGAGCCCAGAAAGAGGGCCTGATGCTTGACACACACGAAGAGCTTTACAAGTGGTTCACCAGTCAGGTCATCCGAAACCTCCATGTGGTCTTCACCATGAACCCCTCATCAGAGGGCCTGAAGGACAGGGCCGCCACATCTCCTGCCCTATTCAACAGGTAGAGGAACATGATTAATATATGACATCAGAGAAACTAGGGGGATTCTGGAAAATGTGGAGTTTGTGTTAAATTAAAACGCTTATTCCCCTATGCCAGGTGTGTGCTGAACTGGTTTGGAGACTGGTCCACAGAAGCCCTTTATCAGGTGGGTAAGGAGTTCACAAGCAAGATGGATCTGGAGAAACCAAACTACAAGGTGCCAGACTACATGCCCATCGTCTACGACAAACTGCCCCAGATACCTTCTCATCGCGAGGCTATCATCAACGGCTGTGTGTTTGTACACCAGACACTTCACCAGGTAAAGATATTTGCAGTGATGTGATTGATGCATTGTAAAGTCTAAGTTTATCTTCTACTAATGAATACTTCATATATGTTCTTAAAACTTGATATCCACTCGTTACAGGCCAACAACCGACTGGCCAAGCGAGGTGGTCATACCATGGCTATCACTCCTCGCCACTACCTGGACTTCATCAACCAGTATGCCAACCTGTTCAATGAGAAACGCAGTGAGTTAGAGGAGCAGCAGATGCACCTTAACGTCGGCCTCCGCAAAATCAAGGAGACTGTCGATCAGGTAAAATTATGGAGTATTATTCTTAATTTTGATGTGTAAAGATTTGACTTGGTCCCTAACAAACCAGCAAGGTGTCAATTTGCCAGTGCTTGTTCTTGTCCCACTTCCTGATTGTTCTGATAACTCCTCAATAAGGTGGAGGAGCTTCGCCGTGACTTGAGAATCAAGAGCCAGGAGTTGGAGGCAAAGAATGCTGCTGCCAACGACAAACTGAAGAAGATGGTCAAAGACCAGCAGGAGGCTGAGAAGAAAAAGGTAGGCAGGAAGAAATGTTTTTCCTAGAAGACAAACATAGCCTTTTGGTATTATAACATGTTGTACAGCTACAGACGAGCTCCATTTAGCTTTGTATTTATTAACTTATGCTGTTACTGCTGTGATTCCAGGTGATGAGCCAGGAGATCCAGGAATCCGTGTACAAGCAGCAGGTGGTGATCAAGGACAAACAGCTGAGAGTCCAAGAGGACCTGGAGCAGGTGGAGCCTGCTGTTATTGAGTCTCAGAATGGTACAGTTGCTTGTTTACTCACGTCTGTTTTCTGAGTGTTTAATTGAGATTTGCATTATAGTACTGTTAAGATAGAGGATTATTTTCCAAGCTTCTTTATCCAATAGTTATAAATACCTCTCGCTTTCTTTTCCATTTCGTTTTTCCGAATTATATTACAGTGCTATTTCAAAGTGATTTTTGTTAACAACTATCTCTGCTTACATCCTCCTTCCATCACTGCCCCTTCCTTTATCATAATCCTTCTTCGCCTGATGTTAATAGCTGTTAAGTCCATTAAGAAGCAGCACCTGGTGGAGGTGCGTTCCATGGCCAATCCCCCCGCAGCCGTGAAGTTGGCCCTGGAGTCCATCTGCTTGCTCTTGGGGGAGAGTACGACAGACTGGAAGCAGATCCGATCCATCATCATGAGGGAGAACTTCATCCCCACCATTGTTAACTTCTCCGCAGAGGAGATTAGGTAAAATGAGAGAGAATGCACTCTGCAATTGTTCACTAAAGAGCACCCTCTCCCTCTTTCTTGTTTCTCCAAACTTCTCCCCCCCACTTACTCCTCCTCTCTTTCAAACACTTTCCTCCTTCCACCTGACTAGCTGTGAGTTCTATTAAGCGGCAGCACCTAGTAGAAGTCCGGGCTATGACCAATCCCCCAGCTGCAGTCAAACTGGCCCTGGAGTCTATCTGCCTTATGCTGGGCGAGGAGACCAATGACTGGAAAAAAATCAGACAAGTTATTATCAGGGACAATTTCATCAGCAACATAATCAACTTTTCCTCTGAGGAAATGAGGTACCGGCGTCAACAGTGTCTGTTTAGTCTTTATCTAATGGAAACTCAAATTATATTTAATCGGTACATTAATCAACCAACATCTGTGATTTATTTTTTCATTGTAGGTTTCTGGAACAGTCTCAGTGGTTGATTTTGTAGAAATAGAACATGAACTGATGGTAACGTGTGGTTGACTGACTGGAATCAATCCTGGATCGTTGTCATTGTCCTGATTTTGCATTTCTCCCTGGAAAGATGATAGAATTTACATCCCAATCCCCAAGCCAAACCAAAATTACATTACTGTAGCCCAATACTATTAATTCATATTAACTTTCTTTTGATTTAACAAGCATTTCTCCACCCCTTACATATAAGTAAATATAGACTGTTAATAGTACTGCTGTTTTCTAACTTCTTGGGCTGTTTCTCCTTTATCCAGTGATTCCATCCGTGACAAGATGAAGAAGAACTATCTTTCCAACCCAGGCTACAACTATGAAGGTGTCAACAGAGCCTCTCTGGCCTGTGGGCCTATGGTGAAATGGGCAATTGCTCAAGTAAGAAGACAAAAATAATGTGAATATTATGACAAGAGGGTGAAAAGGGATGTCCTTTTAATGCATGCCATGTTCTTCCACTCCTTTAGCTCAATTATGCTGACATGCTGAAGCGCTGTGGAGCCTCTGCGCAGCGAACTGCAGAAGCTTGAGGATGATGCCACGGACAACAAGACCAGGGCAGAGGAGGTTGAGCAGATGATCAGAGACCTGGAGTCCAGCATCGCTCGCTACAAGGAGGAGTACGCCGTCCTCATCTCAGAGGCCCAGGCCATTAAGGCCGACCTGGCTGCAGTTGAGGCGAAGGTAACATCAGATAAATGTTTTGCTTCTGTTTTTTTTTCCACTCTGTTTTATTCCACATTGATCTTTTCTCTCAGGTGAATCGCAGCACAGCCCTTCTGAAGAGTCTGTCGGCTGAAAGTGAACGCTGGGAGAAGACCAGTGAGACCTTCAAGAACCAGATGTCCACCATCGCTGGAGACTGTTTGCTCTCTTCAGCATTCATTACCTATGCTGGCTACTTTGAACAGCAGATGAGACAGAACCTGTTCACTACTTGGTCTCATCACCTGCAGCAGGCAAACATCCAGGTACTTGGAAGTGCTGAAGACACATGTATCTACAAATACCATTCCTATTTACGTTAATAGAAACATAATAGATGTTGATATAAAACATTAACATCATATAAGAGGTTATGGCAAAGTTAGGTTTTTAGCTATAGAATACAGGTTATTATTCATACATAGTATTTTCTTTAATCGTTCTTTTTTCAGCAATGTTTCTTACAACCAGCCACAATCACACATTTTGCATTTCCTGTAATCTAATATCCGGACTAAATTTCTCCCACAGTTCCGTACGGATATCGCTAGAACTGAGTACCTGTCCAATGCTGACGAGAGGCTGCGTTGGCAGGCCAACTCCCTCCCAGCTGATGACCTGTGCACTGAGAATGCCATCATGCTCAAGCGCTTCAACAGGTCAATAACTTTATTTTCTGGAATTGTAATGTTGTCTTCAGTGTTTCTTATTACTTTTAGGCTGATTGTTCTGTACCATTGTTCTTTTTAGGTACCCGCTCATCATCGACCCATCAGGCCAAGCCACAGAGTTCATTATGAATGAGTACAAAGATCGCAAGATCACCAGAACCAGTTTCCTGGATGACGCCTTCAGGAAGAACCTGGAGAGCGCCTTGCGTTTTGGAAACCCACTGCTGGTCCAGGTAGGAGCAGTTACTTAACACTGAATTGCAGTTATTGAGCACTCTTTACTTGATCACTGTCACCTGCCCTTTTATTTTCATGGATTTCGTGATTCACACTTTTGTTGCTCTGTAGGACGTAGAAAGTTACGACCCTATCCTGAACCCAGTGCTGAACAGAGAGGTCCGCAGAACTGGAGGACGTGTCCTCATCACCCTTGGAGACCAGGACATCGATCTGTCGCCTTCATTTGTCATCTTCCTCTCCACAAGAGACCCAACGGTGAGTCGAATATCATTCAGCTTTCCTTTGTACATTAGGCACCGTAAATTTAGGGCATTTCCTTGTTGTTCAGTTTTTTTTAATATGGTGTTTCTTGTGTATGCAGGTGGAGTTCGCACCAGACTTGTGTTCCCGTGTGACATTTGTCAACTTCACGGTGACACGCAGCAGCCTCCAGAGCCAGTGTCTCAACGAGGTCCTAAAGGCTGAGAGGCCTGATGTGGATGAGAAACGCTCTGACCTCCTCAAACTGCAAGGTGAGACACTAAGGGGTAGAGGCACCAACACATTGATGGGACAAATCTGGGGATAACGATTAAGCCTTAGATTGATAATGATAATTCAGACTTGAGTCTCTGTGGTAAAATAATGGTCTGAAATCAGAATACCAATTGCTTGCCAATACCAAATACTCCTCTCTCCTTTTAGGCGAGTTCCAGCTTCGCCTGCGTCAGCTGGAAAAATCTCTGCTGCAGGCCCTCAATGAGGTCAAGGGCCGTATCCTTGACGACGACACTATCATCACCACACTGGAGAACTTGAAGAAGGAGGCGGCCGAGGTGACGAGAAAGGTGGAGGAGACGGACATCGTTATGGCAGAGGTGGAGGCGGTGTCACAGCAGTACCTGTCTCTGTCGTCAGCCTGCAGCAGCATCTACTTCACCATGGAGGCTCTCAACCAGGTCTGGATACATGTCAACTTGTTTCAGTATCCTTCATCTGCAAACATATCTCAATATCAAGCTAACTTTTGTTTTACTGTCTTGTTCCAGATGCACTTCCTGTACCAGTACTCTCTTAAGTTTTTCCTGGACACCTACCACACAGTGCTGTATGAGAACTCCAACCTCAAGAACATCACTGACCACTCGCAGAGACTCGCTGTCATCACCAAGGACCTCTTCCAGGTTTGAACCACACGTTTTGAAAACAAGAGGCCCGCTCTCTTTGTTGATGTGAATACAATGGTCATAAATTTGTCTGTTTTCTTGAATGCAGGTGGCATTTAACAGGGTAGCCAGAGGTATGCTGCACCACGACCACATTACCTTTGCCATGCTGCTGGGTAGGATCAGCCTGAAGGGCATAACCAGGTAATACACTAATATTACACCAAAAGTATTGCAAAACTTATAACAAAATAAAAGCTGTAGTCTCAGTTAACATCCACAAGCACTAATCTGAACCATTTTAAATCCATCTCTTTCAGTGAGCCGTCATATGACACAGAGTTCCAGCACTTCCTGCGCAGTAAGGAGATTGTTCTGACGGGCATGTCACTGCCCAAGGTGAAGGGTTTGACCACTGAGCAGAGTGAGGCCATGGTCCGTCTCAGCCGCCTTCCGGCATTCAAAGACCTGGTGGGCAAAGTTGAGGCTGATGATGTGAGTAGTTGCAGATTCTGTTGGTCCATTTAAACTAAATCTGAGCTCACTGATAATCTGAGAGAACCTGCTGATCATTTTGGCTTTGTGTTGATGTTCCAGCAATTCTTCATGTGGATTGAGAGCAACAGTCCAGAGCTGGCAGTTCCTTATCTGTGGGCAGAGGAGAAGCAGTCCAGTGAGTGTATACAGTATTATTTTAATGACAAGTAAGAATAAATAACATGCTGTTCTTTGACCTGTCTTATCTTCCGTTTCAGCTCCCATTGGCCAGGCAGTACATCAGCTGCTGCTGATTGAGAGCTTCCGTCCCGACCGTATGTTGGCCATGTCCCACATCTTCGTCTCAAAGGTTCTGGGAGACACCTTCATGAACATCATCGAGCAGCCTCTTGACCTGGGTAACATCGTGGACAGTGAGGTAACGTCAAATATTTCTTTTGATATTTTTTTGGTCCAGAGCACTTTGCTGTTGCGTGTTGCTGACATGGTTTTTCTTGTGTCTGTAGGTGAAGCCCAGCACCCCAGTGTTGATGTGCTCTGTACCAGGTTATGATGCCAGCGGATTGGTCAGAGATCTCGCTGCGGAGCAGAACAAACAAATCACTTCCATCTCTATTGGTAAGGAAGGAATCAGCTCTGAGGTTTGTTGTTAAGCTAAGTCGACGGCATAAGTGACGATATAAAATGTTTTCTACTGCACACAGGTTCTGCTGAGGGCTTCAACAAGGCCGACAGAGATATCAACACAGCTGTCAAGTCTGGCAGGTGAGTTATGTTGTTAATGTGTATTTGTAAGGGTGTACACTGTATTTTGTTGTACTTATGGCCCGTCTGTTAACGTCCTCGAGGTGGGTGATGTTGGAGAACGTTCATCTTGCCCCTGGGTGGCTGATGCAGCTGGAGAAGAAGCTCCACTCTATGCAGCCTCACGCCAGCTTCCGGCTTTTCCTGACAATGGAGATCAACCCCAAGGTAAACCACATCACTCATCAAGTTATTTTAAACATTTTATGATGTTGATGTAGCTCTAGTCCCAAACTTCTTGTTCTTTTACCTTCGTTAAATTCTCATCACTGTGTTTTCCTGCCAGGTGCCTGTGAATCTGCTCCGTGCAGGTCGGATCTTTGTGTTTGAGCCTCCTCCAGGTGTCAAGGCCAACATGCTCAGGACTTTCAGCGGCATCCCTGTGGCTCGCATGTGCAAGGTGAATTGAATTTGTCTCTCAATATATATTTCATAAGTTAAATCGTCAATCACCTACATGCGCTCTCTATACATTTACTTCCTGAATAACTCTCCCCCCCCCCCCCCCCCCCATGTTTCTTCAGGCTCCCAACGAGCGTGCACGTCTGTACTTTCTGCTGGCTTGGTTCCATGCAGTCATTCAGGAGCGTCTGCGCTATGCACCTCTGGGATGGTCCAAAAAATACGAGTTCGGAGAGTCGGACCTCCGCTCTGCCTGTGACACCGTTGACACCTGGCTGGACGACACTGCTAAGGTAGCGGAATATTGCACAAATTCTACAAACTGCTTTAAATGTGTCGGCATGAAAATGATTTGCTGTCAGTTGAAACTTGCATCAACAGTCCATAAGTTGATTTATTACTTACTGCCTGACCCAAATAATCAAATCACTGATCAGTTTTGACTCATTGATGTAAAACCACTTTCCAAACACGCACAGGGTCGTCAGAACATCGCACCAGACAAGATCCCCTGGGCGGCTCTGAAAACCCTGATGGCTCAGTCCATCTATGGCGGCCGCATCGACAACGAGTTCGACCAGCGCCTGCTCATCACCTTCCTCGACCGCATCTTCACCAAGAGAAGCTTCGACAGCGAGTTCAAACTGGCTCTGAAGGTTGACGGACACAACGATATCAAGATGCCTGATGGCATTCGGTCAGTTTTATTTAACCTTTTCCCTGTGGTGTTAGATTGAAAGACATTTCCTGCTGAACTCAACCAGTAAAGATTCCCTGTCTTGTTGATTTTGTTTCAGGCGTGAGGAGTTCATGCACTGGGTTGAGATGCTTCCCGACACTCAAACTCCATCTTGGCTTGGATTGCCTAGCAATGCTGAGAAGGTCCTGCTCACCACTCAGGGTATGATGCTGCAACTGGTCGTCTTCATCGTCTGTACTGTTGTGTTTTGTCACAGCAAGTGGAACGCAGCACATCGTCACTCTTCTTCCTCAGTCGGCTGGACAGATGAACCATTAACAATCTCTCCCTCTCTCTGTTCTAGTGTTTTAACTCTTACTTTGACAGGCTGTCACGGTGCAGTGAAATGGTCGAGATTTACATCTGCTTTGGGCAGAACACTGTTCGTGGTGGCAAAGAAAATGTTCAGGGTTCTTCTTCCGCTGATTTCTCATCAGTTAACTTCACTAGTTAGTTTCACAAGTATCTCCTAGTTGTAATTTTGTGTGTCATAGTCCTGCATTTCAGTTTAGCTGTAGCTCACAGCCATCATGCTTTAGAAGGTGCTCTGCCCAAAGGAAGGGTGTGCGTGTCCTCACCCTCCAGCAGCTGTATTTCACAGCCATCATGTCGCTTTGCTAAGATACCATTCCCATCCCACCACCATGTCAGGATTCAAACCTGCCACAAATCTCCCCATCCCCTTTGCTCCCCATCAAATCCTCCATTCTTGTTTCGTCACCTCCGACACACTCCCCTTGTACCTCCCTCCACACTCCCTCTATCCTCACTCCCGTCCCTTAGTTACCCCTCAAAACCTCACTCCCTACATTAGTTACATTCATTTCTTTTACAGGTCCAGTCATGAATGCGGTTATTTATGCATTTGGGATTCATGTGTTTGTTGGAAATGCTGCCTTATTCCTTATGTGTTTAATCCGACCCAGTGTAGTCCTAATTTCTTTGTCTGCCACTATTTCTTTTTTTTTTGCCTTTTTTAATTGAAGGATCCTTGAGGTAAGCTTCATGTTTCTTTGTACCACAATTAATTTATTTTCCTCCTACCTCCCACCATGGCCTTGTTTTTCCACCTCCCTCCCCGCTCACATGCTCCCTCCGCCGGGCTGCGCAGGCACTGACATGATGGGTAAGATGCTGAAAATGCAGATGTTGGAGGATGAGGATGACCTTGCCTATGACACGGAGAAGAAGGAGCGCACTGCATCCACGTCCGACACCCAGCCCGCCTGGATGAGGACCCTTCACACCACTGCCTGCAACTGGCTGCAGCTCATGCCGCAAACAGTCAATCCGCTCAAACGCACAGTAGAGAACATCAAGGTAATGGCTGAAATAAGAGGAATGTTGGTTGGGGAACAATCTTCTAGAGACATCAACATTTCAACATTATTGGAAAGAACTTATGTTTGATAGATTCTTGTGTTTGACTCGTGAGGTAACGAGACGTTTACTTACTCACTTGGCCTCGTGTGTCACTAGTTCCTCTGTATTTGATGAATTATCCTCTTCCTCCACCACAACCACCAGGACCCACTGTTCAGGTTCTTTGAGCGTGAGGTGAAGATGGGCTGCAAGATGCTGCAGGAGGTCCGCCAGGATCTGACCGATGTGGTGCAAGTGTGCGAGGGCAAGAAGAAGCAGACCAACGACCTGCGCACACTCATCAGCGAACTTGTTAAAGGTAAACTTTCACATTTTCACTCAGCTTTGTTTATGTTTTTAACTAGATTTAACTAAATTAAATAATATGGGGATTCAACTGAACTAATTTCCTTTTCTTGACAGGCGAGCTATTACTGAACAGATTATGCTTTGAGTGAATAACAAACGTGTATATATCTGTTTGTTTGTCTCTGTAGGCATCCTCCCTCGCAGCTGGTGTCGCTACACAGTCCCAACTGCCATGACTGTGATCCAGTGGGTGGCAGACTTCAGTGAGAGGATCAAACAGCTGCAGCACATCTCCCAGGGAGCTGCCAGTGGGGGAGCAAAGGAGCTGAAGGTAGCTTGGTTCACCTGAGTCTTAAATAGTGCGATAGATTCCGCAAAAACTGCCAGAGGCACTCACGGTACTGTTATATCCCCCTTCTCTTTCCGTCCTCCGCTTCACCAGAACATCCACGTGTGCCTCGGCAGCCTGTTTGTACCAGAGGCTTACATCACCGCAACCCGCCAGTATGTGGCACAGGCAAACAGCTGGTCTCTGGAAGAGCTGTGTCTCGAGGTTAATGTCACCACTGCCCAGGGCACCCCCCTGGACGCCTGCAGCTTCGGCATCAAAGGTCAGAAAAACAGAGCTCAAAGTAATATAGAGTTTTACACTGCTGTTAAGTGAGGTTCCAAATTGTCTTTAGAAATACCTATAAAAGTAGAATTATTTCCATGAAAAACAGTTTATCTTGCCTATGTCACAATGTTAATGAGAGATCATTGAAGGGGCTCTGTCTTGGCCCATGTCCCACCCTCCATTCAAGTTTCCAGGAAATCTTGTGTAGTAATTTATTTAGGTAACTAAAGAAAGGAAAAGCTCCTATTAAATGCTCTTTTAAAATCCAGTTTGTCATCACAAGATAAGAGAGTTGTATTATTATATTGTTTCTAATGTCGAACATGCTCACTGTTTCTCTCAGGTCTGAAACTGCAGGGATCTATCTGTGCCAACAACAAGCTGTCTCTGTCCAACACCATCTCCACGGAGCTGCCTCTTACTCAGCTCCGATGGGTCAAGCAATGCAGCACCGAGAAGAGACACATGGTATGAATACAGACACACAACGACACGTCTTTCTATGAAATGTGTATTCTCAAAGCATTTAGAAAATCGTTTTGCTGTCTGCATCTAATTTCTTTCCCCTTCCGCCCACCACAGGTGACTCTGCCCGTTTACCTGAACTTCACCAGGTCGGACCTCATCTTCACCGTCGACTTCGACATCGCCACCAAGGAAGATCCACATAGCTTCTACGAGCGTGGAGTCGCTGTCCTGTGCACCGAGTAAACAACCCAAGTCATTCCTAAAGACCAGAGAGTCTTGTCTACTTATCCCACACTTAATCACGTACCTATTAACCACCATTTATAAAGTAGTGTGTAGTCAGTATTAAATGTAGTAAGACATTTGTGGAGCAGTAACACACATGTAGTCATTCTTAATGTTTTTGGAAAGTGTCTCAGAAGGTCGGGGGAATGTTGTCAGATGGTAAAGGGTGAGGAAAATGAAATGTGGGAAAAGAGAGTTGAAAGAAAAAAGTGTTTTTATGAAGGAATCTGTATGTTTTTAGATTGAATAAAGCCACAATGGAAGGAAGATGAACTGCATCGATGACTTCAGTCTCATTTTTAATAGTGAAATATTTACTGTGTTCATTTTTTGAATAAACTAGAGTAATATACAGCCGGAGCCAATTTAAAATGTCACTACTTGTGATGGGAATAAGGGATTTATAATAGGGGGAATCCCATTGTTGTTTATATATTCTGTAAATCTCAGTATAAACCCATTGACCTCATGCAAGTCCTGTTCTACACATTCTTTGATTGTAGAACATTTGATCAAATAGTATTATTCAAATATTTATGGAAACATTCTGGAGTCTCCACTGTTAAAGCTTGACTTCATATTCAATGTGCTGCTGCCACCTGCTGGTCAGGATGAACTTTAAAAGCAGGAAGTCCCAACACTTGATTGACACAATAACAGGATATAGGAGTTAAGACCTTGCCTACAACAAACAACACACTCTTGTATGTTTGTCAAAACTGAATAGGACTAATTAAGTTGTACCTTTTTATCGATAATATTGATTTCCATGAGGAATTCACAGTAGTAGTACAATAGGCTGTATAGATTTATAGGACTCTAGTCTGCAAGAGAACTGACATGAACAATTTATTTTCCAGAAAGAACCCCCCCCCACACACAGCAGAGGCGTCCAAAATGACAGAAATGGTGTTAGAACAATGTCTGAAATTGATGAATGTGATGTGTCCTCATTTAGTTCAGCTTCTCACTGACACAGCCTTGTTTCGTACTGCTGGACTCATTCATTTCATTCACATAAAGACACCAATTATCCTGACCTGTTTGTGTTTGAAATGTGGGAGGAAAAACTAGGGCACCCGGAAGAAACCCACTGAGACAGAGGGACACACTGGAGAATAATTCAATATTGGTTTTTTTTCTATATTTAGGTCAAATTGTAGAAAGTAAAGCATATTATTGCGAGAACATTGGATTTTAAGGAGCATCTCTGACCATTTCGGGGGAGCTGTTGCTGTTTGAATCAGGAGGGGCTCATACTGAATGTTTCTTCATTGACGGAGCGTGTCCTGGATGTTGGGTCTGTCATTAGGATCAGGTTACCATGGTAATTCCTCCAAACAAAACAAAAACGTGGTCAAACAGACTTATCACCTGCGAGTGTGCAAAATTACTCAAGGTAGAAAAATAAATCCAAATGCATTTTTCAATGTACAGTATGTCATTAAACCTCATTTTAAAGCTTTTAATATCACAGAAGAACTTCATTCTGTCACGTCCATCATCAGATGGGTCTAACATGGTTCGGATGCAGAGTCTCCCGCCTCTTCCTCCCCCATGTTGACGACACACTGCCTCTTCCTTTGCCCCACTTCCACCACTTCGGCTCCAGGGAGGCCGAGCTTTCTCTTGTACAGAGATCTGAGGTCACACGGGCTGGGGGATCTCTCCGAGGAGCTGTCCAGCATCCAGGACGAGCCCCTTCCCACCGGGGTGAGGGGTCCTGGCATGTGGGGCGTTGAGGATCTCGAAGCGAGCAGGCCTGAATCATGAAGCTGCAACTCGATATCCATGGTTTGGGCGCATGCTGGGGAATCGTTTGTCTTTTTTGCTGCAAGATCTCCACAGACTTCCCTGTCGCTGTGGGAGGGCAGAGTGTGGAGCTCATAGACCCACAGCTCAGAGTCACTCCCACATTTCATCTGGACGTCCACAGGATGCTGCAGCTGCGGCGCTGTCGCAGGATCTCTCGTCCCATCTTTCATCACGTCTCTGAGGGCAACAGAAGCAGGGTGGTGGAGGATAAATCTCCTGCTGCGGCCCAGGAACCGACGCCCACCTCCTCCTCCTCCTCCTCCGCCCTGCTGCCGTGTTCGCCTAACATCGAAGTGTGACTCATCAGAATCCTCAGAGCTGCCGTCGTACGGGTCCAAAAACTACAAGTATAAGCACACAGACAATCACATGAACACATAGGAGAGCAGCAGGATTTTTGATACATGAAAGGAGTGTAATAATATTAATACTAACTGTTGTCATTTTAACAACCTGTCTGACAAGTGCTCCTGGTCTTTCTCTAACCTTCCCTCCACCTCTCCCCTCTCTCTCCCCCATTTCTCTCCTCACCCCAACCGGTTGGGGCAGATGGCCGCCTCACACTGAGACCAGTTCTGGTGTCTTCCTGTTAATATAGTTTTCTTCTCTCCACAGTCACAAAGGTCTTACTCCTTGGGTTGGGTTTGTCTACGAGGTCTGAACCACCAACTATGTGAAGAACCTTGAGATAATGCATGTACGGGATTTGGCGCCAAGCAAATAAAAGTGAATTGAATTACCAGAGAAGAGCAGCCATGTCTTGCCACAGGTTTCAGTGGCTTCAGTGTCCGACGCAGTGTCCCACTCTCCGGGGCGCTGCTCACACATCCCTGTTCAGGGAGGACGTCAGAGATCTTCGGTTTGTTTGTGAGCAAGATGGCACAAAAACAACAGAATGGATCACCATGAAACTTGGTGGAAGGATGTGGGTCAGGAAAGAAGCCATTTAATTTTGGTGTGGATCCAGGGATGTTGTTTACTTCTTTTTTGACACTATCACTGCTTCACCTGGACGGGGACCTGATATCTATGATTGTGTGAGATTTGGTGCAGCTTGATTGAATTTAAGGAGACTGTTGGGCTCTCTACTGAGTTCATTTTCAAATTAGAAAAGCTCAGTGCATGCTGGTACTGAGGTAACAGATATACAGGGTCGGTCTCTGGGGAGGGGAATAAAATATGATGGAGACATACAATGTAAAATGTTATCTCTGGAACTGGGCTTAACCTCTTTTTAAACATCACCACTTCTCCTCTTGTGCTCGACTAAACAAAAACCATACCATGGTGCTGGTGTCCGACCATCTGGGACTGATTTCTGAGTCAGTGTCAGTGCTGGACTCCACTTTGCACAAGTCCTGACAGGAAACACAGGTCACTACAGTGCACATGCATGACGGTGAATTGATTCAGATTCTCTGACATGAGCTGAACTTATCTCACCATGTATTTGAAAGCAAGTTGCTCCATGTTGCTTGGTGTGTGTCTCTCAGCGGGATCTGCAATAATAAGCACATTCAAACGCAGCAAATATCACAAACTGCAGGTGCATGTTTTGCTGAAGAAGGTGTTAAATCAATGCATAGTGATGCAGTAGCAAAATCCCAATAAGATAAATATCTCAGAGCTCATGTTTCAGCATTTAACATTAGTTTGGGGACATTTTAAACTAAAAGAAACCCTGATACCCACCTGGGAGTGAGAGTCTTCTTCTTCTCCTGCCAGGTGCCTGATGTGAGACCATGTGTTTCCACAGGTGAGAGCACGAGCTGGAAAACACTCGTTTAGACATTTTAACAAAATAAAACGTCCGGTGTTTGCTTTTTCAAAATAAAATATATTTCTAGCCCCGATTTCTTTATTATTTATATTGTCTATATTATTACATATACGTTTTGTGAATTATATAATATATATTATATAAAACACATTTAAAGATATATAGGAAGCTGGATTAAGTATAAAATAATTAGTAATTAATGATTTATGGAGAAGTTTGTACTTCTCACTCCTTTTTCGAATTCAGATCAGTTTCAGTATCAAATAATATTTTTTTCTGTTTGTGTTTGTTTCACTTGTTTGTATAATTTCTCTATGTTTAAAAGCAGAGACATTTTTTACAGTTAAATATTTCAACCACTATCACCAAAATAAACAAAAATAAGTGAATTTATCCGGTTTATATATTGACTATTAGTAACATGTGGTTAAAACGTGTAATCCTACACAGTTCTAGTTTAAAGTTGGGGCAGTTCATTACAGCCTCCTCCACCACCACCACTTCCCCGGTGAACCGTCGGGTGAGGGACCGGGAGAGGAGCACCGGCCGCTCGGTTCCTCGCGCCCCCTCCGCCCGTGCGTAAGATCCGGCCTGGGTGGGGGGGGGGGGGGGGTGGAGAGGGATGAATGTTAATTTCAAAGATGGCGGCGGAGGGAGGAGGGAAGGAGATGAACGAGATCAAAACTCAGTTCACCACCCGGGAAGGCGTCTACAAGCTCCTCACGCACTCCGAATACAGCCGCCCGAACCGGGTGCCTTTCAACTCGCAGGGCTCCAACCCCGTCAAGGTCTCCTTCGTCAACGTCAACGACCAGTCGGGCAACGGCGACCGGATCTGCTTCAATGTGGGCCGTGAGCTCTACTTCTACATCTACAAAGGCGTCCGGAAGGTAGCGTGCTAACGTCAGCGGGGGATCCGGGGTACCCGCCGGGGCACACCGGCTGCTAGTCGGGGTGTCCGGGGGCACAGTCGGCCGCGTTAAGCGACTCTGGCCGGTGCTTGACTTTCAAATTAGCTTGTTAGCTCGTAGCTAGGGTGTCGGCTAACCAGCGCTATTGGCTAACGCTAGCAAGCCAGCGGCGACACCGGGGCCAGCGGCTAAAGTCCGCTCCCCAGCCGCGTCAACAGTGTTTGAGTCCGGCTGGGTCGCGAGGCTCCTCTCGGTGAAGTTGTCATTTTGATTGATTTGAAGCTGTCAGGGCTGTGAGTGCTGCGGTGATGGTGGGTGGTATACTGACACCTGTCGACGCCCTGTGGCTGACAGGTGTGGACACATCGCGGTTCTATGGTGCTCGGGACACTCGTTTGGCTAAACAGGCTAATTGCTCACGTCACCCCGTTCATTTAACGACAGTTGGCTCTAAAAACACGTCTGACCAACCTGAGCTAACTTCCTGTGCTGGTTGGGGAAGTGCAACAAGGTGCAACTCCTCCATTTTCCCAGTGTCATCTCTACTCTGTGCGGTTGTCGTGTCACCAGCACGTCATGGACTCCACTAACTCGTGACAGTCTGATGGTTCCCTAGGTAAACAGAAGGGTTGTGGACTAGTGGGGATCACGTGACGACTTGTTTATGATGAGTTGCCCCCAGCGTCCAGGTGCCATGTTGGAGAGGCCTGCTAATAAACTGGCTTTCTGTCACTTGATTTAGAATCGCGGCTTCTGTCACAAAATGGTTTCGAGCCGAGTGCACATCGCAGTCTTGACTGGAAGCAGCTGACACAGAAACACGTGGCTGTCATGTGTGAGATCACATCAACAGACGGGTTCAAATCCGGAACTGCGTGGAAATAATAGCGACCCCCGACTTGTCGATCTTCGCAGTTTGACAGGAAAAAAAAAAAGGAAGGTTCTACGTTTTATTCCCAATCCATCATCTTATTGATTCCTGGGGTGGAGTGGCTGTTTCTTTTCTCTGACGTGTTTTGCTGGAGGTGGCTGCAGGTTT
Organism: Verasper variegatus; assembly: GCA_026259375.1. Lineage (NCBI taxonomy): Eukaryota > Metazoa > Chordata > Actinopteri > Pleuronectiformes > Pleuronectidae > Verasper > Verasper variegatus. Next base: position 15,364,232 of record CM048049.1, read on the forward strand.
AAAACTTAAAAAAAAAAAACTGACTCATACAGCTCGTGATGATGCTGCTTTTTCTTTTTAGTGCATGTCTGCAACTTTCTTACTTTAAAATGAGTCATCGCAGGCTTGTTATTCATGACTTTAGGAGATAATGTCAATGCCGTCCTTGCTATCTTCGGGCGTAAGAGCAGTTTTATTAAAACCTTTTGTCCTTGCTTTGACATTTTGAGTCTCTGAGGTGAGACATAAACAACTCAGTGTCACCTCTACCAGCAGAGGAGGAACCACTGAATCATCATCTTCCACTCAAAAGAATTTTCCATTCTACCAGCAGCATGAGCTGTAACTCATTAACAGATGGAACTACTGTTATACTGGTTCTCTGCGGTTTATGTTCAGGTCGTCTCGTGCATATGATGGCCGGCACGTAACCATCAACAGAGAAAAAATATAAACCTCCGTACTTCCTGATATTGGGTGACCTTCAAGTTATTTGTCACACTTTGGTTACAAGACATTTAAATTAATAAAGGTCTTCTTACAAATCAGGTAAATAACGATGGCTCAGCTGCTATGAATTCCCTTTCATTGCGTTTGAGATAAAGCACAGGAACAAAACATGATTACATCATGTGACAGTTTGACCCACAGCAGCTTTTGTCGTGCAACAAAGTGCATACTTGTTTCTGGGTTTCAAAGATCGCAACACTCACCCCGTGTGTGTTTTCACGTCTTTTCTTGTCAGGCTGCTGACCTGAGCAAGCCCATCGACAAGCGCATCTACAAGGGGACGCAGCCCACCTGCCATGACTTCAACCACCTCACGGCGACGGCAGAGAGCGTGTCCCTGCTGGTGGGTTTCTCAGCGGGACAGGTACAGCTCATTGACCCCATCAAGAAGGAGACGAGCAAGCTGTTCAACGAGGAGGTGGGTGTCTGAAGACGCAGACGGTGGATTAGAAGAGTTTTGAGTACAGTGTTTACTACAAGTATCTGGTGCTCGTCAGTAGAGGAAGAGATCTTTGGAGTTAGTATGAGTATTCCTCCTGAACTCAAGGATCAACTTAATATTGTTAAAACGTCTTCCTTGTTCTTCCTTGTTCTTATGTTGAATTTAAAGAATGTGAATGACAAAAAGTTCAAGGCTTTCAAAGAATTTCCGAACCCTTTCTTGCACTTAAAGCTACTTTTGTGTTTTACCTGACGAGCACTTTAAAACCAAATATTACCAAGTGTTGTAAGACTTGTAAGACTTCTATGTGAAATATGATAATATACTTCTAATATGAAATATTTTACTGACATTGTCTTTCCCTCTCCTTCCGTTCTCTCCCTCCCTTTCTGCCTCTAAAACCTCAACCTTCCCTCTCTCCTGCCAGAGACTAATAGACAAGTCCAGAGTAACATGTGTGAAATGGGTGCCGGGCTCCGAGAGCCTGTTCCTCGTCTCCCACTCCAGTGGAAATATGTACCTGTACAACGTGGAGCATACCTGTGGCACCACAGCACCGCACTACCAGCTGCTCAAACAGGGGGAGAACTACTCTGTACACACGTGTAAGAGTAAATCCACGCGGAACCCTCTCCTCAAATGGACAGTGGGCGAGGGAGCTCTGAATGAGTTTGCCTTCTCTCCAGACGGGAAGTTCCTGGCCTGTGTAAGCCAAGACGGCTTCCTACGGGTCTTCAACTTTGACGCTGTTGAGCTTCACGGCACCATGAAGAGCTACTTCGGTGGCTTGTTGTGTGTGTGCTGGAGCCCTGATGGAAAGTACATAGTCGCGGGTGGCGAGGACGATCTAGTGACTGTGTGGTCGTTCTTGGACTGTAGAGTCATCGCCCGAGGTCATGGGCACAAGTCGTGGGTGAGTGTGGTGGCATTTGATCATTACACCACCAGCGTGGAAGAGAGTGACCCGATGGAGTTCAGCGGCAGCGACGAGGACTTCCAGGATCAGATGATCCACTTCGGACGAGACCGGGCCAACAGCACGCAGTCTCGTCTCTCCAAGCGCAACTCCACGGACAGCCGGCCTGTTAGTGTGACATACCGGTTTGGCTCCGTGGGCCAGGACACTCAGCTGTGCCTATGGGACCTCACTGAGGATATCCTTTTCCCGCATCTTCCGCTCTCACGGACACGGACACACACGAACGTGATGAATGCTACCAGCCCTCCTCCTGCGGGTGCTACAATAATCACTAACACCTCTAGTAACGCTACTAATGGAAACAACAGTGGTGCCAATACTCCTGGCATTAACTCTCTCTCGACCGCATTACCGCGCTCCAACAGCCTACCCCACTCAGCCGCCACCACCACCGCCACAACGACGACGGCAAACAATACCAACAAGGCCGGCAGCGGTGGTGGAATCGGCAGTGGAATTATGGACAGTGCCATCGCCACGGGCGTGAGCCAAGTTTGCCACGCTGTCCCTCCACGATAGGAAGGAGCGGCACCCAGAGAAGGACCACAAACGCAACCACAGCATGGGTCACATCAGCAGTAAGAGCAGCGACAAGCTCAACCTGCTGACAAAAACCAAAACGGACCCCGCTAAGACTCTGGGCACGCTGCTGTGCCCGCGCATGGAGGAAGTGCCCCTCCTCGAGCCCCTCATCTGTAAAAAGATAGCACACGAGAGACTGACTGTACTCATATTTTTAGAGGACTGTTTAGTGACTGCTTGTCAGGAGGGATTTATTTGCACATGGGCGAGGCCAGGCAAAGTGGTAAGTTCTTTTTAACGTAGGAAATGTGGGGGGAATTAGAAGTGGTGATGTTGTTTGTCAATCTTTAGCCGTCCTAAAACCAATTGATGGGCTGTAACTGAAAGTCGAGACGTGTTCTCAAAGCTTAAAACAAACATTTTTAGCTTTTATAGTCAGAATGTGAGTGTCTCTGCAGGCGGGCGAGTAACATATCAGACTTTAGCGTTCAGCTGCTTTCCAGTTAAAAGATATAACCAACGCTATTCCAAATTTAAAGTCTGGCTATTTAATACATTCTGATAAGAAAGACTTCCTGTGTAGACCTGTGAGGGGAAATATGTTAATCCATAAGAGGCGCGTTCATTGGTTCATCATAATCATTCCACAAGGCATAGCCGAGAAGTCATCCTGCCTACACTCATGTTTTCAGCTTTTCTGCAAATTGCTACTTTGCCCTAAGAATCTCTGCAGTCTCTCACATGCTTACACCTTAATATGTACTAGTCCCTGAATTCTTTACCCCTCTAGACTGTTTGCTTTTGTCTATGTTTTAAGAGCTTTTGACAGAGCCAGATGCATATTAGTCAACACGTTGAACCCATCCAGCAGTGTGAAGGTTAGTTAGTCCAGTGAGAGGGTCACTTTTAACCAATCGGACATTGGCAGACATTCAGCAAATGTCTCTGAAGTGAAATTAAGAACATCACCATGATATTAAGGTGTTTTTATATTTTGCCAATTAATAACCTGTAAGACTATTGTCTATGGATCAGGATCACACTCACTAGTGGGATTTTGGGACTAGAGTATTGTTTTTTAATGTCTTCTGGAGCAAATACGATGCAAAATAACCTCATATTCAGTTTGGGGCAGAATAAAAAGTTCAGCCACAACATTGAAACTGGTTTTAAAGCAACAACCCTCTGCAGCCACACAAGTGATCAATGCTGTTGGGCTCCATGTCTGAGCAATGAAGTGGTTTTTCGTGTAGAGAGAGAGAAAAAACAAAGAAAGCTTATCAATGTGATGACCGGAGTTCTGACTGCGGATATACCCATGATCCCCGGCTTCCTGAACCAGAAGATCTGCAAAAACACCAATCTCTGTTTAGAATTCTTCACATATTAAAAGTTTCCTCTGAATATTGGAGATAAACACTGTTTTTATCAGTAATGTGATTTGAAACTTTATTTTGTAGTTTGAGTTATTTTCCATGGTTTTATGGCTTCGCTACGTCAAAAATACTCCGATAAACCACAACATGAAAACCAGTTTTAATGCTGTTGCTGATCGGTGGATACAAACCACTAAACACAAACAAGAGGTGAAGAGGCAGTGGTTGAGGTCAGTCTTTGGAGAAAAGTGTGATGAGTATTAAACAATCAGAAAGAGATTCCAACAAACTTTATTTTATATTGTTAAGGATTTGGTGCTAAAGAGGAGAGAAGCGATAGAACTGTAATAACTGATTCAAGTCAGTGTGCCCTTGAAAGTCTCCTCAAAGGTCAGAGCAGGGCGTCAAAAAGCAAGGCGATGGTCCAATCCCGAGTACAAGAGAAGTGCCTTGATCGAGCAAACCTCTCAGAAGCAGCGTTAGTCTCCCAGCGTACACTCTGCATCCACTTTGCTGTGCACAGCCTTTTAATCAAGCGCAGGGGACTGTGATGGGGAAAGAGGAGGCTAGAGGCTGACTTTCCTTTTCAAAGAGCGATTTGTTGCTTGGTTCTTTTCTTTTCTTTCTTTTTTTGCTACAGTATGTGAACTTTCCCAATGCAAATCTCCTTGTTTTCCTTTTTCCAGGGTTTATTGTCATCCCAAAACCAAGCCAGCTCTCCCAGTGGAACAGTAGTATAGCCACAATATTTCTGCTGCTAAAGAACCCTGCAACCCAGAGTCTGATGCTGCTCTTCACCCTGCAAGCATTGCAAGTTTTCCTTTTCTTTTATACCCCTCCTACCTCCCGATATTTTTTTGTTTATGGCTTTTCTGTTTTCCGTTTATCACTCACTTGAGGATTGAAGGAAGAAAAAAGTGGTGCATTTGTGGACTATGTACTTTTTCTTTTTTTCTGGAGTTTTAACGCATTTTAGATTCTTTTAAAAAAAAAAAATGTATTTCTTTCACGTCAGATCTCATCGGACTGTTGTCCCCTCTGGAATTCAGGCTTGGCTTTTGCTAGATGCGAACCAGACAAACTGTGGCTTGAGAGTAAAGAGATAGTTCATTTGATTTTCATTATGGGGGTTAACCTTGTGACGTAGCCCAGCCGGGGGGGGGGGGGGGGGGGCGCTCGGGGGTGGTCACAGACTCCTATGGACTTCGAGTGAACTATCCTTTTATGACCAAGTGCGTGAGCATCTGAAAATTTTGCATCCATCCACATTCACCCTCCACTTCTGTCTGCTCTCGGGTAGAATCCCCCCTTCGATGACTTTGCACTGATTTTGTTAGTTAATTCGTTGTTTGTTTTTATAACTACTCTAATGGAACAAAAAAAGAGAGAGAGAGGGTTGAGGACTGCCTTGTTACACTCGGCTTTAACATCCTCAATCAGGAAATCTGAATCTATCAAGCTTGATGCTGCAATCATAGTCTTTTTAAAGAAAAAAAAATGTTTGCACTTAAATTAGTTTATTAGAAGAGAAAATGGCTTTACATTTTTGGGTGTGCTCAGAACTCACTGATGGCTAATACAGTAGGTGATGAAAAATGATTTTAAAAAAAACTATTAAAACCTTTATCTATTTAGCATTTATTTTAATATTATTTCAGATTCAAATCTGCTCTGTATCATAATGTGTATATTGTAATAAATTGATCTGATGGGGGCCTAAGCAAACTACCATTACGGCAGTGGAAGTTTTGTCATTGATAGTTATATTTCTAAAGCCTAAAGTATACATATTAATAATATTAAAATAATCTTGAATACACTGTTTGCTGTTCTTTTCTTTTTCCACCCACATTTACTGTGTTGACACAACAAAGCTGTAATGCCTCTGGCGTGAAAGCGGCTTACGAGGTCATGAAAAGTATTGCACGCAAATGAGCTGTCAAGTATGGAAGACTCAGGAAGTCTCACAGAAAATGGCTGAATCCCAAAAGACTTGGTGCCTCAGTCACAAAAATAAGAAAACACAGATCCTCCAACATGTCTCAGAAGGATTTTAACCGCAGCCCCATGAAAAATGTTCAGATACTGACGAGTATTTCACACTTGACACAAAGACATTCTGATGTAGAAATGATTTTACATTTACCTCTTTATTAAACATTAAAAAATAATCACAGTTTATCAATTTCAGCACGTGTGTGTCCGGAGTAGGTGCAGACACATCAGAGATTAAATTATTAAGAATTTCAGGTTAATAACAACAACATACAAACGATACTAGATTCCTTCTTTTTTTTTTACTGTGATAATCCATCACAATAAAGTGCAGATTTTGTCACGGTTCGTTATTTATGAGCTCACAGCTCCAAAGGGAAATATTACTTTTTAAAGCCACATTGTTTTAAGTGAGGGGGTATGAGGGTATTAGTGAAGCTACATTCTGAACATAGCAATACAAAATAACCTGCAATATTAGAATATACAAATACATTTTTCATGTACATAACTGATCTAAAAAGTAATGTTTTTGTTATTCACTTCCAATTGTGTCTTTTTTGTGGTTTCCATTGTTTGTTTAATTTTATTTATACCTGGGTGACAAAATGTGCCTTTAAATGACTTCTCCTAATAGTGTAGAATAATTGTGAACCCCTTACTGTGAATGTTTCTGCTGTTTGCTTTTGCACAGGAAGACTTCTGCCCCTCGAATCAGTTTCTCTGGAGAAAATGATTCACTGTTACTGCAAGGAGACTATTCCAATATAAATTACCTCATATTTTACCTATGACACATTTTCAACCCTGCCCTTGGACTTCCTCATGTTTCATTTCCTGACAACTTTGAATCACAGCTTATTGATTAAAGCTGCTGTGTGTAATTTTATTTTTGTGATGCTTCCTTCCAATTCTAAGTATTTTAGGTTTGTCACACTATTTTGTGGGTTAGGGTTTTTACACTTGAATCAGATTGTAGAGACTATGCATTTCAGTGATTGGTTGATTACAGCCATAATATGCATATCTAATAGTTTGTGTTCAAAATAACAATTGGAACAAATCGAAAGGATGTGGCACCTATTTAAAGTCACTATTCTTTTTTTTTTACAATAAGTTGATCATGTTCCTTGTCAAAATGTTGCACCATTTAAAGGTTCAGTGTGTAGAATTTAGTGACAGCTAGTGGTGTAGTTGCATGTTGCAGCTGAATACCCTCACCTCACCCTCCCCTTCCAAACATGAAAGAACCTGTGGGAGCCTTCAGTTGTCATTAAAAACTCAAAAGGTGTTTAGTTTGTCCAGTTTGGGCTACTGTCAAAAACATGGCGGCCTCCGTAGAGAGGACCCGCTCCTGATATAAATATAAAGTATTTAAATTTAAAGGGCCCATTCTAGGGTAAAGAAAACAACATCACAATGATTATTTTATATTCAATTTCTGCCAATAGATCCCTTTGACCTAAATCTTACACACTGGACCTTTAAGTTCTTTTTACTTATTGTCAAATATCGTATTGCTTAGCTTGTGTAAGAGGCTTAGATTGAAGTGTCCACAGCTGTAAACATGAATGACCTGACGGGGTCGAGTGAAGCTAAACAAACTCATCCTCAGTCCAACATAATAGTCTAGTACCTGTCTGTGTAGGGATCACACTGAACAGTTCGCTGTCGTGGGCGTTATTGGTAAGTTGACGGACTCATTCTTCGTTGCATATCTTTCTCAAACATCTTTGCGTTGCTTTACACATCTCAACATCAGGGCCGTCCAAACACTGTCCTCCGTTTCCTCTGTACAGTAAGAGGCTCAGAGTTTAAATCTGAAGCTGACGTGTTTTTGGCTCAGTAGCCTCGGTGTTTCCTGTCCAGAGGTGGCATGCAGTAGGTCTTCAAAGCTGCGTGGTGTGACTCATCCCGGGGCTGCAGAGAGAGAGGAAACGCAGGCTCAATGCCAAATCAAGGCCGTTGTTGAAAACATAACAAGGCACTTGTTTGGCTATATAAACTATGCATCCCCCCTTTTTCCTTTATACAACATCGTGATTTATCTTCTGATATGTCAAACAAACCTGTCAGCTGTGTTTACATTTCCTCGGTGCCCTTGGTTGATGTGAATGATTCATAAAATGAAAAAAGCCTGACGCCTGTGTATAGCACTCCTGCGTTTACCTTGGTCAACAGTGACTGGCACTTCTTGGACTGTGAGGGCTGGCAGTGTGCCTCGCTGAGTGATGGTGAACGCAGGCATGGTGGACGCGGGGAAGGGGATCTGTGGCCGCGGTGCGACCATGTTGATCTTGGGCAGCTCTGTGGAGTAATGAGGGATGTTGCGTTTGATGAGGGGCTCTGCTACATGCTTCATGTTGTGCTGTGGGAGAGAGAAAGCAGTGGATGGAAGAAGCTGAATTCTCACTTATTTGGACTCGTGGTTCTTGTACGTTTCACTTGAGATGTGTTTAACATAGGGATCAATTTGTCGAGTAGAGTTTGGACTTACACTCATTAAAGGGGTTTGGCGCACGTGTCTTCCCCTCAGCTGTTTGCCAAGTTTGCTCGAGCGACAGACGTGGTCCATGAAGATGTGTGTCCCACTACCGTCTTCTCCATCTATCGCCCCAGAAACTCCGTGGAGAGACTCGCCATTCTTCTCTGCCAGCCTGGTAGAAAAAAACAAACAAAGTGTATTCAAAAACTTGAATATAAATTATTTAAAATTGAAGTTGTAAGTGTTTCCTATCTGTGTGGACACTACAAACGGTCACAGATGTTGTAAAATGGTTTTCTCCCTATATTTAAGATCGTTACCGGGCTTCTCTGAAGTATGTGTGCCGCAGGGCTGTTTCTGCGGAGATGCGTTCATTGGGGTCGTATGCGAGCATCTGATAGAGCAGCGACAGAGCCGGGGCTGGGCAGTTAGGGATCAATCGGGAGATACCTGTGCCTTTTTTCGGAGGGAAGTTGAAGTGCATCGCTTTAGACCTGCCAGACAAGAAGAGACCGTGAGAATTCTTCTTTTTCAGATTCTACGCATGCTGCTGCAGTCACAAGACAAACTCTTCAAACAACATTTTCCCGAGGAGGAAAAACCTACTTCTTGAACTTTTGGAGAAGAGCTTGGTCTGGCGTTCCCAGCACGTCGTGGATCTTGGTAACTTGGTCCAACTCATTTGCTCCAGGGAAGAGTGGATTCAAGCTGAAAACACAGGTTTACAGTACATTAAGCGAATGCATGCATGTTAAAAAACTTTAAAATGACTGTTCAAATTTTACAAATCATACTTCATGATCTCGAAGAAGACACAGCCAACGCTCCAGATGTCCATCTTCAGGCTGTAGTATCCGTCAGTGAGGAGGCACTCTGGAGCTCGGTACCAGCGCGTGGAGATGTACTCTGTGTGCGGAGGCTTGGAGTACACGCTCCGACAGGAGCCAAAGTCCCCGAGCTTCAGGACGTTATGCTGCAAGTTGAACAAGAATTTTCAAAACTGCGGGTGACTCAAAATTCACACAGTTGGATATTTGTAAAGCAAAATTCATGATAATGATGGATCTCACTTTGATGAGAATGTTTTCTGGCTTCACGTCTCTGTGAAAGATCCCACAGCTGTAACAAAGACAAAGGGCAAGATAAAGTAAAGTTATTGGATGGAGAATTTTGTTTTATGATTAAGTATAACCTCCGACAAAGAGGTTATGTTTACAACCCTGTCTAATGTTTTTTTTTATTACACAATAACTACTGAACAGATTTCTCCCATAACCCAATAAAAAAAGAGAATAATTCATGGATCTTGATTACTGGGCCTTGGCGGAGGTATGCGCTCTACTGAGTCTACTAGTTAAATACGTTATATCTTTATATTTACCTGTGCATATGTTCAAGTGACTTGCACAACTGGTACATGTAATTCTTTACTGTGTGGTCCGGCAGTGGAGTATGTCTCCCTGCAAAGAATTAAGAATCAACATCAGCCCATAATTCTTTTCAAATCATCACATCTTCAAGCTCTAATCGACCTTCATAATGAAACAAGACTTACCTAGTATGAACTCATAGATGTTCATCTCCATCAGCTCACAAATCAGATGCACTGTCCCAGTTTCTTTGTCACTGAAACATTGAATCAGAGTAAAGACACCCCACTAGCTTGAGGCAGCACAGTCCATTAAAAACACTGCAGCACTCACAAAATCAGTTCATGCAGCTGGATGATATTTGCATGAGGGCTCAGTCTCTTCATCGCCTGGACCTCCCGCAGGTTGTTAGCCTGTTCCAGACTTAACAACAGAGAACAGACCAGATTTACACATCACGTCACGACACAGTATATAATAACAGTATCTGCTTTCTATATCGAGGATTTTATGTGATTAGTTTTGAGGGAAGTGGTCTAAAGCTGTTGAAGAGTGCAGCAGCTTCATTTGACAGCAGCATTATGTCACTACAGTGTGTGGACACATGTCAAGTTCTGACATCCATTGTTACCTCATCACGACAAGGTCAAAGGCCAGAGTCGGCTGATATCTAATAGGGCCCTTAAGTCAAAGCTGGTGTGAAGCTGCTGCCTCAGGTTTCAAGGGTCCAGAGGAAAACTGCTCTGCTGATTGTTTGTGTACAGTACAGAACAGTGTGTGGCGGAACATTTACCTGTTAATCGTCTGCTTCATGGTTTTACATGCGTAGAACTTCCCATCTTTCAGGCTCTGGGTTTTCAGCACCTCTGAAAAAGTGCCCTCTCCCGATTTTCTTGATTGTTTTGTAGCCTGCAGAACGAAAACAAAGACAAGGACTCATCAAATGGAACATTGGGCACGAACACATCTCTGTAATATGGCTATTGAAGATCAGTAGAAATGAAATATATCAAATCTGGATAATCTAGAGGGAAATCATGTGCTGAGTGTAAAATACAAAACTCAATTAGCCAGTGGATATAAAAGACCACGATCATTTTTACAGATAATTAATTGATTAGTCTTCTTATAATGTTCTCAATTATTTGTTTACACTACAAAATATGGAAATAACTCAATCTGATGTATTAAAAATGTTTTGTTTTTCAGTTCAGTTCAAAACCAAAACCAAATTCAGTTTACAAATTCTATAATTCTATAAAGCTCTATAATCGATCAATCCTTTGTGTATTGACTAATCGATTCATTGACGAGTATAGTTAAATCACATTTATAAACCGATGTCTTGTAAAACCGTCCAAAATCATAATGGTCACCATTTTCAACAACATCAAGCAATAAACTACGTCAGAAAAAAAGGCCTAAATGAAAAAGACGATGGATAGAAAACATGATCATGAAAGATACTGAGGTTCAAAAACACTTATTATCCGCTCTGGGACACGACGAGGCTCATTTGAAGCTCAAACCAGCGAACAAAGCCAATGGACCCTGGGGAGGGAAACACCAACGACCTCCTGTCAAAAGTCTCGTCCCCGCTCCGCCGTTAAAACTCCCCACTTACGCCGCATTCCTCTGATTCTCAGCGGCCGCATGTGCAGAGACGATCCGCAGCATCTGGACGACGCGTACGAATCTTCGGCTGGGGAAATCAAAGTATTATTTAAAGCGTCGCGGCGTCCGGGAGAGATGTCGGTGAACCGCCTGTTACGGCTGCTAGCTTAGCCTCGCTAGCGTGCCCTGTTAGCTGACCGTCGCCTTGGTAACGGAGCACGCCTTCGCCCTGCGCTCTGACCTGAGGAGGAAACCGGCAACTCTCAGTTTGCCTCTCTTTGAAAACCGAGAAAACGCACAAGAGGATCACATTCGACGACAACAATGCAGCTGGATACGCCCTGAAAACATGTCAGTCGAGCACATTTAACTCGCCAAAGGCCCAGATGTTGGACGCGTTTTGGTTTGACTCATCCTGATGTTGTTGTTTTGCTAGTTTACCTCTCTTCCAGATGTGGATGATGTGCTCCGGGTTGTTGATCTTCGCCTCCGCATGATGCCCTCTGTTCCCACAGTCCGTGTGCGCCGCTGGTTTGCACTCGTTCCGCAGGCTCGCTCTGTGTTTCACGCCGATCAGCCAGCTTGAGTAGCGCATCATGAGTGCACGATGGTGTCTGAGTGACGGGACATGAGCGGGGCGACGTGTGGATGCAGTCGCAGCCGCCGGTCCTCTGCTTCTCACTGCACACAACACACACTCTGTGCACTTTATCCCCCCCCCCCCCCCCCTGTGCTTGTGTTGTGTTGTGTTGTGTGTGTGTGTGGGCGTGGACCTGCTCCTTTCTGCTCCCCTTCGGCTTCCGTAGGGCTTGTCATTACCGCGCATGCTGCACTCGCCACCTGCATGTTTTCCCCCCTTCACTGCTGATGTTGCTGCACTAGAAATGTGATCGTTTACATTCAGTGTTTTCATTTCTTTCTTTTTTTTATTTTGTATTAGTAGCCTCTTCCCAAAGTCGCCATGAAGACAAGGTTCACCACCCAGGACATCCGAGCGGTTATCGCCGAGATCAACGCCAAGTAGGTGTTTTTGTTTTCCTCCAGCTAGGTGTGCTAACTTCACTTTAGCCTCCTCTGGCTGTGCTAATGCTATCGTGGATGTGTTTGCTTGTGTGGACCCATTCATTCGTTCGCTGTGTCCTCTTCCTTCGCAGCTACATGGGCATGAGAGTAAACAACGTGTACGACATCGACACCAAGACGTATCTCATCCGGCTGCAGAAGTGAGCACTGTTTGAAAAGTTGTCTCCAAAAGTTCCCCCAGACTGGCCTTTGATAGGGCATGAACACGTCTCTCTCTACCTCCACTACTGATAACAATACTCAAACCTCCAAAACACAAGTGCTGCATTCAAAATTGTAAATATAAATAAGGAAACGTTGTATGCAGAAGTATTACAAGTTAAGTAACACTGTAAAATGTTTATTTAATAATGATAGATACAATGCACGTTGAATTGGACAGCTGATTTTCAATGCCTGTCCTTAGAACAAAAAATACAATTAGACCATAGAATATGTTTTGTTGATCTAATGCATCAGTATGATTAGGCAGAGTGCACATATATATATATACACACATAAACACACACGTATCCATTCAGATGTAAAGAGTAGAATGAAAGACAAGTTCTCAAGTAAAGTGCAAGTCCCTCTAATTGCTCTTGAATGAATAAATGTAGATATATTTCACAGTCAGTCAGTGTGTAACTGTTTGTGATGTTGTTTGTTCAGACCCGACAGCAAAGCTATTATTCTCATTGAATCTGGGACTCGGATTCACTCGACAGACTTCGAATGGCCCAAGAACATGATGCCTTCAGGCTTCGCAATGAAAGTAAGAACTTCGATCTTTGAACTTAGACTAAAGCTCTGATTGATGTTTTGTTTATTGATTATTGAGGAGTAAATGTTGTTGTCTAAAGTGTCACTATAAATGAATAATAGCTAATACCCTTTTAATACCATTCTATTAAATTATCTTCTAACATTGATGTGATATGTATTTACCATCAGACAGGGAGATTGATATGTTCATTTCATCATATAATACATGTCAGTGTTGAGGCTACTGGTTATTTGTAATCGCTGATTTTTAAAAATCCCAAATCCCACAGCAGTTTTAAAGTCACTAATTTATTTGTTGGTTTTTGTGATGAAGTTAAAGCAACTTTCTTTTTCTCTGTAGTGTCGAAAACACCTGAAGTCACGTCGGCTGACTGAGGTTAAGCAGCTCGGCATCGACAGGATCGTGGACATCCAGTTTGGTTCAGATGAAGCCGCCTACCACCTGATTGTTGAACTATACGACAGGGTCCGAATATTCCCCCTTCAGCCTTTTTCCTTTTCAGATGCTGTTGCTTTGTGCAAAAGTTGAATGTAGACCTGTCTGTTTCCATTTTCAGGGAAACGTCATACTTACAGACCACGAGTACACCATCCTGAACCTGCTGCGCTTTCGCACCGCCGAGGTAGACGATGTCAAGATTGCTGTGAGGGAGCGGTACCCTGTGGAGAATGCCAGGCCTCCTGAGCCCCTCATCAGTCTGGAGCGGTAAGCGCATCTTTACAGATGAGTTCAGTTGAGTATCATTACTGTGTCAGTGATATATTGTTGTTTTTGTTGTTGTATAGACTCACTGAAATTCTCAGCAATGCACCAAATGGGGACCAAGTGAAAAGGGTCCTTGAATCCTCTTCTCCGTAAGTAACCAGGCAGCAAATAGTCTCTGTCACATGCGTCTGTTTATTTATTTGTTTGTTTGTTCGTTAGCAGGAATACGCAGGAACCACTAAACTGATTTTCCCCAAGGGAGGGATGGGACCTGGGAAGAAGCCATTCAATTTTGGGGTGTAGGTGAATTAAGGGATGGATCCAGGATCATTGCAACATAGTACATTGATTTAATACTATTACCAATACCAGATACACATAGTTACGAGAAAATATATATTACATTGTCATTTCGGTTTTCAGACGTCTTTTTTGTTTTATATTACCACTATAAGAAGTAGATAATCATGTGTAGTATTGTTTGGACTCTGTGGTGGAATGTGCTCTACTGAGTGACGTCCTACACTGAACTGTGTTTTGTCTCTTTTCCAATCTCCTCTCCAGCTTACGGAGCCACGCTGATAGAACACAGCTTGATAGAAGTGGGACTGTCGGGCTCCGTCAAAGTTGACAGCCAAGTAGACGCTGCCCAAGGTAAAGTGGAGCAGCTGGACACAAGTTTGCTGTCATGTGGTTTGGTGATAGTTTATAGTTTGAGATTTTCTTTGATAATGGCTGTAATGTTCTGTTTTTCTGTTTTCTGCTTTTTCAGTTGCACCGAAAATCCTGGAGGCCATGCAGGTTGCAGAAACCTACATGGAAAAAACGGAGACCTTCAGCGGCAAAGTAAAGAATCTTTATTTAGAGGAGACAGTGCGTTTGAGATCCAGTTATACATGTGGTACATTCACAAGTTGCTTTTTGTTTAATTCCAGGGTTACATCATTCAAAAGTGTGACAAGAAACCAAGCTTAACTCCTGGCAAACCCACCGAAGAACTGCTCACGTATGTCCTGTTTCGTGTAATGCACGATTCATAAAATAGATGAATATTATACATGTTTTTTACTTGGTTATTTATAATATGGTTTATTAATATATGAGGATGTTGTCTGCTCACAGATATGATGAATTCCATCCATTCCTCTTCGCCCAGCATGCAAAGAGCCATTACTTGGAGTTTGACACGTTTGACAAGGTGAAAAGCTGCATCACTGCTCATTTGCTTTATCTCTTACTGCAAATATTTCTCAATTTCAATATAGATTAAGACTTTTTGCGAGAATGTGATATCAATCCGGTGTGATCCTCTCACTCAGGCAGTGGACGAGTTCTTCTCTAAGATGGAGAGCCAGAAGATCGACATGAAGGCCTTACACCAGGAGAAACAGGCTATGAAGAAGTTGGAAAATGTGAAACGAGACCACGAGCAGCGGCTGGAGGCTTTGCACCAAGTGCAGGTTAGCAACATGCCGCTTTTACCTTTTTCTGCCATAAATCAATGTTGCACATGTTGAAACCTGCTCATCCTCATGTCTGCATGGGACTTTGCCTTGTTAAAAAGAATTAGCAGAAAACTCAAGGCGACCTTATCTGATGTGTTGCAGGAGGTGGACAGAGTAAAAGGTGAACTGGTGGAGATGAACCTGGCCGTGGTGGAGAGGGCGCTGCAGGTGGTGCGCAGTGCTTTGGCCAATCAGGTGGACTGGACTGAGATCGGCACTATCGTCAAGGAAGCGCAGGATGCTGGAGACCCCGTGGCGTCCGCCATCAAGGAGCTGAAGCTGCAGACCAACCATATCACCATGCTTTTAAAGTGAGACCATCGCTCGTACAGAAACATTCTGCCCACCATTGCACCATTTGGCTCATGTGTATTTTTCCCCTTTAGGAATCCATATATTTCTGAGGAAGACCAGGAAGAGGAAGTAAAGAAAGATGTGGTGGAGGAGAAAGGGAAGAGAAACAAGAATAAAGACAAAGGACAGGGCAAGAAGGTGCAGAGGAACAAGCCCATGTTGGTGGATGTGGACCTCGGCCTGTCGGCGTACGCCAATGCCAAACGGTAAATGTACATGTTAAACTCTAACATAGAACTAGGGCTAGCACTGAACGGGCCCGAGCACACGCAACTTTCTGGGGTTTTGAATTCCCTGCAAACTTTGGTAACGATTTGAGCATGTCTAGGCCCTGAAAAAGCCCCAAAAGGGAAATACAAATCCTTCAAAATGCAATAGGGCCTCCCACCGTAGGTGCTCGGGCCCTAATTAGACGTTATATGAGGAGAGCTGCCGTTGTTGTTCTTACAGTTGATGGATTGCGTCTTCGTGCTTTTCTTAGGTACTACGACTTCAAACGCACTGCTGAAAAGAAAGAACAGAAAACCATGGAAGCAGTGGGCAAGGTGAGAGAGCTGTGACATCTGTTTATATATTTGTGTCTCAGAACATAGTTTACGCTCTTTGTAACCATAATTCTGAAGATGATCTATTGACACAAAACAGAAGTTGGGATGCTTTTTGCACTTTGATGAAGAACGTGCTGTTGAAAATCGTTCCAGGCCATGAAATCTGCAGAGAAGAAAACGCAGCAAACCCTGAAGGAGGTCCAGACGGTGACCACCATTCAGAAGGCCAGGAAAGTCTACTGGTGAGACACCCGTCACCACGTGCTATCCAGATTTTGTTTTGATTCAGTGTGTGTTCTAAGTACCGGTGCCCTTTTCCCCTTGTGGCAGGTTTGAGAAGTTCCTCTGGTTCATCAGCTCGGAGAATTACCTCATCATCGCAGGAAGGGACCAGCAGCAAAACGAGATCATCGTCAAACGCTACCTCCGGGCCGGTAATGGAGAAACTCCCTCACACAAGCTTACACTAAAAAAGATGAATATTGTTTTTAAACTGAGCTGGTTCATCATGTGTGTCTCTACTTCATCAGGTGATGTCTACGTTCACGCTGACCTCCACGGAGCCACTAGCTGCGTCATCAAAAACACTACAGGTACATCTGCACGTGTGGTTTTCCACTGTTTAACTTGTCCTGTTTTGTGATATTGGTTAATTTGACTTTTTAAATAATTTATTATCTGCACATCTCCTTCCTCCCGCTCCAGGTGTTCCCATCCCTCCTCGCACCCTGACAGAGGCCGGCACCATGTCCGTGTGCTACAGCGCTGCCTGGGACGCCAAGATCATCACCAGCGCTTGGTGGGTCCATCATCATCAGGTTAGTCATCAACATTCTTTCTCGTTTTTATACTGGTATTTTGTTATGTTACTGAATACAGATTTTCGAGTTCATGGGATTAATCTGCGTCCGTCTTCTCTCATGTTTTTGGATTTTTCTCTTTTTTCTGTTACAGTTTCATTTCTCAGACACCAGTCTTTGTAATTTTGATAAAACATTGGGAATTATGTTTTTTACATGATGTGATCATTACTATTATTATTATTAAGTACAATAAATTTTACATAACTTAATCTTTGGTGGTGCACTTTGACATTTCTAGACATGTTATATACAGGGTTTCTGCAGGGTCTTTAAAAGCCCAAAATTAAATAAGTACAAACAAGCATAAATATATGTTTCTATAATTCAGGTGTCTAAGACGGCTCCATCTGGAGAATACCTGACCACTGGAAGTTTCATGATCAGAGGTATCTAACACTATCCTTTAAAGCATATGATTTTTATTTGGCATCAGTACAATATATAAGAAGTTTAACATTTGTTATGTTTCTCTCCAGGGAAGAAAAACTTCCTGCCTCCTTCGTACTTGATCATGGGCTTTGGATTCCTCTTCAAGGTAAAAACCTTCCAGCGCTGTAACATTTAAACTCTTTGTCATCCTCTGATACTAATGTTTCATTCTTGCAGGTGGATGAACAGAGCGTGTTTCGGCACAAAGGCGAGAGAAAGGTGAAAACTGTAGAGGAAGATATGGATGAAGTCAGGTCCAGAACTGCCGAGCTGTTAGAGGAGGGAGAGGAGCTGATAGGTGGGAGGACACAAGGTGACAGACGTTTGTAACCATGATGTTCAAAAGTGTTGAAACTAAATTTCCGTTGCCTTTCGCAGGTGACGACAGCAGCAACGAAGATCAGGGGGAGGAAAGAGCGGAAGGAGACGGAGAGAACAAGGAGGTGAAAAAGGAGGAGGGAGAAGCAGACGAGGAGGAGAGTGGGAGGGAAAAGGAGACAGAGGACGGAGACAGTGAAGAATTCAGCTTTCCGGATACGACCATCTCCCTCACTCACTTGCAGCCCAGCAGGTAACGTTACCAACGTTTGGAGTGAAAAACGCCTTTCTCCACTTTCTACTTACTCATTCTGTAGCTGCCACTTGATTAAATCAAATCCCTCCTTATTTCTAGAAGTGTTCAGAACCCAGGCTTCAAAAAGGAAACAACCACTCGGGTAAATCGTCTTTTGTCATTTTAAACAATCCCATCCGAGTCAGATACATTTTTAAAACTGTCTTTAC
This sequence comes from Verasper variegatus, assembly GCA_026259375.1. Lineage (NCBI taxonomy): Eukaryota > Metazoa > Chordata > Actinopteri > Pleuronectiformes > Pleuronectidae > Verasper > Verasper variegatus. Next base: position 15,382,540 of record CM048049.1, read on the forward strand.
TCACGTTAATTCATTCATTTCTATTCAGGCTGAGGTGGACTCACAGCTGAAGAAACACATGACTGCCAAGCAGAGGAGGTGAGTGGATGGATAAATCAGACCTTCTCAACATAAAGATGTAAAATTACTCACAAGATTATTGATGTAAACCTGTCACATATTTGTGTAACTTGTGACTGTAAAAAGGAAGTTTAACAAACCAATTACAAGTATGAGTGTTGATATAGTAAGACAATTAACTAAGTCATTAAATGTGAATGTACTTTAGTGGAAGTTGTTCTTCTTATCCTTCAAAGCTCTTGAGTATTTAATTTTTCTTGGATTTGAGTATTAGGGTAAGATTTTAATTAATATCTATAGTGACATTTAAGTAAATGAGTTTTGGAGGTGATGACCAATATCTCTACTACAACCTCTCTAACTTTGCTCCACTTCACTGTATTAGAGTAGAATGTGTCACAGATAATGTTCAGATGTTGTTCTATGGGTTGCTGGAGGTCCAAGGTTACATTTGCATGATTTCACAGAGGACATTCATTCTATTTGACATCCTGTCTCTATTTAATCCGACCCATTAACATCTATACTAACACCTCTGCAGAAATCTCACAAGTGTTTTACCTTTTTAATAAGCATTAGTTAAGTTCTCCGGTGTTTCTGACTTCACCCACAGAGAAGAGAAGAATAAACCGAAACAGGAGGGTTGTGACGCCGAGGAAAAGACCGACATTTCACCCGGTGGATCGGCAGCCGACCAGGGGCCCAAAGGTGCGGTAGGCCCCTCAGTGGGCCCCGCAGGAGGCCCCTCACAGCAGCCGCTGAAGAGAGGTCAGAAGGTGAGGAAGAGAGAAGTCTGGAAGGCTTTGTTGAGCTAACAGTGAAACTTGGTTTGAAATCATTAAATGTTTAAAAAATATATATAATCACAAGTTTACGAATCCAAATTTATGAGAACATACAACTCTACCCAAAACAAAACCTACACTGAATTCAGTAAAAACTTTTCCATGATGAGCAACGGAAAGAGAACTGTCAATCACAAACGTCAAGTGTGTATATGATGGGTCAACAAAATCTGAATTATTCGGTGAAACAGTATTTTGATGAGGATTTTTATTATTTGATGGATGAATCTTGAACCTCAACTGATTCTTCCTTTTTTTGCTGTTCATGTGTGTCTGTTCCTCCTTTAGAACAAACTGAAGAAGATAAAAGAAAAGTACAAAGACCAGGACGAAGAGGACAGGGAGCTGATGATGCAGCTGCTCGGGGTGAGGATGAAAAACACAGTTGCTACTGTACCTGCTGTACACTGACATTGCCATGACAACATCTGCTGTGTTTCAGTGTTCAGTTTTGAGTTTCACAATAAATAACATTGTTTCTCCTTTTAGTCCGCCGGTTCCACCAAGGAGGAGAAGGATAAAGGGAAGAAAGGAAAGAAGGGGAAAGGTAAAGACGAACCCATCAGGAAACCGCCGCCTCAGAAACAACCTCAGAAACCTCGTAACACGGAAACGGCAGCAAACAAACCAGAGCAGGCGGAAGGAGAGGAGGTTGGGGACGGAGGTCCTGCCGAACAGGAAGACAAGGTAGATGACCACTCTGCCTGATGACAAAATCTGATGGTTACAGTTACCTGCCAAGAGAAACCATTTTAAAATGTGCCTCTGTCCCAGTTTGGCTTTCGTACAGAATGAGATGTGGATTTGAATGATGTATAAATGCATTCAAATTGTTGCTGGTCTTTGCACTTGCTGAGTTGGACGTGTCCCAATTCATCTGCCATGATGTGCTGTTTGTGTATTTGAATGCATTTTTACATATCTATGCTGTCCTTTCTTTCAGGAGGACTGAGGCAGACCAGGACAACCCCGGAGCTGAGGTGGGTTCTTACTGTAGATAAATGGAGTCTTTCAACATCCTTGGTTACTTTCAAATCCTTTATTTCTGTGTTGCGCAGGAAGCAGGAGAATCTGCTCACCTCTCTGTCGGGGCAGCCCCATTCTGAGGACGTGCTGCTGTTTGCTGTGCCCGTCTGTGCTCCCTACACTGCCCTCTCCAACTACAAGTATGTGCTATTAAACCTTTGAGCAGGTAACAGTGTGACGAGCGCAAGGACTAATGAGTCATTTGTTTTTTCCACAGACACAAGGTTAAACTGACACCAGGTTCTCAGAAGAAAGGAAAAGGTAACGAGCAATGATCTATTCTCATATACTCCTTTAGACTGAACTAGTGCTTTTAGAAATAACAGCGGTGTTTTGTTCCTACCAGCTGCACGTACGGCTGTTCTGAGCTTCATGAAAGCCAAAGAGGCCTCAACAAGAGAAAAGGACCTGTTCCGCAGCGTCAAGGTAAAAACGTTGACTGTGTTTTTGTGATCTGTTTAAAAGTAACTCCAGATTTTCATCTAATTAAATCATTTGTAAGGTTGAAAATCATGGATCGTTACATCAAGTTGATTTAACGCAATTACAAAGAAAATCTTCATTCTGGATAATCAAATAAGTCATTTAGCTTTTGTTTTATACTATATCTTATAGATTTTGTTGATCAGACAAAATGAGCTCTGAAGCTGCGTTTGAATGATTCTTCTGCATTTTATGGACTAAATGTATTAATGAAAATGCTGTAATCAATAGTCATCAATGAGGAAAGGAAAAACAAGGAAAAGGAGCATCTGTTTGGAAAAAATATTTGATTTTAAAACAAGGAAGAAAATCAAGACAATCTTCCATCATCCATTGTCTTTTTATTTGTTTCTGCACTGCCTTGCTTTACTTCCTTTTTTGTATCAATAGTCATTAGTTTCAGTATTAATCATATAGTAGCTTTATCTTTCTTACAATTCAAACTCTTCTTATCATTCTGTGCTGCAGGACTCTGACCTCTTCAGAAACATGCCTGGGAAAGTTAAAGTGTCTGCTCCAAACCTGTTGGCTGCTAAGAAGAAATGAAGAGACAGGTGAACAGACATGATGATCTTGAAGTATTTCATAGACACAGAACTTCACACTTTGACCCATTCCAGTTGAACTCTGCCAAAGTCATCGTCGTGAGGTTCCACTGGTTAAAATCTGCAGTGACTTTTATTTTTTAAATTGATTGTATTTGTTGCCCATCAATGTTTGAAATGAAAACCTGTAAATTAACAAAGATGCGTAACAGAAACCAACCTTTTGTACGTGTTTATTTCTTTGAATACAAAGTTAACACTCTTCATTGAATCCTACAATTAAAAAAAACACACAAAGGGAACATTGTGCAAACTGGGCGAATACACAGCCCGACGGACGAGAGGCATTTCAGTGCATCGTGGCCAAACGTCCACTGTACTTTCGGTATATTAAGTTATTGATTTTAATAAGATTCAACGCTACAGGAGCCACTTGATTGAAAGGCTTTTAAAAGCCATTTTCAGACCACAGAACCAACACACTTCCTCACAATTATATAAATAACTGTATATACAAATAAAAACTAAAAGTTAACACCCAGAGTAGATGAGCTTGTGTAGCACAAAGCAGTAGTTTTAGGTCTGTAAGAACTCCACACTGTGACAGACATTAGTTATAGGAATCATTTCAGAAACCGACCTTTTTAAAAATAAACCTCAAAGCAACTGTTTCGGCCTTTGCACCACAGGAAGCAGTGTTTATGAGATGGGAGACTTTTTAAGTTGGCTTCAGAGAAACACCAGTGGAAGTCACTGTTGTAAAATCTTACTGGGTATGTTGTGTTGATCTTATAAAGAACCAGATTCTCGGGGAAACTGCAACACGCACGTTGGCCTTCAGGAGAAAATGAAGTTTCTAAAAACAAAGCTGAAGTTCTGTTCCCTTCACAAACTATATTTTTCTTCACTCCGTCAGAACAATGCATTTTCCTCTTTCTTCCAGTGGTCTCTCTGAACGTGTTAATACATGATTTGTGTTTTCTGTCCTTATTATACGATAAAACAGTATCTACTACTACAAAGCCTGCCTGGTTTATCAGCTGGCAAATAACATAGGCTGATATGAGCCTTTTAGACACATCAGTGTTTGTTATATATTTAAAAAAATACATTTTTATTTATAATAAAAGTTTATGGTCAAACAAGCCTTGGTTAAATTGCTTTGTTATAAGGGTTGGATAATGTTTTATCTGCATCAACCCCCAAAAATCTCAATCAGGCTAAAAACACCTCAAGATAAACTCATGATTTTTCTTAATATTTAACACCTCGGTAGAAGCCTGTTGTAGTGCTTGGCTACAATAGAATTACCTTTGTAACATTTACTCATCCACTACAGTAGTAGAGACATTTATGTAATAATATGGACAGAATATTATGCCAATATTTAGCCTCTTGTTGAAGAGAAAACAGGAGCAGTTCATGCTGAACCTCACAAGCTCTGCTCCTCCACTGACGGTTCCACTGGCTTCGTGACAGTTACAGGGTAATAAACAGAAGAAGCTTCGACCTTAGTGCGAAAGTCCACAGCTGCTCACTATTGCTTTAAGATTTAGTTTCATGTACGCAAGTGTCCAAACACACATTAAACTAATGTTCAGGTAGGACTACCTGCTCTGAGAGTAACAAGCATCTCTTCCATACATACATACATACATACACTTCCTCTTGTAATGCTCATTCGATTGTAAGCCTCCTCTTCGCCTAAGAGCCCAGTGTGTTGACGCGTGCCATTCTCTGTTTGAGGCTGTGCAGGATGGGTTTGGGGAGACAGTCCCAGTAACTGGATAATCGCTCCCTGTGCTGCAGAATGGCCTCCATACAGAACCTGCACAGTGGGGAGAGATGTGCATGTGAGAAGATTCAGTTTCAGATATTTCAGAAGTGTACGTCGTAGAGTGTCGTTTTTTGATTTCTGTATAAACTCACCCAACTAGCGATTTGGGTTGAACATTGAAAACCAGTAACTCGTTGCTGTGAGCCTGTGAAGTGAAAATCATGAAATCAGTAGGACAAAATGCTAATGAACTGAATTATTTGAGGAGAAAATAGCTTACAGCTCTGTGCTGAGACAACAGGTTGTTGGCACAACCTCCAAACACAAACACCTCCCCATCAGGACCCGAGCAAGCTGTGTGCCACAGCCTGAAACCGACACAATGTACCTTCAGTGCTTCACATTCTCACAAACGCACAACCACATGATCACAGTTCAGAGGAGGTAATCACCTGGGACTCTGTGCGTGACCGTGTTTGAAAGGCTTCCACTCGTTCTTGCTCACAGAGTAAAGCCAGGCGTCACCTGAAAAATCAAGATATGAGCAGCTCAGTGAGATCAGGCATCGTTTTCAGGTAATTATTATGATCTCCCTACTGAAAGTCAAGAGTCAGATTTTACTCAGGGTCTCTCTCTCTGTGGTGAAGCCTCCGAATAGGAAGATGTGGTCCGATGACACAGGAGTGAAGGAGTGCCAGGACCGGCCCACGGGACACTGCTGGGGAACGTTCCTGCAGGACGGAAGGGGGAGTCAGTCGGGAATATTTGAACAAGAAAGGGACAATTGAGAGAATTCTGGAAGGTAGAGGAACCATATTCATACTGGGGAGTGGAAAAACTATTACTTTTGTCGCACAATGAGTCATAACAGTCTATATCAGGCTCAATTATTAGTATTAGGGCTAAGCATGAGAATAAAAGGATAACACTCACATTTCATGCCACTCCCACGTGTCCAGGTCAATGTAGTTCAGGTCGTTTAGTCGGTAGTTCTGTTGAACAGAGAAAATGAGTTATGATTGGACGACATGTGGCAAAATATATCCATATATTGCATTTGGCAAACCTGTGACTCCAGAACAATATAGTGTTTACGACGGAGATTATTTACCTTGAATCGTCCCCCGAACACATAACCTCTGTTACCAACTGTGGCACAGGCATGAGCTGCTCTGGGTGATGGAGCGTTCCCCTACATCGGGCCAGACAGGAAAAGGGTCATGTCAAATATTTTGCTCTGGTAAATATTGAAAGGATGTCACATATTTTTGAAATGAAAAAATAAAAGAAAACAATGTGGAGGGGTAACGACCTGAACAATGGCTCTGTGTGTGTAAAGCTGAAGTATGTTTTGTTTACCGTGGTTATGGGCTGACTCCATGTCAACGTCTCCAGGTCCAAGATATGAATGTGATTGTTCCAACCTCGCCCGGGGGTGTCCCACTGCAGCAAACATACACAGAGGAATACATTACAATTAGATTTTAACTTAATCTAACAGAATTCAGAATATACACAAATGAAACAATCAAACGTGTGTATTCATTGTTCAGTGGGACAAGTATCCTCAGTCTCTACAAACCACGAGAGAGGAGGATTCATCGTATTCAAACGTCCCTCGATGAGGTCCCTGTACGACGTAGCCATAGCCCCCAAAGAATATGAGCCTGTGACAGCAATGAACAAACGAGTGTAACATATCACTTCAAAGAAAACTACGATTGTTTCACATTTATTCTTGGGTATTAACTACTCAAATTATAGAAAAACCAAATCACGTGGCTGACACTTAATTCCAGACGGTCACAAGAACAGGTTTGGAAGCATGTCAGGAATTCCACCTATTTCATAAATGATTCACATCAGAACCCTGAGGGGAAAAAAAGCAGTCATCCTTCACCTGTTCTTCTGAACCCAGCAGCCTAACTTGTCCTTGGACGACGGAGGGAAGCCTTTAAGATCTGTCATTTCCTCCCACACAAGGCTGGGAGCTCTCAGGGGCAGGCGGTAGATCTGAGAAGAAGCAGCAGGCCGACATTCTTCAAGCTCTGATGAGCAGGCATCACGCAAATCATTTGAAAACAACAGAAGATTTTGGGAAACACACAAACTGTTGTACCCTGTTTGTGTTTCCCCTGGCATGATGGCCTCCAAATAGGTAGAGGACTCCATCAACACACACCCCGCAGCTGCCTGACATGGATGTGTGTAGGTTACCTCCGGCTACATGCTTTGTCCTGTGAACATATGATGTTTTGTTGAAATCTGACTACTTTATGCAAAACTACTTTAGGCATACTATATGCAATTTATATGCAAATACTCACCATACACCTGACTCCATGTTGTATGTCCAGATTTCACTTCGCGGCAGATACAAGTCAAAGAATCCGTGGTTTTGTGCATTCTATAGGGGGGGGGGGGGGTAATATGATTAATCACTTCTTTTGTTTAGCATATTTGAAAATAAGGTTTACAAAGTGTGTGTATGGGTTTTAACAAGTGGTTTAATAGAAGTCACTGAATCTGCCGGTCTCATCTCCTCAGGCTTCCAAAGTCGAGGGGCCATGATGGCAAAAGTCACTTTGGACATTCCCCTCAACTTTGAGACGACCAGAAGGGCCCCACCTGAGGGTCAAAGGCCGCGAGGGGGCTTGTGTAGGGTCAACATTTCTGCTATGTAGTTTGGGACCCAAAGCTTTTAAATCAATTCTAAACAGAGCAGGGAGCCAATAGAGAGAAGCCAGGATTGAGTGATGTGATGTCATATATTAAAACTAGTAGTAGCTGAGCTGCAGCGTTCTGAAGTAGTTGGGAGGGAGAGAGTGAAGAGAGTAATTAACACTGTAATTACTTCACGCAACTTGATTGCTTAGATATACAATATACCTACTGACATGTACTGCCATTACTGACAATACCTCTGTTATCACTACGTCACTGTTGCTCCCTTCATCTCTTCTTCTTTTGTATAAATACTTTGACCAGTGATACACATCTCTTTTCTCATGAATGTTGTAAATACTGTTATTTTGTTGATGTGCTCTGTTACACACAACATCTATTGCACTTCTGTTCGTCCTGGGAGAGGGATCCATCACTCCCGGCTCTCTCTTTCTACTTTTGTTCCCCCCTGCTTTTTGTTCTTGGTAGTACTTCCTCACTTTTGTGAAGGGGTTAGGACAGAGGATGTTGCACCTTGTTAAGCCCTGTGAGGCAAATTGTGATCTGTGAATATGAGCTACAGAACTCAAATTTGATTTAACTGAGTGGAGTCTTAGAACAGGTCTTACCTTGTATCCACCCCACACGTACATGACATTTCTGTCAACAACTGCTATGTGACCGCTGCGCTCAGCCGGTATGTCCAGCTCAAACTGACTCAGACGCCTCAGTGTCTAAGGGCTGCTCGTCCTCCACCTCCTCCACCTCCTCTTCTTCCTCCTCTTCGTCATCCATGTCGTCATTAACCATCCAAGCAAACAGCCTGTCGTCTTCATCTCTGTCTGAGTCGTTGTCATCCTCCCTGGCTGGCAGGTCCCCAACGTCTTCCTCCATCTCGGCCATGTCACTGTCTCCTGTCTCCTCCTGTCCAGGGAGCAGGAGGGACAGAAAGCATGTCGGTTAGTGCTGATGGGATTTATTTATTAGCAGATTAGTTTTAGCAATAAATAAAAAATAAAAGTAGGCTAACAAAACAACCCACGTTCAGAACACCGGAAGTGACGGTCCCAGCCAAGACGACATGACACATCACCATCAAAGTATTTGTTTATATCTCTGTAATGTGCAATTTATCATGGAGTTAAACCTTAAACTGTTCAGTCCACTTCACTTTCCTTTCAGTGAATTCCGGCCCAGGCAACGTTAGCATAGCTCGCAGCACGATTACTGCTGACCCACTTTGCTAACTTAACTATTTAGGTTAGTAAACCACCGTCAGCAGTTAGCTTAGCATCTGCATCAAAGCGGAGACGAACTAAAGACTTAACTGCACAACTACATCTGATTATAAAGCCTTGAATTACTTAGCTGCTCCCCAAGCTAACAGATGTGAAGGTGCCCATTAGCTGCAGAGCCTTTGTAAACTTAAAAACAAGCCAGCGACTCGGAGGAAGACGCGTCAAATCTCACTCGACACGTCGGGGACTCGGATCACAAACATGGACGCGAAGCCACGAAGGAAATGTGTTCGTACCTGTCGTTATTTCCCCTCGTCAGATGTTTGTTTGCTGTTAATTTCAAAAGTAGTTCGCCATTCGTGTGAGGTCATCACAAGAATTCTGGGGGCACGACCGGAAACTGGAGACTTGTCACATCCGCCATCTTGATAAGGTCAAAATTAAAGCGGTACACGCCAGTTTTCATTTCCGGCCTGGTGGTTGTAAACAATAAAACATATAAATATTTATACGAACACAATGTGCCACAAATGTTCGAAAATAAAAGTCTTCTTCTGTTAAACTGTTTTAATTATCAAGTTTGGAAAGAGAAATATCCCGTTACTGGCAAATATGAATAATTATTGTTAATAATAGCTATTTCTAAAACTTTATTCTGAGTGTAATTTCCTTGTACAGTGCTGTCAAACCAAAACTTTCATGGCCACTAATGGTCACACTGTACCTATGTCAAATTTCTATACAGTTTGCTATTTCTATATTTATGCTCTGCTCAAACACACAACAGCAAATTCCTAATATGTGTACACCTTCTGATAAAATGCATTTTCAAACCAGAGCTGATTGTTATGCAAACACAAAGATGTCACAATGTTCAGTATCAAGAGTAAAATCTTTATTATTCATAACAGAACACATACATACAGACAGACACAATAAAAAAATGGGTTTATTACGAGTCCATTTAAACACACAGTATTATACAAAGACAATGTACAAAGACGAATGAAAACAGCAGCACTTGTAGATCCATGATTTTCTTTAGAGCCCTTGAAGTTTGCTGTAACGGATTAGTGTGCACATTAGTGAATGTTAAAAGCACAGTTATCTGTAGTGAATCATGTGAAATTAAAAAATGAACGCATCGTACCTGTCCTCAACGGTTTTGTTGGATGGGTAGTACACCTTAAATGTGAAGCCACTTTTTGGGAATGAGCCCTGTCAAAATCACAAATCGTTTACAAAACTAAAAAAAGTGAGGCTATTCGACTAAAAGAACAAAAATACATAAATTAAACCACTACCACTTGTAAAAAACACATTCTATCAGACTCTGTCCAAAGATAAGACAAACTAAATCAAGCTTCATTTGTTTCATACCGGGTTAATGCAGAGGCAGTCTGTGTTAGTGATGCTGAAGGGGTCGTATTTGTCTGCGAAGACAATGACATCAGGGACCGGGTAGACACGCAGGGAATAGTCATACGCCCAGAAAACAGGACTGACATACAGAGGCAGAGGAGTCAGGTGACCCTGAGACAGGATGGTCTTGACAAACTGGGGAAAGAGGAAAAACAAGAATTTACATGTTGTGTTAAGAAATCTTTGCAGCCACAACTCATTGCTCTGATAACAGAGATAATTACTGACTTTTAAACACTGTGTATGAAGAGAAATAACATGTTCAACAACACAACTTGTACTTTTCTGCCTGTGTGTGTGTGTGTGTGCAAGACAGGAATTTCACTCAAGTAAGAACAGGTTTGTTTGGCCGTAGAGAAGCTGAAGCTCACATGGTTTGGAATGTCAAGGTTGTTGTTGGGCAACCTCACACAGTTCCTGGACATCTTATTGACCAGGTCTTCTCTGATAATGACGATTTCCTGGCTGCAGTACTGGATCCTGACAGGAAAAACACACCATGGCAGTGAAGGTCAGTCACTGTGGTTTCTGTCACGAGTCTTGCAACACTTCTCATAACACCTTACATATCAAAGTATGTCCCTTGTAAAATCACGTATTGTCTCCAACAATTAAAACCCGTATCAGACAATATGTCCATATGGGATAAAAGTCACATATTGGTTTTCACCTGCATGGGTTCGTCGTGAACACAGAAAACGGCACCCTCTCTCTGAACTCTTCTGTGATGTGGTCTGCCAAGGGAGGCCTGTGGGAAACACACTCAGTTTATCCACGTTGATCCCAAAATAATAAACACATCTCACATCATCATGTCAAATACCAGATGTGTAGTTTGTGTTTACCTCGGCAGGATGGTGCCTGGACCAGGGTCGTCGGGACCAGGAACAAACACAAAGCGACTTCTGCAGGTTTAGGATGAACAGGCTTCAGTCAAACGTATGGAGACTGCAGTAGTTAACAATAGAACAGAGTTGGAATCAGATCTTACTTGCTGTGAATGCTGGGGTATGAACATATGGCGTCAGCGAGAGCTTTCAGTGACTCTAAAAAGAGAAAGATGATGAAATTCTGAAATGCAGTAATTTATCCCTTATTTACACACAGAGATCTTAATAAGTAGAATAGGTTATGAGTGGTGAGTTTCACCTTTGAGTGATTTGATCTGCGTTTTTCCATATGGAGCAGAAGAAAAGTTCCCACACAAAATAAAACAGGTAGGAGGCATCGCTGCATAGCCTGAAAGATAAAGTGCAAAATGAATGTGACTGGTCTCTCATGGATAACGTCTTTAAAGTTCATGACCGTGGTGCAAGAGCAGACCTGAGAACATGAGGTTGAGCTTTTCCATCACTTCAACACTGTCCAGCCACACGTCAGAAGCAATTACCATCATGGCATCCTCGTTCTCCTCCTCGAGCTGCTTCAGCTTGGCAGAAGCCTTCACCGACGTGGTGGACGGGCCCCCGAAGAAGTTAATGTTGCCGTAGTACGCCCTGGACATGAGGCAAGGATGGTGTTGTGAGAGAACAAGCCTCATGTATCAATGCAGGATTCACCTTAAGATACTTAACAACCCAACTAAATACTAAACTTAAACCTGAAATACAAATAATGTATTTAATGAAATCAGCATCCTGTAACTAAAGACAGTCTCTATACTCAGTTATTGAAAGATATTTAAAACAGGAACAAAATTACTTCAGTGACAATTTCACTGCAAACCAAACAACAGGAAAAGTCAAATTACTTCACAGCCTCTGACTCACTCCATTATCTAACATGGGGCTGGATCATTAACCACAGACAGCTCACTACTTCCACTTCCAATGAGTTTGCCTCAACACTTCTCTTCAAACCCACTGACCTTGTGGCTGACGACGGCTCTGTGGGCGGAAACCCAAAACCATTGACGTGGAAAACCGAGTCCTCGTACCAACCTACAGCAGAAAAGGCAAAACCTCTGATAAGATACGTCACATGACATTTTATTGTATTGATGTTACTGCATGTTTTCTTTTTGTTTTCCCCCATTTATTAACTAGGAGTAGTTTTTCTTACCCTCTGCCAGCACAAAGCAGGATTCTGTGTACAGGCCATTATGAAACTGGTGAGAACGTCGTTAAGGAATTTATCCTTTTTAAAAGCCACAAATTATAAGATAAGATAAATTACTCTTTGTTGACAGGCTCCCACAAACAGGTTAAAGGATATTGCTTTGGACATTTCCAGTTGCACAGTTCCACTTGGGTCCTCCAGGTAGAATTTACCCTAAAATATATTTAAGAAACAAACATTTTTTGTAAATCGGACGGACGGGAATATTGAGATTTTATCAAGGAGCTAGAAAAAGTCAAAGATGTTTTTTCTCTGCGTGAACTTCAACAGAAATGTATCAACTTCTCTGCGTCTCTAACTCACCTCTTTCAGCTGTGTGATCATCCCGAGTACAATCACCTCTCCAAGTTTAGCTGTGCTACCAAGCAATGCTTCAATTGTCTTCAGCTAAAGACAAATCACAGCACAACGATCTGTAAGTGAAGTCATTCTCCATCAAAAATGATGATGATGATGACTAACATGATGATTATCTGATACCTGAAATTTGTTTTGTCCCTCGTCAACAGCAGCTCCGATCGCAGGTGGGGTGAACAGCTCGTGCCGATGTGTGCGCTACAAAAAATACGCCTTAGTAAATACGACGTACGAAACTGCACAGATTGTAAACAGCAGCGAGAGCAGCCCATCATTACTGACCTGTTGTAAGATTGTGTAGCGCTCCCTGAAGAGTTCAGCTTTGTCTTTGGCCAAACCACATAGACTGGGGGTTGGATGTTTGGTCATACTGATACTGAATGGACATATCAAATAAATAAACAAGGTCTGCAGCACATGAGCAGCATGGAGAAATATTTTGGTTTCATTTTGGTGCCAAAGATAGAAGGAGCTGTCCCTTTACTCACGGTACGAATTTCTTCCGCTCCAAACTGTAAATGTATCTGGGCACATGGAAGGCTCCGATGATGTTGAAGACGTTATCTCTGGAAGACAAGGAAACACTTCATGTGCCACGTTTGTGCATGTTTTCAGATTCATTTTTAAAATGTCTAGCGGATATTAGTGCATACTACTTCTATTTTGTAATTGACAACATACTGTAACTTGCATCAGGATGAAATCATTACGAATATATAATAATAAATAATATAGAAATTAAACAATATACCACATGAAACATTAATTGGTTATTGCCCCACTTACATGCTTTCATCACAAGACTGAGTGCAGTCCTGTACGGCAATTTCCATCACAGGCAGCTCTATCATACTAGAGGACACTGTTGGGAAACACACACTGCCGTCACAACATGAACACATGATCACATATTGTGCATTAAATACACTGCGATCTGTCGAGGCCGACTGTATTACTGTACTGTACATACATGGCTGCTTCTCCACTGCATCCAGGACCCTTTCAATAACATCATCCAGCTCAGCAGGATCGACAGACTCCAGCGCCTCCAAGAAGTATTTGCTGGCGTCACTGGTGCAAGAAAACATGGAAATATTGTTATCATTTCTTCTACTAATACTATAAAACCACAAACTACAACAACACTTCAAGAACATGTGTGTGTGTGTGTTAGCTTCTGTACTACTTGTAAACAACAATAGACATGTATTGAAATCCGTTTACAGGAGATACAGTTGTAGTTAAAGTGCTGAAACATTAACTTGATGAGGACACAACACTGCTTATAATGCAGTTATAGAAAATGTATCATTCTGCAGATTTAAATTCTGGTGTTCATATCTTTATCTGTATTTACTCGCATTCAGCACTGGGACACTGTTAGTTTTGTTTGAAGAAAATAAGTGAATCAACATCTTCCAGCATTGAAAGGAGCTGACGTTGAAGGGAAAATGCCAAAACCAGCTGAAGGTGAAACTGATTTGAGCTTCAAGGGGATGAAACGAATAAATATAAACGTATAAATATGAACACAGAGCTCTTCAGTTCACAGGTAAAGTGTAAAGCTCTCGTCTTCACAGCATAAGATGATTAAAACCTGCTGATCTTAGTGTTTATTTCCTGTTTGCACTCGTGCAAAACAAAGCAGAAAGTATCCATCCACGTTCTCCCAGCTGACAGATGCACTGTGAGCTCAACGCGTCGAGCAGCAGTGGCTTTAACTTTCAAACTTGTAAAACAATGTTTAAAACATAACAACAATACATACGGCCGCAGCATGAGTCCCCGCATCTTGAAGCCGGCGGACACTTTGGTCTTTATTTTGCGAGCAACATCCATTTTTGTTTTCTGTCCCTCTGTCCGACTCAAGCTTTGGCGCTAAATGGCTACTTCCGCATGTATTTCATCACTTCCGCTGAAGACTCGCGGAAAAACTGCGAAAATTAAAACAGTTATTATTTTTTTTAGCAATGATTACTGTAATAATAATAGCATAATAATAATCATCCAATTTACATACATGATGCATAGCACTTTTAAATTAAAATAAAATGAAATAGAATGTGGTTAAGTTATAAATGATCTACTGTATTTCTATAAAATCATGTAAACGCTCACATAAATACAGAATGATAAGAAAACAAGTACTAGTATTCGATTTATCAAACAATAATATTAAATAGAATTGATAAATGAATGAATCACCATAAAATAGTATAATGTAATAATTGTAATATTTGATATATTAAGTGTAAGAGTTTGTACCAGTAAAGTATAATAATGAATAAAGAATATGATTAAAAAGATATCTTGTCTCAGTTTTTTAGATGAGTTCTTTGTCAACCTTTAGCTTTTGGACCTTTACATTTTTCACTTGTATTATGTTCATGAGGTTTATTTTACCTGATAAATGTGTGTTATCAAATTTACCACAAACTAACCCACAAAAAGATCCAAGGATTTCATTCTGCCATACTTGTTGGTTTGTGGAACTGTGGTTTAAACTAATGTGTATAATCTGCTCTATGCACATAATTTACTGGCAAGTCGTAAGGAACATGATACCTAGCCTGCAGTAACTTAATGGTCAGGGGTCCTTGAAGGTACAACAGGGCTTTTAGTGACCCTAGGTCATCTGACAGGTCCATCCAGTCCTGCAGGTTCTTGTTTGCAAAGGTGTTTTTCTTGTTGTGTTCAGTTGTAGACTACTGTTTAGACAATTCTCTCTTGAGTTTAAGCTTCATACATTTAATGTCATACATTTTAACCAGTGTTTTACACTATTGCTCATCTGACACAGAAATAACTGATAAGTGTGTATTTATGAAGTGTATTTCTTTTTATTTACTTTTATTTGACCAAAAACCCAATTTGATTTATAAAGACGATATTATGTCAGGGCAGGATTAGTTCGCATTAGATTGTACTGGGGTACCTAATACTGAGTATAATTACATGATAATGACCAATATTTTAAAAGGACACATTCCATTTTGTCTGAAGAGCATGTACCCAAAATAAAAAGGTTACTTCCTCAACCCTTCTGATTTCAGCCATAATCCTGTTCTGATTTGAAAGGTAAGTTAAAGTCTTACAGCCAAAAAAGCCATAATAAATAAAAGAGGAACCAAACCAAAAGGAAACCTATTTGTAAATAAAGGAAATAGGGTCTGTAGTTTGACCATTCGGGTGAACACCACGTGATCTGAACCCAACAGCTGTTCCAGTCACGTACAGATCTGAACATGTTTTGACCACATCCCACAGACAGGTGGTGTGTTCAATTTTTAACATATTGGATTTTTTCATGGTTATGTAGTATATTGGATCCAATTGTATTCCTCTATTTAGACTAATCATGTTTAATTTAGCGAATAAACACACCATTCAGTGGGCTGGTGGTGAAGGGTTTCTTTTATTTTGAAACACTGAGCACCGGAAGTGTATTCCAGGGTCCCTTTAGGACATCCTCCTGCCGTTTTTACGTCAAATGGACAATTTAGTTTTGGATTTCACAACAGATGAAGAAGCTTGGAGCGATGGAACATCGTCCTGCAGCCTGTGA
Source organism: Verasper variegatus (assembly GCA_026259375.1). Lineage (NCBI taxonomy): Eukaryota > Metazoa > Chordata > Actinopteri > Pleuronectiformes > Pleuronectidae > Verasper > Verasper variegatus. Next base: position 15,398,640 of record CM048049.1, read on the forward strand.
GTGTGTTTCACTTTGTTTTACATCTGTGTAATCATCTGTGTAAAGATGCTTCTGTGTTTGAACCTCTTACGAACACAGGCTGCAAGACATGTAACAGCAAACACTACCCCCCCCCCCCACACACACACACACACACACACACACACAACAACAACAACAACAACATGCACGTTTGATTTCACATGCGACACGTTTAGTTTCGTCTGTTTCATCTCAGCCCTCGAGGACACGTCTCCATCTTTTCTATTTCTTTGAACAGTCATGGATCCAGAGTTCGAGACCCACCGCTCGGAGCTGGTGGCCCGAGAGAGGAGCGGACACACGGCTGTGGTGGAGGACAACCTGCTGTATGTGTGGGGGGGCTACGTGGTGAGAAAAACCGGCAGATAAACTAACACACAGACAAAAAAAACAAAACAGTCAGACAAGCAAACAAACACCAAACAACCTGTGTGTGCTCAAGGATATTTTCTGATCAGTGTTAACAAAAACACAAACTTAAACACCCCTAACCCTAAACCTCAAGTTGTGTAATAAACTAGTCCCAAAGCAAAGTGCTATTACAAGCACTGATCACACAGGACATCTCACACAAAGCCACACTGCCAAACATTTAATACATATTATTTAGCTGGGGGGGGGGGGGGTGGCGGCTGTGGCTGAGGGGTAGAGTGGTTCCATGAGTCTGCAGTTCCAGGACAGACAAAAGGTGCATGATACCTGTTCTGCTAACATTAGTGTGAGCGTGGGGGGGGGGATATCCAAGTCAGTAAGACTGTACAACCAGCTCTGCTCCCAGTAGAACTACATGCTCCCATCATGGACTACATGTTATTTCATTTTATATCAAAGATTCACAGTAATAACATTGCAATGACAGACTTAAGACGTTATCCTGTTATACATGTTTCATTGTAATAGACACATTTCATTCTTTACAGTCAATTGCTGATGATGAAGTTTTCCTACCCAGCGATGAAATCTGGGTGTATGACTTACAACAAGGGGTCTGGTAAGAAAAGAATCAGCATCAGAGCGTCCTGCTGTCGCCTCCATCGTTGGAAACTGTGTGACGTATTTGAGTCGTCGTGTATCTTATATAGTTTATGTCTTGTTTTTGAAGGAGAGTGTTTCACATGACAGGCGACGTGCCTCCCTCCATGTCTGGGAGCTGCGGCTGCTCCCTCAATGGACACATGTACATATTTGGAGGGTGTGACGACAACAGACAGACCAATGAGGTGAGGCTGGTAACTGGTGCTCCGCCCACCCCAAGACACCTCGATTTTGATGAACATGTTTTTAAAAATGTTTTTATTCGTGGTTAAATGAATGAATAGTGCAATTTAAACACACTAGGTATGTGTGAGTAAGAATTGCAAAAACAGAAACAGATGTATATAACCGCTGCTGTCTCCCAGAGGTCACGGCTTTGTAAAAGGTTTACCTGAGGAAGTGACCAGTGTTTGCCTCCCAACAGCTCTACTGTGTCAACCTGACAGATGGTAAATACAGGTGGAGGAAGATCGTAAGTGAGATGGGCTCTGCTCCATCACCTCGAGACAAATTCTCCTGCTGGGTTTATAAAGGACGGTAAGCAGAGCGAGGGCGTCAACTCCAACAGATCGGTGATTCCAGTAATGTTGGAAAATAGCATCAGCTAATACTTTAACACAATAATTGGTAATGTGTCAATACCTCACAGATTGGAAACAGTTTGATACATGTTCTCTTTCTATATTTTGTTGCCCATATTTTTCTGTTTTCAAATAATTTCCTATATATGTTTTTTTGTTCAGGTTGTGTATTTTTATTTATATATTTGTTATGTTTATTCCACTTTAAATTCTGATTATCTTTCTTTCATCATAATCCAGGTTAATCTACTTTGGAGGATATGGTCACAAACTCCTGACTGATGTCGACAGCAGGAACAGAAGCTTCATTGTAGATGAAGCAGCTTGGGTAACTTTTTTGTTTTATTGGCCTCAATAAGAAAATGTTAGAATTCCAATTGTTCTCCCTCGTATCATGTAGCTCTGTTGTTGTTGTTGTTGTTGTTGTCAGGTGGAGGATGTCTTCTGGGGATGGAACAATGAGGTTCATATATTTGACCCCAGGCAAGAGGGTTGGAGTGAACCTCAAACCCATGTAAGTCAGTCACGTGCTTGTATGCAATGATTTAGTTTAGCCACATTTATGTACGACACAGAGGAGTTAGCAGTATTTTATATAAAAATATAAATGATGAAACGCGGTAAGAGATTTCTAATGACAGCTTTTGTGTGGCAGGGCCGTGCTCCCGCCCCCAGGGCTGCCCACGCCTGCGCCACAGCTGGTCACAGAGGATACGTGTGTGGAGGCCGAGTCATGGTGAGATCTCTACATGCTACTGACTTCTTCTCTCATATCTGCATTCAGTCATTGATACACACAAAACGTCAAAGTCTGCCATTTGTAACTGTACTTTGTTTTAATACAGGAAACCAGAACAACTGACATTCACTGTCTGGACTTTGAATCATGGACCTGGTCCGAAATGTGAGTGTGAAGTGTAACCAAGGAAACTATTAAATCATGAGACATTTCCATCCCGTATTGGCTTATTTATTATTATCTATTTCTCGTTCTAATTTGTTTTTAAATGAATGGTGTGTGTTTTTCTTTGACAACATTGTGTAAAACATGTTTTCCAGACATCCGGTGTCCTCGGCTCCGGTGGGCAGGTCGTGGCACACACTCACAGCGGTATCAGACAGCACCTTGTTCCTGTTCGGGGGTCTCAGCTTGGACTGCAAACCAATGAGTAAGAAAATGCTGAAAAACCTGTTTGTTTTTTATGTTTATTTCCTCTCTTCCGTTGTTTAAAAAAAACCCACTTTCCTCCATCAGGTGACGGGTGGCTGCTTGATGTTGAAACCAAAACATGGAGAGAAGTCGAACATCCCTATAAGGATAAGCCAAGGTAGCAACACGTCAGTACTTTGTTGTCATGGTGCATTTATGAATGTGCTGTCTGGTTTATTGATCACTTGTTGACAGACGGTAAGATGGTCTTTTTGTTAGAATATGAGCAGATTTTAAGTTTGCGTCTCTTCCGTTTTCTCCGACTCCAGGTTGTGGCACACAGCGTGTCCAGGGAAAGACTCTGACGTCATTGTGTTCGGTGGAAGTTGTGACTACATCCTCCTTGTTGATACTGTAAGTATCACTGAGAGAAAAACAACACAACAATCCCCAAAAATTCAAATTTTTCTTTTCTCAACATGAGCACAGGCACAAAACTATGTTAAGAGACAATTAAATGTTTTGCATGCACATTTTATGCAGGTTGTATTCTTCACCATTCAAATCAACAATATCAAAAATAAATGAATACTCAAAAACCCTGTAAATTAAAAAAAAAGTATCTCCCTTTAACTAACTGTGTTCACTATTCATTGTCTCAAATCAAACCTTAATATGTCATATTTTGCTTTAGGGTCACTGCAATGATGCCCTCGTTTTCCAGATGCAGCCGTATCCTCTATTCAGGTAATTATTTTCCTGTATTTTTTTCATTCATGAAAAAGACAATTTAACTTTTCACGATGTTATAGTTTCACCTGTACTTCTCCTGCTCTGGCAAAAAGCTAAAAATAGCTGGCTCTGTATTTATAGCTCATGTTATAAATAATCCAATGATGTAATAATGACGTCTGTTTTAAAAAAAATCTTTTGACAGGATTTGTGAAGACTTCATTGCAAAGAACGTGAGGAGTCCATGAGATGCTCAGAAACCAGTTTCCACTCCTGCCTCCTAAACTCCTGGCGGCAGTAAAGAAGAGAATGTCGTTCTACAGGTCTTCAAAGAAGCAAAAACTGACCTGAACGACCAACATTCACCGAAATGCCAACAACAATGCAATATCATTACAATTTTTATTTATGTATGGTTCTCCCCTTCAATGAGAAGATTTATCTCACACTGCAGGGTAGTAGTTAAAAAATATTTTATAGTGTTATATATATTATTGTTTATTGTGTTCATGTGATGACTGTGATGATCAAATAACACAGTGGGAAGTTTTGTTTTGCCTGATGTGCATTTTTGGACAGGACACACACACACAGACACACACGGACACAGTTTCTCTCCACCACGATCACATGATGTAGTACATTTTTAATTGCAATATAAACCAAAAAATTACAAAATCCTCCTGGTTGAAATGTACTTTTCCTTGAACGGTGACACGTTTTGTTGATGAAGAATTTACAGAATCTTTCATGCATGTCAGCTACTCGGTTCCGCCACTAGGCGGCAGCAGGCCCTTATGTTTGAATGTGTCAAACTGGGTCTGAGTCAAAGTCTCTGTGTTGCCACACATTCCTTCTTCTTCAGGGTGGAGAAAAGCAGGAACTGTGGTCAGGAAGGAAACCTTAAATAAACGTCGGCTCATACCTCTGCACGGTTGCTTCCACTCATGAGAACATATAGCCTTATAATGTGCTGCTGGTGGAAAATGTTATCTTTGCATATATAACGCCCTTAACAATGTGCCTAAATGTGCAGAAAGTGCAGTTTCTGAGATTAGAGAAATGTCTGCGTTCACTCCTTCACCTATTAACAGACAAGTTAAAGTAAGGTTAAGTAATAAGGTGCGTGCTCGGTGGGAGGTCGGCAGGACTGGGAGGGTGAAACCTCACCACTGCAGACAACAAACCAAGCAGGCCTCTGTCAGTCAACAGCTCTGGTGTCTGAGAGGAAAAAGTGAGACTTGTGTAAATCCAAAGGCGTGTGTGTGTGTGTGTGTGTGTGTGTGTGTGTGTGTGTATGTGTGTGTGTGTGTGTGTGTGTGTGTGTGTGTGTGTGTGTGTGTGTGTGTGTGTGTGTGCGTTTAAATGTACCCAGGAAACCCTGCATGAATACAGTGGAGTGTAGCCTTCCCCGTGTCGCAGGGAGTTTGTCTGAATCGACCCTGGTTCCCTCTTTCAAACTGTTGTATCCCATATAAAGACATAATCCCAGGGACAGTAGCTCCTCAGCTGGGGGGGGGGGGTCAACTAAACTCTCGCTCAATAGTGTCCATCAGCGCCTCTTCAGATCCATCGTACAGGATGACTGGCATGGTGAGAGAGGAGCTGTGGCAGCTGCCAAAAGTCCTGGGGAGAGTTTGGAGGCATGTCAACAGGATGCCGAATAAGGACAGGGAATCTAAATGACATATTTGTTATCTTTCAAACCAGATATGGCCTCATTTAGTGAGTTAAACAACATTTAAACAATCAAATGAAGATTCCAAGGCATCGTGGAGAAAAGGCCCGTGGTATGAAATACATGTTTTTGTGGTCATGGCTTTATAAATTTCATATTTCACAGTTGTGCTTCCAGTTTCCACACTCAGCTCCAACAAAGCAACACTCTTGCTTGTTTCTGTCCTGTTTGCTGACGTCTGACTAATCTGATCTGCACTGACAACAAAGACTTGGTATTTGGATCCGTCTGAGTTAAACTCGATCTGGGCCCTGCTCGGTTTTTACAACTCCCCTGAGCTCCATCATTTAATTATTGATCAGAGGTTTTCTACTTACGATTGTTTTTCTGATGCGGGCACAGAGTCCAGCGGAGACCCTCTTTTCAAAAAGCCCCGTGAAGAGGAAGAGGAGGAGGAAGAGGACTGACATAAACCAGAGACAGAAAGAAAACAACCTGAATTTATCCAGGAACGTTAATTTAAAATTTAAAAACAGACAAACTGGGATTAAAATCTTTGAAGTTGTGCGTATTCCAAAAATAAACACAACCAAATTCTAGAAAAATAAAAGTCCTTACATTGTGCTGACTGGTGCACACTGTGTGTTTTTTTAAGTGTGTGAAAGCATCGTTGCTCCTCTTGTTTACATCTTCAGATCCTCCGCGGGGGACACGTGGCTCCTCGGCTCCTCCAGACGCGCTGAGCCGAGGAGCCACGCTCACTTCGTCCTCCGTCTCCTCCCGGCCGAGGTGGCACAGTCCGTACGTTTTGGATTTCATAAAGGTCTTCTTGGGAGGTTGTTTCTTCGCCGTGATGCTCTCTCGCTCCTCATAGTCCGCGAGAACCGTGTCCAGCTCTGCATCGATGTCCTCGTCCTCCCCGGAGAAGTCGGAGTCGGGCCCCTGGCTGTGGCAGTCCGGTTGCGCACGGTTGCGCGCGTTGCGTAAAACCGCGTGGATCTTCAGGGGCTTGAATATGCGGCTGTCCTGTTTGGGTGACGGGACCCCGGCAGTTGTTTTGGTCACGTTCACCTCGCTGATACACGCAGGAGCGACTTTCTTCCCTCGGCTCGGACCGCTGCCCATGTTCAGTGTGTCTGGCTGCTCCCAAAATCTAAAGTGCCATTTCCAAATCCCCCTTCAGGCACCGAGAAGCTGCCAGAGTTGAATATTAACCAACAAGAACTTGATCCTTGGCTGTGTTTAAGGTCAGTTATCAATTAGTGAGGCAGATCTTTGGCTAGAAATCAGCTCTAAAGGCCAATTTCCCTAAACTCCTCTTCTCCTCATCTGCAGAACTGAGCTCTGGTGACATTATTCCAATGCTCTGACTGGCTGTAAACTTTGGTGTAACTCAACATCAGGATGAGAAGCAGTGAATCAGTTACATAACACCAGTTTGGCTGAGGACCTCAGGGAGAAAACTCCGCCTTCATGTAGTGGGAAACACTCACCCTTTATGTTTCCATTATTTCTGCTGAACAAAAGCAACTTTCTCTGTCGAAGCCGAACTGTTGAGTCTCTCATGTGCCAAAGAGTTTTAATGATTTCTGTATGAAGAAAAGAAAACTGAAACTAGATCCGTAGTCATTCCCTGGCCTGACAAAGAGGTTACATAAGGACTGAGACAGTATGAGGATGAAAAGGCTAATAGGGGCAGTTAGTTTGATTTATCAGCAACAATCACCAGCCTTTTGCCCGTCTGTGCACAGCTAACACGTTTTATTGTGCCAAGAGAGGTCAAGAGTGAGTGAGTTCCTGTCCGCCCGCCCGGGGCCCGAGAGGCCCCCAGCTCACCAGCCCCTCCGGTGACTGATTAAGACTGAAGCACTGAGTCACAAGACAGAGGGGGCATTCCTTTCCAACAGCCCGGGCTTCCCAGAGATTCCTCAATAAGCTTTTGTCCGGTCCACTTGCACGTACAAAAGACGGAGCGGGGGCATCTCCCTGCCAGAGCTGTCCCAACAAGAAACCCCAGAGTCCAACCCGAGCAAAGACCTTGTTTGCCATCGTTCATTAAGCAGGTCCTTCGCCCCTCTTCCCCTCGCTTGTGAGTGCAAACATTTGTGTGTGCAGCAGACAGCTGTGCAACCTGTTCTCTCTGGAGGATGACCAAGTCAAAGACACCTGCTGGTTGAGCAACCGGCAAGTTTCTAACTGTAGAGGGGGGGGGTCAGCCTGCAAGATCCAGATGTCCCATCAAGAACATTCCTGCTTTACTGGCTGAGTTTTAGAGAACATTTGTGGATGTTATGTTGCCATCAAAGAGGAAAAGTCAAGGCTTCCTCTCCTTGACACGCTGAGGCTGAACGTGTTCATGTGGAACTACAATAAAAGCTGTTTTGCAGCAGCTCTCAGTTGCAGTTACATGTGTGTCTCCCGGGTCTTCCCCATTTCAATATCAATTCCTCCAGTCTCTCTTTAATTCACTTCAAGGATGGAATCATCTTGGAAAACAGCCTCCTGTTTGTGCAATAACTGGATAATTGTATCCTGCAGTCCTCCCCCACCCCCTCCATAAATCACACTTATAGTTTGAAAGTTGAATTGCTCCTTATAGCTTGTACATAAAAGTTCAAGCACACGAGCGACCTAGCCTCACCGCTTCTCCTGCAGCCTTGTTTGTGTTGTTTTCACGGCCCCCATTTCTGTCACGCTCTGCCTGCGCCAGTGTATCATTAAAAAGATCAGGCGGCCACATCTGGAGAAGAACTCAACAGCTTCCAGACGAGGGGGAGGAGGATCTGCTGCAGGACGAAGGCCACAGCCCAGCTCTCTACATATCTGTGGTTTCTCTGAGTTTCTCCCCGCTGCAAGAATATTCCTCCAGCATGGGCCGAGGCTCGAAAGACTCAGTGAAAGTTCTGTACGGCCGTCGGGTTTTGTGTTTTGCACCATATCTTCAACAACTGTTTGAATCATATTGTTTTCTGTACAATGATTTGTGGGCTGTGGATGCTTTTATTTCCTCCTAACAGCAGGAGAGCATGAGTCACATTAATTATCATGACTCAACTGCTCCGCTTAAAAGGCAACACATCAAACTTTAGTGGCCGCTTTTGAGCCAAAAAACGTTTCTCCTGTAAGTCCGGTGAAACCAAATCTCTGGAGAGTATTTAACAAGACAGCTGCCCACTGATAGGCATTCCAGTAAAACTGTCTGGGCCTCTTAGTCTGACAGGTACACAAACACGCAGCGCGACAGGGTCAAGAGGGAAAAGACACATACACACACACACGGTTTTACTTCTATCTTAGTGAGGACACTCATTGACGTAATACATTGCCTAGCCCCTTACCCTAACCTAACCCTAAAACTAAGTCTTAACCCTCAAACAGCCCACTGAAAAAGTGAGGACCGGTCAAAATGTCCTCACTTTCCAAAAGTGTCCTCAGGGTCTATGCTTAAAACACACACACACACACACACACACACACACACACACACATTTTGACGAACCAATTTATAAATAACATAAGAATATGTAAAATGTAAAGTTTTGGTTAACTTAAACAAGAAATATGTAATTTTTTTTATTGTGTATGTTACTATTGAAACCAACTTTTGTTCTAGTGGATAAAGGTCGTATGAGTTTAACAATACAGTAAAATTATGTTCAATCACTTGTTGAACATTAAAACTTTCTAACTATCAGGCTTAATTTAGAGAGAGAGAGAGAGAGAGAGAGAGAGAGAGAGAGAGAGAGAGAGTGTGTGTGTGTGTGTGTGTGTGTGTGTGGATTGGAGGATATAGTTCCTTTCTCTTTTACAAACTTACCAGCAACAAAAACAACATTACATTTACACACTGAACAGTAAAACACAAACATCTTCAGCGAGAAGATCCATCGAGGACCTGAGCGACCGAACAGATGAGCGGAGCGGAGACAGAGGGATATTGTAAGTCTGACATAGTGACATAAGGTTGTCAGGGCAACATTCAGTACAGCCAAGAGGAGTTCACCCGTAGAAAGAGAACCGGGGGCAGCCCTATTTATCTTTGAGCTATCCCTCTCAATCTGCTAGATTACCAAATGTAAATTAAGGCCTTTGCCGTTGTGTTGACGTTGAAACTACGTCACAGAGACGATCTTGTGACCTCCCACCGCAAATCTTTTGTTCCCTGTCATCACACGAACAATGACATAGGCTACTTTATACATCTCTCATTGACACTTACAGTTTGTTGTAGGAGATACAAGGTTCTGACCTGCCTCGTGATTCACACCATGTGGTGAAGGGAGTGTTAATGTCACCAGGAGATGGCGCCAGTGTTCAATACAAGTAAATTACACTGAATCTCCCTTATTGATTTCAGCCAATAGAGAAACTGAAGGGCTCTCCTGCAGGACAACAGGGACACTCTTCAACAATGGCTTTAATTTGTACGATGAATATGTGAGGACAGCTCTGCTAAGCCAATTTTAATCAAAATGCTTCTATGAGGTTTTGTTTATGCTAAAATATTTATTATGTTTCTATTTTTTTTTCGAATTTGTATTTCTCATTGCAATATAGAAGCAACACTGCACAGTATGTTAAACAATTTGTAAAACATCTTGACTTAGGTAAAACCAATTCAAAATTTTAATTAAAAACCAATGACCTGAAAGGAACCTCCAGAACTGTAACTGCTGGTAGCCAATGAGGACTGGCAATCAATAAACAGAAGTCTATGTAAAAATAGAGAAATAGATCCAGTGATTACTCTCTTCTAGCTCCATGTTTGGTCTCTACCTTCTAATGAAGGACATATATGGTTCTTAAGCTGCTGAAAGCTCCACTATATTCACCAAGAACTTGCCAACAGTGGCTGTCTGCCAATTGTAAAATATGGTGTAAAATATATATTTTCCTCTGGCTGAAAACAACACTATGAGAGCAGAGTGAGCCCACACAGTGAAGCAGTGAGCTGTAACTTGTTATATGAAGCTCTGTAAAGCTGCGGGAAGCTGCAGATTGAGGTGATGATTCACAGCTTCATCACTGCGAGGAACTCCTTTCACATTGTTATTATTTAAAACTTCAGCTAACAAGCACTGTCCTCATCTTCTAGGGGCTATAACCGTTGAATTGACCACAAATACAACCTTGTGATCGAAGGTGAAGCTGCAGAACAGTCTCGGGGCCTTTGATTGGATTTCCATCCACTTCCCCACACTTTCACTTGCTTACGTATTTGTTGTAACAACGTGTAGTGGAAGCTCTATTCAACCAAGGCTGTGGTCACTACTGCAGTGACCCATTTTTCTGTCAAAAGGCCATGTAATCAACAGAAAACAATTACTGCCTCTCTCCGGCACTCAGAGCGCTCAATACCAGCATCTGCTCACTTCCTAATTACCTACTAGGTAAGAGGCTTCATTTGGAGAGAAACTCACAGCAATCAATCCTTGCATTATACTTGGCTTGTTTGTCAGCATCTTAATGTGTCAGATTGGAAGTGTCAGGTCTGCTCTGCTGATTAACTTTTCCTCTACTTGCATTTTGTGTAGACCATTATTTATGCTTTCTCCTCTATTTTTATCCAAACTCGTAACCTGGCAGCATATCAGGGTTCACTCCTCAGGCTCATTTCACCAGTGTTTTCCCCACAGGCCGTGTGCTAACCTGCTTCTGCCCTCACAGCACTCTGTTTTAAATGCTTCTCCTTTGTTTAGGGCCTTTTTTTCTGCAGGAATTCCAGATACCCCCTTTGGCAGACAGTGTGTCATGTGGATTAAAGCAAATTACTGTGAAGCATTGCCTCAGTCAAGCCCTGGCTCCAGCGCTGACGTGGAAGCAATATGCGATGATAAAGCCGTAGTGCACCCTGGCTCTAGAAATCCCTTATGTTGCTGCTGTGAGTGACTTTGTGCGTTTGCCATAGTTTGTTGGAAACAATTTGGCGAAATAAAACCTTAAAAAACATAAAACACTGGATAAGAATGATTTAAGTTAAGTTGAATATATATTTACAAACACGTTTAGCTTGTTTTTAACTATTACTATGCGAGTGGTACGTTAAGGGCAGAAATGTTGGTCTTTCTGACCACTGCTTTGGTCCAGACCGAAATATAACAAAACCTACTGGGTAATATTGCCATGAAGTTTTGTACAGACATTCATGTTCTCCAGAGGATCAGCCCCACTGACTTTGGTGATCCCCTGACTATTCTTATGGCAACAACAGCAAATTGTGGGTTTGAGTGAAATATCTCCACAGCTACTCTATGGATTGCAACCTGGAATGTCCCTGAGGATGAATCGTCATCATTTTCTTGATCCCTTCACCAGCTAAACATTGTCATTATGAGCATGCAAATAGAAACAATCATAATTATCTTGACCATGAATTAAATGGTTCAAATTAAACTAAATAAATACATAGAGCTGCTAAGCTAGTGGCCGTTCAGCGACACAACCAGCTGCTGAACAGCACCTCAGACGGTTTTCAGAGATTTTCTGTCTATTCTCTTTTACTCTTTGTCAGAGCAACACGCAGAAACCTTGAACTGATTCCTTCCCTCGGTGTTTCTGTTTCAAAACATTTTGAAGGTAGAGGAAAAGTACAGGGGGTCCAGAACAAAAAAAGCTGCACCGGTCTGATGTTGTCTGCGGTACTGGCAGGCCACAGGTGACGTTGAATGGACAGCTGCACTAAAATCCTCACTATTTAATTGATAAAGTCTTGGTGGGTTAGCAGCTACAGCAAGTTCTTTCAAATTTCAGTGGATTCTCGGGAACCTTCTGAAGCAGCTTTTCAAAGGTTGTATTCAAAAAAGCAATTTCTTTAAAACTGATTTGTGAAAAGGAAACATCCATAGGTGACGGAACCACAAAGTAACGCCCTTGTTGGGTTCTGTTGCCAGCCAACAGAGCATGTGACGGGTTGCAGAAAGATCATTTTTCACAGTGTGTTGCTTCCCACAACAACAAGAGTGGATGCCCCACATGACGTACAGTAACACAGCTCAGTGTTTATAAGCTCCAACATGTCCTGAAGTGAGCCTGCCAGATACGGGGAAAAAAGTGCCATGCGGTTGCTCCCCCCTTTCTCTTCCCTCCATGTTATGTAATGGCACTGTTGATGGCTGGCATCATTATCGGCCCTGTCTGTGCCGGTCTAAAAATACTGTTTAGGACTCCAACAGTATGTGGCATTTATGTAGCTGAAGAGAACAGGAGAGGGGTTTGGATCACAAGCTGTTCCTGTGACAGAAAATGTGTGTGTGTGACAGAAAGGGCGGGCGAGGAGGAAAGATTCAAACTTGAGTGGGGGGTGGGGGGGCTGAGAAAGTAGTGGCAGAGGTGTGGAGGAGGTGAAGGTGTCTGCAGCTCTCATTTTAACATGTCTTCCCGCAGCGGCCGCCTACCGCAAATTAAAGTCACAGGTCAATGTGAGGACAATCCCAGTTGAATTTATACTTTGGTTTTAAAGATAGTTCCATCAGTCAGCCTCTGCATGAAGCACAGTTTATTGCCCAAACATTTTTTACAAAAGAAATTCTATGTATTTCTTTCGTTTGTTTTTCCTCTTCTCAGTGATCTGAAGTTAGAAAACGGTGTCACATACTTCAGTGCACCGATCAGTTGTGTGCTTGTTTGTTTATGCTGGAAGTCCCCTGTCTTTTACATCTGAATAAACCGCAGCGTAACAGAATATCTGATTAATACAGGTGCTGTGTATATATATATATATACTTTTTTTAAAAATACAAGAAAACCACAGCAGTGATGTGTTTGTTGAATATAAGTACATATAATATAATCAAATATAAACTGCAATTATTAGCTACAAACAGTACAAAACACAGCAATGCTTCCAAAACAAGGTATTGATCTTCTATACAAAATCAATTGAATTGAATTAAAAGCAACCCCATCCTAAAAGCACGTTATTTGATAACTCAGTTAATTTATGGAATTACAGGATATGATGTGAAAAATGACCCTGGAGTTAAGTTTAGCCTCCAGCTGCTGCATGTTTTTCTAAAGCAAACATTTGATGAACATTTTAACCTGTATATTGATTTTTATTCTTCTAATACTTCAGGGAAATGGCTTGACTCTGCGATACAACTGATTAACTAACTGGTGGGAATACCAATCTTTTCACCTGTACATCGTGCAACTGAATCATAACACCAACAGAGCAATTGTGCATCATGTGGCAGCATCTGTGAGAACTGAGGAAACTGAGAGTGACATTCTGGAGCTCGCACAGACTCGGGACTCGGGGGAGGGAATCTACTCAATTATGTTTAGAGCAGCATTATTGACTAAACGTTTCTCCTAATTAACATGCTGTTAAAGTCGACGCTACCACCATATTGTTATTTGCAGCATCCATAAACATTGATGCCCCCCCCCCCCTCACTACATTCCCAACATGCACTTGACACGCTGCCTCACACACCCTCCTGTCAATAGAAATACATTTGACAGATGTTTGTCATTAGGTTTGTCTGCAGGACATAAAACTTGTTTTAGACAATTAGCTCTTAATTGACTCATAGAGGACAATAGTGCTGTAAATAGTGATGGCCATAGGAGCATATGTAATATTAAACTTTGTCATTCATTATATTGGACCAGACTGTATATGAAAATGGATGCGTCTCCACTTTTTCCCACTCTCCAGAAATACAGCTAAAATATCCCTGATCTTGTACATTTGGAGCCAGAGTCTGCACAGCGACAATCAGAGGGTGGAACCTTACTAGGAACAAAGTCATTCGACCATTGTGAGTCAGTCTCAGCTGTCAATCATGATGTCCCAACCATTAACATAGAGGATTTATGACCAATGCTGCAGCCAGCCACCAGGTGGCAATTGGCTCCACTTTTGGAGAGCAGCCATGTCATCCATCTTTAAATACTGTCAATGGACCAGACATAACTTGGAGTTCATGATTATCTGCAGCCCCAGTGGCAGTGTTCAGATCCATTGCCTGAGCAAAGTTAATAATAAAAAAATATTTTGCATTAAAAATGGTGCCTAAATAAAAGTACAAAAATATAGACTAAATTTGCATAAAGTATTTAAAATGTTCACTAGGCATGTGCCTGTCAATATCCTAAATTTTATATATTTTTTTATAAATTTGATGAGCAAAGTGTCAAGTAAATACACTGAAATAAAAATACAATGTTCCTCTCAAAGAATGGGATGTGCAAGTATGAAGCATAACCATGAAATGTTCCACTTCCATTCCAAGTACATGAAACTGATTGATTAAATATGCTTTCTTCTACTTAGGGATTGTACTTATGTGTAAACCTGTGAAACATTAAATTATTCATAATCATTCACGGTATGAATAACAGAAAATAAAGAATAATGGCATGTTGTGTTGTTGTGATATTGCCTCCGTTGTCTTGTCTTGATAACAGCTCTGGCGTGGCCTGATGCAGCGGTGCCACGCGGAACACCAAACCCTGACGGCTGTAGTGAGCCACTGAAGCAGAAGGGTGCGCTCTGTGTGGAATAGAGTTACCCATTCTTGACAAATTACACCTGGTAAGCAAGTCTGAAACACGTTACCTCAGTGTTTGTAAGATTTATGAGCTTGACTGCATCCACATCTAATTCACTGGGATCTGGCAGACACGGCAGAAAGTCCGTGATGAGGACGGGGGGGTTGAGAAAAAAAGAGATTTTCTCAACAGTTTTTTGTGAAGACGTATGCACTTCCCCCGTCATTCAAAAGAGGTTGTAAAAGTTAACAACCTCTGCATATAATAGGAATGCAGTAAACATACTCTGACATATGGCAGGTTATGCTGATCAAAGCCTGACAATGGGGTTTAGATGGGGGCCAAGCAGAGGGGAGCGAGATTTCCAGCTATTCTTCACATTATGATATTTTCTTGTCTAAGAAATCTGGATGTGTTTGGAAAGAAATTTGATGACGTGTGTTTATGAAAGGGTTTTTATTTAATGTCAGCACAAGAGGCCCTCGATCTGCAGCCGCTCTAAAGGCTCAGCCGTTCATGGCCTTTCTCTCTTTTCACCTTCCTCAGATTGTGGAGAAAGCGAGTGAAGCCAACTCGGACTCCAAACAGGGTTGTGAGGTACTGCCCATATGAAATTATTTGGTTCTCCAGCTGTCTTGCGCAGGGCTCATATGCTGCTGTTGTGCTGCTTGTGTTATCAGAGCTCAGTGGACTGGGCTGAATAATTCAATGCTCCCAGAAGCACCCCTCTCTCTCTCTCTCTCTCTCTCTCTCTCTCTCTCTCTCTCTCTCTCTCTCTCTCTCTCTCTCTTTGCACCGACCTAGTTTACATCAGGAGTTTACAGGTTGGGCAGGGGGCTGGAGAATTGCAAAGGAAAAAACTTGGTCTGGGCTTTGACAGCATTGGAACCTCAAGTTGGGATGTATTATTAGATGTTGAATTTTGCCATGTTCTTGTCACACAGTTTCTAGTCTGTCCTCAGAGCGATAGACAACAGTCGCAGCGGCACAAGCCAAACAGGTCGTAGGACTTAACTTTAAGCTGCATCCAGAGGCACAGAGTTAGTTCAACCACCTGCCAGGCTGACAGAGGAGACAAGTTACGCCTATTAAACAGACCTCCAACCATCCAAAACCTCAGCTCAGTGACGAGCCTGATGGTGCTCACAGCGCTGCGTTGACCTGCCAAGATAGTTGAGCTCAAATGAGCTTAAAACGCAGCATGAAACGCTGGCTGTTGATACTCATCTGCGAGTGGGTGTCTGTTTGCCACAAGCTTTGGAACAGAGGGTTGTTTTAGAGTTGACAGTACAGATCTGTCAAGTCTTGGAACACAGAGGTTTTGGAATTGTAAATGTACGTATGACATCTTTCCCTCTGAGCATTGGCCAAAGACTCTACATAAAGATGGACGACACGTATCCACTTCCTTCCGTTATCCAGGAAAATAAGCTAAATCACCCTGGATACAAATGCTGCCATCTTGCCTATTTGTGGTGGGGGGAGTCGAGTCAGTCTCAGCTGTCAACCATGATACGTTTTTACAGAATCAAATAAATGATTGAAACCAAACTATCTGGACAATTTTGCGCTCAAACAAAAATGCAGGTGAACTAACTAAAATTAGAAAAATAATCTTTGAGAAAATGTTATTGGATGTGGATCCTTCCTGGCTCAACCTATCTCAGGATTCATTGCACTTTTTTTAAAGAAGTAATGGCACCGGCCAGGGACAAGATGTCCAACGGTTGAGTATCACGCTTCAACAAAACCGAACAGCAACTGGTACATACGTGAAAAAAACGCGGTGGGCATTAAACTTTCTCGGCGTGTCCAACTTAAGCTCTGTTGCTAGGCAACAGCAATAAGACGAGCTGGAGAAGCCTCTGTGGACTAGACCATCTCATTTGGTCTACACGGCCCACGAAGACCGCCTCCTTCCACGAATTCTCCAAAGGATGCACCCCCTGAATTGAGACACGACTCATGTCTCATCTATTAGCATGGAGGAGGCGGGATTTATGACCTATACTGCAGCCGGCCACCAGATGGCTTTCGAGATGCTTTGACTTCACTTTTGGCTTCAGTCACGTTGTCCGTCTCACATTCCACTAAACTAAGGGTACGCCAACAACATACGCCAAGCACCATAGTAAAGAGTTAATGGAATTTCCCCTTGAGACAGAGAGATGAGAAATCCAACAAAGAAAAATTTAATTGGACAGCCCCGGGTTCACGGGAGCCAAGGTTAAGGAAATGCAACAAAAGCAGTGTAGTGTTTTCATAGAAAATCAATACTGTGCTCCTCATTAATGTCCTCATGCTGCTGTGTGGAAGACAGGTCAGATTTTTCAACATGCGGGGAACACTGAGGGAAACAGAGATCAAACAGAGTGCAGTCTGTGTCGGTGCAAAGCTCGGAGCAGACACTCGACGAGAAAAAAAAACATTCTCGCTATAAATACACTGATGACACCAATTTTTTGCCACAAAAGCGTAGCTGACAGATGGCGAGATTATTTATCACGTCTCCCAGTCAAAGAGCTTGTTTCCCTGAAAAGTCTCCGCACTGAAAAAATAGAGCTGAACTCATTTTTCAGGGATAATTCAGGCAAATCTCATTACTCTCACATCCCACATGTTCGCAGCGCAGTCCCCTCTTACTCCTGACCTCTGGCTGACCCCCCCATTAGCTGCAGACATGGATATCATCTGCTTTGGGTCAATATTCAAATGGCCACCTCAGATGTGGTGGCCATTCCTGCCAAGTCTCTCTCAATGCATTCTGGGTAAAAAGGGAAGAATTATATCCCAATTTCCTTGAAAAAAAACTTTGAACTGAAACACTTGCAAGAGATTTTCTTGGAATACTGATGAGGAGCCAGAAATGACTAATCAGGAGGCTTGGTTTAATTAAAAAGCTCTTGTGTCAGAGTTGAAAGATATTAGATTTTTGGAATAGTGTCAATTATGAGTCATAATAATCGACATGTTTGCTAAGGGACATTTCTTACATTGACCTCTGCCAAGGAGTCTTGTTGGTTGGTTTGTTTGTGTTCGTCATCAGGATTGCACACAAATTACTGAATGGATTTCCAGACTGTGTTTGTCAGGGAAGAACCCATTCATTTTGGTGCGGATCTGGTTCCATATCCTGCAATATGTTTTTTTCACTCCTTTAACATTGAAAGAAAGGACGTTTTTCATATTTCCTCCACCTGCTTATAATTCTGTACATATGACTGTTCTCACAAACTCACAACAGATAAATAGTTTTCCACAAAACCTGTTGGAAGGATGGGACATGAGCCGAAACAGTACTCATTAAATTCTGGTGCAGATTTAGGCAAGGGGACAGATCCTGGGATATAATTTTTTTTTACATTGTGAGATAGGGCATGTTTTGACATTTTTTCATATTTACCGGGGAATCATTCATGAAAAAAAAAAGCCATATTTAGGGGACTGATTCCTATGAGTGGATTAGACTTTGTGCAGCTTGATTGAATTTAAGGAGACTGCTCTACTGTTCTAGTCATTATTATTATTGTATGGCGTTGGTTTATGATCAATCACTAAGTTCTGCCCCCATTCACCAACGTAGCGATACCTGAAGATTTCAGCTTTACGAAACAATGCGTCCTTGATGTCAAAGAGAGATATGCAAACACATGTTGATGTTGAAATGATGCCTTTTACTATCAGATTTGATCAGGTGTAGCCAACCATTTAAACTAACGTTAGCTCCATGTGTTGCTTAATTGCTAGCTGACTTTTAGATGTTTCAACCTGGCTTCTTTTTATCACGAGAAAGGGACTCGTTTATGCACTGGATAGCTGTATGATGAGCCTGAGCATGTCCCAGGCCAAACCATCAGCTTCCCCTCCTTGCCGATTATTGAAGCACTGTTCCTTTTCTAGTCGTTTCCCCACAGCAGACATTTTGCTGTGCCAAAGTACAGGTGTAATTGATAACATTAAAACGAGTTACTGAGTCCTAGTTATTGTGCTGGCTCACTGGGACACTGGGACACTTGATGGAACTGAGCCATCGTTAACAAATCTGTTTCTCTTGTGCTTTTCCTGCTCTGAGTAAAAGTAAAATATCTGCTGCGAATTTTATTACAGCGTGGAGCTATTCAGTCCTACACTGGTGTCCAATATGATAAAGCTGATATTTCATTCTGACACAACCCTGCTCCGCTGCTCCGCTTACATACTTTAAAGCCAAATTAGACTATTGTTGGTATTTAAGTACAACAGTATATTTCATAAACGGTAAAAGATTAAAGACTTTTAGGATGAAAGTTACCTGGTGTGTCAAAGTATCATTTACGAAAAGAAATACGTCTTTTTCTCACGATGTTACTGTCAATGCCCACATTTTTCCAATGCATCCTTTATATGATGTGGTTGTTAAGGGAAACATCCACTAGAGGGCAGCACAGAGTTGAGAGTTTCTGACAACAACAAACATGACGACAGCGGAGGAGCTTGCAAAGAAGCAAAAGCTGCCACGTGGTCCGTGAGGCCATTAAATACATCACAACATGTGGATGGTGAATTCATTCAGTACCACATTATCTCAGTCTCTCTCTCAGGTGGAGACTTTCGCTGATTTTGCTCACTTCCCTAAAACATTTGCTGCTAACCTCGCAAAAATATATACCCTCTGCTGTGTGGCCTTAGTATTAAGCTATTTAGCTGGACATGCTACCGTTTGCGTCTTATGCTAGCGCAGGCAGCACACTTATGGAGTTTAACGTAAGTCGAATCAGGAAGACTGTAAGCACGTCTCATTAGTCACATGCTTAGTTCCAGCTCTATTTAAGCTCCACCAGCTCATTCCCATTTTCATCCAAACACAACCTGAAACACCGGCATGGAGCCAAACACCCATAAGCTGTCAAAGTTCAAAAATGTTTGACATGATTGAAATCCATTTCAATCAAAGCTCTTGTATTTTTTGGTTTGAAAAGGTTAAGGAAAAATAAACACCACCTCCAAACTCTATATGGGAGATTTTTCTCAGCCCTCCTCACAACTCTGTAACGTGCAACAAGAAAAATTTGTTTGTCATTTGTTATTTTTGCTATTAGCATCGTCGTTTTACAACATAACAAAAGAAATCCCTGCTGCTAATAAACGCAGCAGAAGGTCAAGCTACCCCCTTGTGCCAACATCCCAAAACAAAAGACTACACAATACCTCTATGAGTGCTCCCAACAATACGTCACCCCCTCTACACGGGCTGGAGCTGCTGCTTGATCCCCTCAGACACTGACCTCTCTTTACCGGTCAGCCCAGTCAGGCAGGAGAGTGAAGCGAACGAGCCCCGGCGACGAAAGGCCATCCCTGCTTAGCTCGCAATCCACTCTGCCGGGGCCGACATCAGAGGTGTTATTACCATATAAATGAGATAAGGTCTTTGATGATTGCTGGCTGAAATTAAAGCCAAACAGTCAATGAGTTTGAGCCGGTTTTTCTGCACGTGGATGGAAATTGTGACGTCTTACAGTAGATCGAGTTTTCCCGACGTGTGTAATAACGTGTGATAACCAGAAGAAACTTGCTCTATAAAAGCTTCATGGCAGTTTATTTACTTAAACGTCTGTCTGTTGCAGGATATTCCTGAACAAACAAATATGATTTTATCGTCTTGACACAATTAAATGACGATACTTGTTTGTTTATGAGACCAAATGAACACATTGACTCTGGCAAACGGCCTTATTTAGAATCCTGTTAATCCCCTTAATGCTATATGATTACAAAGAGCCTGAAGACACCAGCCACATTCAAATTAGTCCTCATATTAGCAGCGAGCAAATTAGATCTTGATAAGTGCCGCTAATTACGTCTGTGGTGAGGTGTGGGCGATGCTTTGATTTTCACGAGTGTTGTATCACATTAGCGTGCGTCGGCGCTGTGAGAGGGGCAGTGGCATTTATTAGTTGATGGAATAGCCCACCTGGGATAAGAGCAGCCGTGACATTTCAGCAGTGGAGCAGGGCAATTACCCCGGGTGTCAGCGGCAACAGAGCAAAGCGGCCTTTTCTTGTAGTTCAACTCATCAAAGCTTTGATTTGTATTCAGGTTTTTTTTTCCTTTCTGGTTGGACATTTAAAGATGAAAAACTATATCAAATGTAGTGTCTTGAGTTTTGAAGATTGTAGGAGTGTTGAGGCAATGGAGTATTCATGTGGATCTTAGCTATACCAAGAAGAACAGCATATAAGCTAATATTATCAGTTATTTTGCTATTGACCACCATTGTAATAGTGGGCTGGCATTATGGGAGGAATAAACTTTCTTTACATTTTTCTTATTTAGAAGAAGCAACAACCAATCACATAACTGGCTCAAGGTAACAGGTAAAGTGGAAATGACGCAATTTAAAGTCCACCAAATTGTTGACTTCTCTGGGTTTGGACATTGTTGGAAACATTTTGGATAGTGTAACTAACAAAATATATCACATAGGTCTGTACATTTGTAGACATTTTAAGGAAGAATTGTTACATATTATATCTTTAAAATAATATAAATAATTCATGTAGTGTTTTAAAAAAAATGCTTAAAGACACTGCATTGATTAAAACAGAGCAGAGAAAACAAAAGACCAACCCTCTGGGAAATATTAAAAACAGTGTTTTGGAAATATTGGCTGTTTAGCATATGTTTGACTTCATTTTGTATATTGTTCAAGGTCAACAGGGCCCCAGAGAATCAGACGACTCCCAGTGGGCCGATGGGCCATCAATAAATCTCTCTTTTTAAAGTTTTAAAGTCAGTCTCTTTCATCTCGGGAAGTCTCACTCGACAGACACAACCACGTTTCGACTCTCACTGACCCGATCTAACCACAATGACGACCACCCTGTCTCACATGATGGATCTGGTGTGAAATACAGTACATTTCCAAATGCAGTTTTTTAAGGGCAAACTACAACAAATGATCTCAACTTGAATAATTTGGTCTCATACTGTTAATTTTTCCTCTTCAGATAAATGCAAAAGGTTCCGCCTGCTTCTGGAAAGTTACTGATCCATCTTGAAAACGCAAACTTTGCTGTAGCGTCTCCTTACTTAACCTCACGTTAGAGCATATGCCTCTGGGCGGGTGAATACATTAACAAACATGAAGAGTGTGAACCAGGCTTAAATTGATTATCTCTTAAGGAGGAAGCTGTGAACTATTGATCTTGTAAGCTGTGATATCATGAAGGTTAAAAACCATCTCACACTATAAATCAAGGGATGATGGATGATTTCCTGCATCTACACTAGTTCATTTTCATGGGAAACACTTTTTAAATCAGGTTCACCGACTGAAGCGTCTGACTTGGATAATTCTTTAACATCTGTGATGCTCCAGGCACCGGATCAAAACGAACGACCCCAGCTTTGTCCCGACCTTTCACTTCCACAAAGTCACGAATTAAAACCTCCTCTAATCACGGCACTGTGTTTCAATTACCTCCACATCATAACGGCACTCTTCCCAGAATGCCACTGCCTGAAGGTCACGTCAGCCTTTTAGCATTGCACGCCGTCTAGGACTTTTTTGTGGGTGACCTTTCGGTGTCTGTCGCTTCGCAGGATAACACCAATCGCCATTCAAGGATTTGATTGCATGCAAGGCTACATGATGAGGTGCGGGACATGTTTCTGTACAGTATATTAGTCATGCAGGCTGTGTCTTCATTGTGGAGTGTGTCATCTTGTGTGTTGTGTTGACAGAGAGAGAGAGAATGGCAGACTGAGAGACAGAATGAGGTGGTGGTACGTTAAGTAAAAAGCAAGAGACTCGTCCTGCCTGTGATGACTGGCTTTTTACCTTGAGTGATTCCCTCCTGACAGAGGCCTCTCATTAATCTTTCACATCTTGCCTGTAGTTATCATTACTAAGAAAAACGTCAGGCTCTCTTCCCTTATTTTGACAGAGGCTCTTACTTTCATCTCCGCAACAAGAACATAGGGGGAGATTCTTGTTGTTTACCGGCTTCCCACCCACCTCAGAGGTTCTGCTGTGTTTAGTCAGCCATCCACTAAGAAACACGTCTGGCCATATCAGCACATATCTTATTATTCTGTCGCGAGAAAATGTGAAGTGCAGAAATAAGTAGCTGAGCAAAAACAGTCCTAAAAATCACATATTCTTTATAGAAGGGGGAAAAAAAAATCTGCCTCTTGAGTGAGATTATTCAGCTCATGTCTAAAAGCCAGAACATGAATTCTGTTGGTTAACTATTGTGTTGTATAGACTGTGGATGGATGACATGATTGTCCCCCATAATTTACACCAGAATAGGCCATAAACCCTGCCTCCTCCATGTTAGCAGATGGGACAGGGTCCAAACTAAAAAGTCAAAGTACAATCATGATTGTCTCTGTCATTCTAGGTAGTTCTTATCACACTGATGTATGTTCAAATCTTAATTTTCCCTGTAAGCTTGGTTTTAATTCGATGTTATGAAAACGGAGTGAAACTTAAAGAGACTAAATTGTGATTCAACATCTACCGTGTCCCCTGGATAGTGGAAGGAAGTGGAAACACATCGTCCATCTTTGTATACGTCTATGTTTGACACACATTGGCAGGAATTTGTTTTGTGCTTATAGATAAAAAAGAAAAGACTTGTAAAGTTAAAACGGGGTCCCATAAGTTAGCAAGCATCAAAAGATAGTTTAACATTTTGATTGATAAAACTCTCTTGATACAACAAAATAATTGTAAATCTCTGCCATACACTGTTAAAAACAAAACATGCCAATGCCTCCACAATGTGATTCATTCACTGAAACTCCATTCAGAGCACAGTCCCGGGCGGTGTTAGTATATTAAGCACGTCCGACCCGGCTGATCATTCACGGTGCACTCTGGGCATTTCAGAGTGGTAGCCAAATGTCAGCGAGCTATCCCATAACAATAATGGAGCTTGAAGTCTGAAGACAAGTGGGCACGGAGGGAGGCGAGCTAATGAATGTAGCTGCCTCGTCTTGATTAGTTTGGATGACAAATGTTTTGATAGACACGGCTCTCGGTGGCTTCAATCTACATAACATAATTCCCTTTCTTTAGCCAGAGGCAACTTAAAACAAGTTCCTTTCTACTTTTTTAGGTAAAGATGAAATATTTAGTCCTTTAGATTTCATTATAGTATTGTTTTTCACAGGCTTTTTAACATCTAGTTAAATAAATCGTTTTTTGAAAGAAAATTCTGCACCCGTTCAAACATCAACAAAACAACTGGAGCCAAAAAAGAGTAAAGGACAAAAATAGAAGTCTCAGTGTGATACATAAAACAAAATGAAGTCACTGACTCATCCAGCATTAGTGGATAAATGTCCACGAGCTCGAGTCAGGATGTGTGAGCCAAAAACAAGCCAATAAAACATTAGTTTTGCTGCTAATGCTGAACGCTGCATGTGGCACTGTGGGACAGGAAAAACAAAATGATGTCGTTTGAAGGGCTGGCGCACTTTAGCAACACGGTCCACTGGCTGAGTTTACATGTAAATAGAGTTTATACCTTTGCCACTTTGTCACTGGGAGACTCAAAGCCGGCGGCGTTTCCTGTTCACTGGCGTCAGCCTAATGACTGGGAATAGTGTCTGTCAGGAATTTAGGACAGGAAATGTGGGACGGCACAAATATCAACATAAAGAATGTTGAAAGAGATTTAATAGGATTTTCAGCTCTTTAGGTGGTAAAACGACTGGAAAACTGTCGTCTATAGAAGGAAATGCAGATGTACTGTAGGTATTCTGACAACAATTTAGCTCCGTTTTACAGGCAAAGGTACAGCCTTACATATGCTAATCCACTCATTTAAATATACATAAAGATTCAAAGACTTACACATGTGCAGCATTAACATATGGCAACATTTACATATAAATATACACACACCGATTTCTCTGCTTCTATAGCTGCAGACAGTAGTCATGTTTAGTTTAAATAGTGTATATATTAGTAAGTTATTACACATGCTTTTCTATGGGCAGACATCTGGTTCCGTGTTTTCTTTTCTTCTGTCCGGCTCAACTGGCCCTGATCTGGATCATCTGGGTCCTTCACTAGCCTGCTGTGAGCCAAGAAAAGAACACAACAACCAAAAATTCAAACAAACAAACGGAAAATATTGTTCCTGTAAAGACAAATAGACCCACTATTAGTGGTTTGAATGAGAAACAGCTGGTAACCTTGCCAGAATAACTGCATCGACTGCTGGTACGCCACTGAGCTTTAAAAGAGTCCAGCTTTAAACAATGTTGCATGAATAAATATAATCAGGGCTCTTCACAGTTGTGGTTTGCCAAGGTTTGCTCCTGGAGTCGGAGAAGATCATTAAATATTAAACCACCACAGCCTGCCACGGGGTGAAGCTCTGTTCTCGCAGTAACAAGAAGCCTGTTTGCTTATCCTCGTCTCTCAGTTGATAGCTTAATTTCTGTGTTATTATATTTGATCGTACAGGTCTGGAATGAGTGGGACTCTCTAATTGAAAAAGTGTAACAGTCTTTGTGGTGGGAATGAACTCTCTGGAGGGAGGACGTGCCCAGAGATGTAACGTGTCCTGTGATGGTCACTGTGCACTTTATTTTGTTTTTGTTTTTTCCATCAGTGATGAAAATGAACTGGCTACATTTAATCTGATACACCACCTTTATATTTCAACTTCTCGTCATTCCAGAGCAAAATATAGACTCCGGGTCGAGATGGTGGAGCCAATGAGGAAGTGCCTGAAATATGTATTTTCTTGCCAGACGAACAGAGGGGGACTCCACTGGTTGCAAAAATAAAGTTTGTTTTTATTCACAAGGAGTTTATGGTCTAATTCTAAAGTTTCACGTCTTCTTCAACACAATGTGACGTTCATTTTTCAAATTCTGATCCCAGTCAATGGTCGCAGGTTCAGGTGGGTGGGTCCTTAAGTTCTGAGACAGGCTCCACCCCCCGCTCATCCAAATATGATCACTACTGGTTGAAATTAACATGGTGCTGGACAAAATGCCAAACTTGAGCTATTTGTTTATTAGTTTGTTTGTATGGATCTTGATGTAAAAAAATCAGAGATGATTAAGGGACTGATATATATAAATAAATTATTGGAAAACATGGTGTCATTATTCCTGATGGATTCTCCACATTTCTTGCTTCATCTCTTCAACATGGGAGGCAAATATCAACTGGTCCAAAGAGCAGGTGCAAAAACATCCAATTAAAACCTCAAAAATAAAAAGACTAAACCTGAAATGATTGCAAATAGCTACAGGGGCTGCAGCAGAGTGAACTCCTTTTGGGAGGGTCAGCTGTTGTGTTGCACATCAACAGTCCTGGATTCCAATGAAAATACATTTCCACATCAAAGAGGATTTCACATTGCACTTAAATGGATTCGCCTACAGGGACGGGCAGGAGATGCAAAATTGCACTTTCCTTATTTCAAGTGTAGCATTAATTAGACATAGTGAATAATGAGTGAATGTATAAAATATTTCCTCTGCGCCAGTGTGATACTGACCAAAGGAGGAAAATAAAGTGAAGAGTGGAACACAGAGAAAAGTAAACTGACGATGAGGAGAAAAGGTTGCGATGCATGTAGAGCCTTCATCATGTTAGTACTTTACATGGCAACAGGGGGAAGGTGTTCTCACACTTAGAACCCCCTGTGTGTCTAGTACTTTTGGGAATTAGCCGTTTTAATGACAACTGTCAGGAGTGTTTCAAGGGATCCATCCATCCATCCATCCATCTATCCATCTATCTATCTATCTATCGTTAGTGTAAACCTCCACCACCATCCCAGACACATCATACACACAATTACACATTCTAGTCTTTAACGAAAGGTCTAAAATTATGAATCATTTGGCAGAAATCTGGTGGCATAGGGTCCATCAGGAGGTTTTCTGACTCAATGTACTGGACCAAACAAGGAAGGTTTGAAAGACCCCTTTGTCTTGTTCAAGAAAAAATGTAAATTATCAATTGAAGGAAAGCTCACAAGACATATATGAAAATCCATATTTGGCTGCGTAGAGGCCACAAAGAATCTCAGGTGTGTAGATACCTGTTGCTCCATCTGAATTCCTCATATTACGGTTCCTCAAAAGCAGCAGTGCTGTTGTCTGGGCGTAGAGTTACGGCTTTGCCCTATGAGATCCTTGAAGCCCTTTTAACTAAATGTGTTTGTATCTTTAATGTCTCTGTGCCAACCTCTATTAGTATCATGTCACTAAGTGCCCTTGACATCAGTCCAGCATCGCGGTGCCTGTTGGTGATGTCTGGTTTGTGCTTTTACACTCCGCACCCCAGCCAAAACACGAGTGTGTACAGTGTAGGACTGATGAAGGACACACAGGCTTCCATAAACGTCTGATATTCACATCAATCGGCCTGTGTTGATCCATCAGAGGCAATGAAACAAATCTGTAACTCTGAGAACATCCTCTCTTCTTAGATTTTGTCATTTATTTTATTACAGTAAGACAGTCACAGTCGCCTGCATACTTTAACAGTACAAAGTCACATACAGTAGACTACAATACCCTATAGTATATTGTACTGATATTGTACTTATATTGGAAAGACAGTATAAAATATTGTCATGTCTTATGTGATGACTGCCAATGATTCTTTATACTGTTACATTTGCTGCTCTGTGAACACTGTGAGTGGGCGGCTGAATCACACAGGGATTATATAGTATACTGGATATGCAGGTTCATTAAACTATTCGACCATATTTTTATGTCATTGAATTTCACAACTTCAAAATGATTAGAACCCTCGAAAGGTTTTTCACAGCAGTAGGGAGGTCTGCTCTCTCCTCCCCAGGTGGTTTGTTGGTAATGTTCCAATAAAAAACATCAGTATCCAATTCTTTTTGGGTCGTAAGTATTTGTGTTTTCAAGCTCCACAATTGTTTTAAATTTTAATTATTTCTAAATTATTATAATTAATTTAATTTATTATCCTTAGTGAAATCAGTAGGTTTTCACTGTGTCAATATTACATTCAAAAGCTACAGTTAATACTTCAATATACAAAGTTCTTTATCAACTTCAGAAAATGAGAAATCAAACTGAATTATGAAAAATGAATTAAGTTTAACATGTTAATCTTAATTGAGCAAACTTAATTCATTTGTGTGTTAACAATTGAAGTAATTTTTCTAAAGTTGGTTCAACAATTTTCCCTTTTCAGTGTATAAATACTTACATGTTTTTAAATAAAAACATATGAGAGCATAAAGCGCATTATAATCCCTCATCTATCTTAGATATACTGGTTTAGTGGACTGTAACATTTGACACATGCCTTTACTGGCGGCTGTGGTCGAGGTAGAGAAGTAGAGCGGGTTGTCCACTACCCAGAAGGTCATGGTTCGATCCTGAGCACCTCCAGACTGCTTTCTGATGTGCAAGGTACTAAAGCCCAAATTGCCCCTGACTGCTGTGCCGACAATGTGTGATAGAGAAATTGCTGCGTAGAGAAGTGCTGTATGAATATGTGTGTGAATGAATGCAACTTGTACTGTCAAGCGATTTAAGTGGTCGATATGCATAATCAATGCCTACCTACTAAATTCACTTAACCTTTTCCTGCAGAATCACAAAAAGCAGAAGAGGAGGAAGCACTGTCAACTTTTATGATTTGCGTCTTCGACCCCCCCCCCCCCCCCGGCTCCAGCTCGGCTTGGAGCTTGGACAAAACCGACGAGAAGTGCTGTGGCATCCAAAGACAGACAACCTTGCTTGTTGGACCCAGAAAGACGTCCTGCACTTGGGTCAGCAATCCTTCTCCCCCCTAAAAAGTGCAGCCGGAGCCTCTCTAGAAAGATTAATGACCATTGATCTCCGGCACAAGCCGCCGGGGCAGCAGACTACTGTTTTCCTCCTTTTCCCCATGAGCAGTAAAATCCTCATTACACACTTTCTGAGTCTTTAGGTTGTCC
Organism: Verasper variegatus; assembly: GCA_026259375.1. Classification (NCBI taxonomy): domain Eukaryota; kingdom Metazoa; phylum Chordata; class Actinopteri; order Pleuronectiformes; family Pleuronectidae; genus Verasper; species Verasper variegatus. Next base: position 15,427,281 of record CM048049.1, read on the forward strand.
CTCTGCCCAGACCCCAAAAAACAAGCCCAAGGACGATTGCATTTTTTTTTGCCTTGTGTTGTTTTGTTCAGCGAAGCGTGGTGAGGGGGCTGATGTTTGCTTATTGGTGCATTTTAGTATACACTGTAAAACCGAACAAGTTCACAGTACTGAAAATGTTTGAGGTAACTGATTACCTGAAAAAAATTAAGTAACAGAAACATAACTTTTAAGTTAAGTAGTACTTAAAAATTTACATTTGTCAACTTGAGAATTTTAATTTTTAAAAAAATTGTTTACTTAAATATATTTGGTACATTTCCTAAAAATTTTAATTTCAGCATGCTTAATCAAATTAAATTAACAATGCTTATTAGATTTACATTGCACTGACTATTCATTTACTAAAAAAATTGATTTTGAACAACTTAAAGGCTAGGGGAAATTAACTTAAATATTGTGACTGTGCTACACTCCGACACTGACAGAAAGTCACTCAACAAAATTACTACTAGTCAACTTAAAATTTACAAAATTCATTAGTTCACAATGCTCAAAAATATGAATACAACTCCATTATTACAATTCAAGTGTTTTATTTAAAATAAAACAATTAACTTGAAACATTTTCAGCAACTTCACTATTTCGTTGAAATATTCGCATTTCTATTAAACAAGTAACCATGAATGTCCATTGCAGCAAATTTACTTAAACAATAAACAAGGGTTATTTAAAAGCACATTAAAAGAAAATAACCAATAAAGGTTTATTTAAAAGTGCAAATAAAATATATTAACCAATAAATAAAAAGGTAACCCAAAATGTTAATGCAGTGCATAGAACAAGCCAAAACAAAGAACTAGCGCATCTGTCAACCTGGGGAGATCACGGACAACAATTTCGTCCTCCACCACAACAGAAGTGTTCACTGCATTAAAGTGGACTGCAGCACTGGCGTCTTCAGTGACAAGAGTAGGTAAAGCCACAGGAGTGTTCGAAATGTCTGGCTCATCTCCCAGCTGCAAAACACAAGCAATCCAGTTAAAGGGATAATTTCAGAAGCAAGTTTGCAAATCATGCACTGTATGCTCATCTGTGATCTCCCAAAAAAGAACAACTTGATATTACCCCTAGTGTGTCTTGATGCAACACTCGCAGCTCAAAATGCATGTTTAGAGAACCTGGTCATATCATCTGTATCGAGTCTTTTTTCCTTTTCTTCTGTGCATTTCTACAAAAGTTTTTTTCTTGCTGAGCTGCAGTAAAGGGTCAATTCCTGGGAGTTGTACATGTTTATTGCTTGGAAAATATATGTACTTTAAATACATATTAGCTTCAACTAAACTGGGGGATACATTTTTGAATGAAACGAGGGGTGTGGATTTCATCCTAATTTCTTACAGTTACAAATCTAGTGTATTTGAATTGCTAAAATGCTGCAAGAGGTATTCAAGTTGGTTTTCTATACAATCTGTCATACTTACAGTAGTAACTGATATTGACATTTCAGTGTGTGAATTGAGTACTTACACAGAAGGTCTTGAAGAATTGTGAGCCATCCTCCCGTAGGTACACAGGGAGTGCACGAAGGGTCAGAATGCGCTTCATGTCAACATCCACTTGTTCCTTGAATAAAAGGAAAAGTAATTATACAAATATTTAATTTTAGCAAAACATCTGTATACAACGGTGGTCAGTGATCACCTTGAATTGACATTAATTCAGTTTAGACCTGTGTGCAGCATCTACTGTATCAGGGTGCCCCCCCCCCCATGATTCAAACTTTAGATTTTTATAAAAATCTGCAGAAATTATATTTTTCTTCTTAGGGTATAGCTTCTTCTGCAACAATGAAATTTAAAAAATCTCTACGTGTGATAATCGAGGGAAAGTACTTCTAACACTTCTGTCTGCAGTGTGTGTGTGTGTGTGTCTGCCCGTCTGTGTCGCTGACAAAAACTGATAACCACATGTATTTAGTTATTAATCTATAGTGTCAGTCAGATCATGATCGTTCTGGTCACTTTAATCCTGATGCCCTTACTGTGCACTTGTTGTGTTGTGTTTAGCAGATGAATTATGTGGACACGGTGCGCACACTTTTAAATACCTGCCTCATAAAATCAAAACGAATCAGACACAAAGTACACGTTAGTACTGTTCAGCTTAATTCAGCTCGTCTCAAGCTCACATAGTAGAGATGGCCCAATCTGTAATGTCTGCACAATATATATGAGCAACATTGTGCCAATGGCGAAATTCATCTTAAACTTACCAGGCAGCCATAAACCCCGAGGATATCCCGCAGTGCTTCTGCCGTCTTGCCTGTCTTGGTTGCCTTCTCCCTGTACAGGGCAAGTAGTTTTGGTGTGTGTCGATCAAGCTCGCAGTAGAATTGGCCGCCCAAGTTCACATTTGTGATTCTATGGAACTCCGCAAAAACCTGCAGACATAAAAACACATTCATGTATATAGATTAATTGAGAGTTTTCTACTTGGATTTTCACAGGGAAGCATTTATGATCATGTTACTATATGGCAAACATAAGAGGAACAGTTTTTACCTGCGTCTGAACATGCAGGGCTGGCCATCTCTCCAAAAAGTCCCCCTATGCTGCAAACGATAGTGTCTAAATAACTTTGCCAGAGTGTTTAGGGATACAGAACACAACTTGCACTTCCATTCCATTGAATCACTGGAAACCTGGTTATCAGTGAGGAAGAGACATTTACTTTGAGGAAAACCTTATGATGCTTGTAGGATCCTTAACGTGCAAGATATGCAAATAGAAAACATACCTTATATTGCGGTAGAAAGAACAGTGTCACCCTCAATGTGATCCTGCAGGAGCACATTTAAAAACAATATGAAATAAGTCACCTTAGTCCAGTCATGGACATCATAATCAAATGCAGATTTAAAAAGAGAATTGTACAATTAAACTCACCGACAAAATATTGGCTTTCTGGTGATTCTGGAGTGGTTGATGAAATGCCTTCACCAGCAGTCTCTATAACCTTTAATGGGCATATAATACAAATTAATGGTCAGGTAAAAATATGTATTCACATAAATAAATTATTAAATATGACTTCAAGATCATAGATTTGCATATTCATCATAAAAACAGAGGACTAAAACGTTGGACTTTGGACAGAGGACTTACAGTTTATGCTGCTTTCATTTAGCTTATTAGGGGTGTAGTATTTACTCAATTATTGCACTCAATTCAAAGTACAATTTTAGGATACCCATACTTGACTGTTTAACATTTTATGGATACTTAAAAAAGGTTCATTGGACATGTGGCTCACAAAAAAAGCTTCCTTCCTCCATCCATTTTGTGTGTATTGCTTTCTTCCCATTTTTTTTCCTTGAATCAGTTCCACATTTTGTTCTTATTTAATCTTTGGACTATGCTACATTTTAACTGCCTGCTATTCCAATTGAATAGGGGATTTGAAAATATCCCAGATTGAAGACGTTCCTTTTTTAGTTAAAAACGTCTCTACCGGTCCTCATTTATCATACAGGTGCTGATACACGACGGAAGTTAACAAGCTAACGTTAAACAGCAACGTTAGCATGTGCGCAACGTTACAGCGCAATGAAAAGTTTCTACTGGTGCTCATTTATCGAACAGGTGCTGATACACGACGGAAGTTAACAAGCTAAATTCAAACAGCAACGTTAGCATGTGCGCTACGTTACAGCGCCTGACTGAAAAACATTTAAATACTTGATGGCTACTTACCCGAACTTTTAAGCAGTTTGACTCGACTCCCCTCTCTCGCATCAAGGCAGCCGTCTTGAATTTTGAACGCCGTTACATCATGACGTCAGACGTCACGTCGACGACGTCAGACGCTACGTTCCTCCGTTTACTCATACATTTTAATTTATATCAGGATGTTCACTCAGAAACTTTGATCCATTGGAAATTAAAACAGCATCAATAGTGAACAGAACTCAGAAGTTTATTGTTGGGTTTACTCGATAGTTGTTTTTGAGTGCTCTAACCATAATACTTATGAGTTCGTAGTACTGTTCGGGTTTACAGTGTAGTTTGCTTTATTATGAACTTTATAACGTTAAAATTTTTGAAGTAAACTATATAAAAACGCAAGGTGAGGAGGAGCTGATGCCTGCGATTTAGAGAAACTGCAGTTTAAAGTACATTTTAAAGGAGACCTCCTAAAGAAAAAGACACACTGGAGCCATTTTCAGACGTGAGCTCCGGAGGATGTCACGGATTGGGTCTGGACTTCCTCTGGAGTTTGACTTTCACGTGGCAGAAGATTCTCCGCTCAGACGATTACACAGCAGCACAGAGATCGGGCGAGGGGTGTTTCAGCAGGCAGGAGTAGAAAGATTTTTGCACCTGTCACGTGTTTGAGTCACTTGCTTGCGGTGAATCCTGCAGAGGAGTTTTGGTTGTGTTCTCAAATCGGATCCTTTGGACATTCTGCGGACATTTTACCAGGGTCCTGGACAGAGAAAGTTAAGTCGGACATTTGCAATCACACATAAAGCCTCTGGAGAACGTTTGGAGTTCAGTGCATGCCTAAAACCAGCCGAAGCAGTCTAGACCACAATTTGCTGCAGACTATCTCATTTGCAGATGGAACAGGACGCCTGTATAATCACCTGTGTTTGACGAACTTCTTCCCCCATTTCTGGTTCTTTTTGCGTGACCTCCCCAATCAGATGAGCATTTCAAAAGCATGAGGGGCAGAGGGTCACTGCCAATATGAAGGCAAAGCAGCACATTACCATTCTGCAGGAATCCTCCTCCTGTAAATCAGCTCCCGCTCTCTCTGATTCTGTGGGTAACTATCTGACTTTTGCCCCAAATACCATCTTTGATGTCGGGAGAAGGTTTGAAGTGAGAAGTGATTAAAATGTAACAGCAGCAGGCTTTGTTGGCGCTGGTGGCAGGTTTTTCTCTGCAGGAATAATTTGACTTTTTCTTTTTAAAAAAACAATTAAATTGATGTTAACCGACTGCTTTCCTTTGAAATCAATATCTGACTGACAAACAGCTGAAAATGGGTTGATACTTACGAATAAATTGTGATATTGCAATTTGGTTTTTGATTATATCTCACACTGAGAAGCAAATTTCAGAGTTTTGATGATATCCCGCCCAGCAGGCAATCTGCCAAATGGTCCTGATAGAGGTTGTTAGTCTTGTCGTAGTCTTTCTTACTTTCTTATTGCACTATCCCTCTTTATCGTGGCTGCCAGAAATGAAAAAGCCAAGGATGGATGGAAGTTATATGCTGTTTATGTCAGTTAAATGGCTTAATGAGCACCTACACCAGAAAATACCTGTCTGCTCCAGCTTACTAAATACTGTGTTCTCTGTTTGAGCTGTGAGTTCGTAACAGACGAGACAACAACACTGTTTGACTTCATCTTTCCAGAGTCAGGGGTTAGTCAGTGAGGTACTTTGCACATTTTATATGAAAACACTTGACTTTATCACAATTAAGTCAAACCAAATGGAGGCTTCATGTCTGGCATGACGCTTATACAGTTTTCTGATGTTAGCAGAGCCACCAAAGAGACGTTTCCTTACGAAACGTCAAAGTGTAATATTATTATGTCTAAACTATCACAATTTTAAGTAAAAGATCTAAGACCCGGTCTAGACTCCACATCCTTACTTTCTTCTGCATTGGCACTGAACATTTGCATTAAAAGTAAATCACAAGGTGTGTAATTATTAAATATGGCCTAAAAGAATCTGCTACTAAATTTATGGTTTTGTGTCTGGTCCAGTGCTCAGGCTGTTTTTTTAAATAAAGTTTCACCCAAAGAATAAAAATTTGAAGTTGGTTAATGTTTTCAATTACAAACCAGTATCACCCACTGCTTGTCTCAATTTGAAACAACATGACTCAAGAATCTTAGAATGAGAAGAGAAACTCTCAGACCTTTAGTTTTAAAGGCTTTGATTCTTGCTGTTTATTCCCTACACATAATTACCAGGTTTAGAAGAGTCATTAAATGTAATCAACTAGTTCTCAGTCTGTCACAGAGATGACTTAGTGCCAAACTCCACATCACATACTGGATATGCTTCTAGCATAAAAAGTCAGTACAGTCTGCTGATGCATAAGCTCGAGTATGTAAAAAGGTAGATTGGGGAGATGCTTGTCGAACAGAGCTGTCTAACTGTTCCATTGACCCAGCGCCTACCTTCTCCCTGGGAATTCAACTACAGCTAACCTTCGATTTTCTCTGTGGGTGCAAGAGCAGGCGAAGAGAAGTGAGAGCTGCACGTTGTACTTTGCCTAAACCGGGTTGGAGATATATACTATTCCACATACAGGCAATGGAATGAACAAATGCAGATGTTTCCATAAAGGTGTGGCTGAAAAGATTTATGTGAGTTGGAAAAAGAGATCATTTTTGAGGCACGACAGAGATGCTCAGCTGACAGGTGTTTCAAAAGAAGAGTGACTGAAGTGACCTCTGCCTTAGATCCATGGAAAAGACGTCAGGAAACAGGATCAGAAAGTCAACACACTTGAGGTGCTGCTCGTGCATTAGTGCGATACATCCAGAGAGATGGAAGAGCAACACTTCCTCGGGTGAGTGAGAATGTCAATGCAGGACGTAATCAGACTGTGTCAGCAGGAAGAGTCCGGTGACGATTGCATAGAGAGGGATATTACATCAGGGTTGCAGTGCATGAATTCCCCATTACAGAGATGAATGCACAGTTGAGAGTTCAGTGGTGCAAAACCCATAGTCGACAGATGTGAAAAAAAAAGGTTATATGGTCACGTGTCCTATGTTCCTGACCAGTGCATGTGTGGCGTACACCAAGACACCAGCACAGGTCTGATTGCTCTCCAGTGAGGATCTGGTGGCTCTGCTCTCTGAAGTATAAATCAATAGAACGTTGTTGTGAGCGATCACCTTTATCCTGTGATGAAACACTTCTCTCCTGGAAGGATTGGTCTCTTCCAGGATGATAATGCCCCTGTCCTGTCCTTTCACAGGGCGTGATGGGTCACTGAACGGTTTGATGAGTATGAATTTTATGTGAACCATATGTTGTGGCCTTTACAGTCACTGGATCAACCCGACTGAACAACGATATGGGAAACTCTGGACCATTGTATTACTCTGTTAGGATTTGTATTTAATTGAACTCAATAGCAGGACACAGAGGCGGAGACACAAATAACTTGAAAACCATTAATTAAATAACAACTAGAATACCTGCAGGTTATTGTTCTGGTGGACAGACTGCCTTTCGAAAATAAGCGAGGTTCAAGCAGTGCTCAGCCAAAGCGAGAAAACCACAAGTTAAGACCAAGTTGTGTTGTTTGAGCTGCTCCTTCTCTACTGAGTCAGGTGAGTGAGTTGACTGACGGTCTACGAAGGTGAATGCCAAACAGAAATGAGACGATCTGGTCTAAGGAGGATTTCCTTTTTGCATCGACACCAGCTTGTACTGCCCTTGAATTGTGACTTTAAGTGGATTCTCTTACTGCAGCTCAGCAACCTGCACACTAGCTTTGCCACAGACGGCCTAAGAGGGAGCCATCCTTTGCGGCTCAGAAATGGAAGGACACAGGCTTTGGCCTCGTTTGAAGGAACCTTTGAAATGGGACAGCCAAGTTGCACAGCTGTGATGCAGCTCTCTCTCTCCACCTCCATCATCAACATACAAAATGAGGGAAGAATTCGTGTCTCAGCCCTCCAGTACAGCTCAGTACATCGGAGACTTGTAGAATCTATGCCAAGGAGTTGTTTTAGCGGCACCTGGCATCCCAAAGCTTTACTAACCCACTTTATGCAGGTTTACCCCTTCATTTGTCACCCGTCTGTATCTGCTGCCCTGCGTCTTTTTATTTTGTGCGACTGCTGATAGCAAACAGAAGAAGTAAACATTCTGCATAAACAATGTTGTTGTTGTCTGTGTATCCAGATAAGTTGATAATGCTCATAAATTGACCTACAGTGCTGACATCAGTGATCTGGAACAGGCAATGGGGTGTGGATAAGTTGCCCATAAACTCAGAGTGAGGAAACATGCTGTCACAGCAGCACGATCATTAGGACACCAAGCAACAAAATGCTCCGATGGACACTAATCATTCAAGATCAATAACATCTGCTCACGCAGCCATTCTGGTGATTCGCCATATGTTTTGGAATCTCAAAGTGGCTATGATGAGAGATGGATGTTTGACTAGCTGTTGCCAAAAAAAAATCTAAATCCATAAACCCTGATGATGTCTTAATCACAGGCTTGAACATATGTGAGTGGATCTTTGAAAGTGACTTTTAAAGTTCAATACTTAACTAGGAACTAGTATGAAATTGCAACATTAACATTATTAAACATACAGTTTAACATGAGCTGATAGTTGGAATCAACTAAGTTTCAAGATAAGATAAGATAAGAAGAGATAAGACAAGATAAGATAAGATGCACCTTTATCGATCCTCCGTCGAGGAAATTTACAGCAGCACAAGGTTTTAGAAGTGCAAGGGTGAAATGTAATAAGAATAAAAATATGAAATGCCGATGAAAAAAACAAAACACCATTTACGATAAAAGTAGAAATAAAAATCATCAGGAGTTCACCTTGTTCACAGGGGCTCAAACTCACAGGTAAACAAACAAACTGTGAATCAAATCTGTCCTCTCAACCCGTTTAACCCAGGAATCAGATTCAGTCATTTAAATAATTGCATTTGTTCCTGTTTTTGTCCCAAGTTAATTAACAAACATTTTAGCTCAGAGAGAAAAAAGCTATCTGCTCTTATTAAGTGGGATAAACAGGGGGCTGTCAGCACATCTTTACAAGTCTTATGTGTAATACAAATACGCCTGCACCGCTTGTAGGTGCCGTGGCTCCGAGAGGGTTTTCATCCATAGCTGAACAATTTTCTGCTCCTCTGGGATCCTTTGCATCAATTCAATTTATTTCAGTAAATGGACCAATTCATCAGGGAAATTTGGTATGTCATTTGTGTTTTTCATCAAGCGATACCTTCCCCCGCTCTTTTCACCAACACAAATGGATTAAACATTTACGCAGACATCTTGAACCTACAGTGCATCAGCGTGAGAGGTTATTGTGCGCTGACAGCACAATGCAGACGGGTGAGCACGTGCGTGTTTGGAGGCATTGTAATAATTACTACTTTCAGGTGTTTACTGCTCACTTACCGTGAGCTAATATTGATTGTTGTTGTTATCGGAGAGGACCCTCACTCTCTGACATTGTGTAATAAATTGATTCGACTTTAATTGGGTTTGCATTTAACTGAATAAGTGAAGAGGTGAGTGAACCAGGTGAAGGATCCCGGCTTCTCCGCCGCGTGGTTTAAAATCCAGGCAGCGCACATCAGCCTGTGTGAGGATATGATAAGGTTGCTGGAAATGAAGTTACGTAAAAATCCAACAGAAAGCCGCTGAAGTAATAATAAGGTCTTTCCTTGAAAAGGCAGTGAGCGGCTGGCGCTGCGTATCCTTCCAGATGTCTGTGTGTGATACACTCCTCCCTGCCGGCCCACTCTGACAAGCCCATGTCATCCCTGTGACATTTCCACAGCCTTCACATTTCATCAGGACGGTAATTAATCATTGCCGAAACAATGTGGTGGCCTGGAACACCGGGGCTGCCACGGCGCCGAGGAGGAGAGCGAGTGCTGCCATGGGCCTCCTTGGCACACACACAAGGGTGCGACAGGCAAAGCGTTGCCATGGTGACGCTTCGGCAGCATCAAGGACCGTCATCCCACTGTGGCATCTGTTGGCATCACGGCTTGCAACTCTAACCTACCAAGAATGTGGCAGAGGAAGAAATGCTCCATCTGCAGGCTTTGCTTGATTGTGTTTGATTTTTTTTCTCTTGTTTAAACTCAGAAGAGATTTTCTTTCTTTAAAAGCTCAGTGGAATTATTTCTCAGCTTTTCGTCAGAATCCAGATAATTTGAGATGTCCACATATTTGATTGACTGAATTTATTTGATGATTAAAAACATATGTAACGCTGGATTGCAGTCATTACATATATGAACTAGAAGGACGCTGATTGGCCACTTTATCATCATATTGCATATTGAGATCAGATACATACATGTTCACACAAATGTTCAGCAAACTGCTCTCATTAACCTGCAGGCAAAATATCCATTCTCTGACATAAAAGGAATATTTGTTACCGCACAGTAACTGAATAAAGATCACATCGAAAGCATCCAGTGTCTCACTCCTGTGATGTGTCAGTACCACAATAAAAAGTACTTCAATATAAGTAAAAGTCTCAACAGTAAAAGTAGTCATGGTAAGAGTTTATTTATAGATTATTTATGAGTTACATTTCCTCTGAAATGGGGGGAAAAGAAAATAGTGTTTGAAAATCAGTAAGTACCTCAGAACTATATTTAAATACTCTACCTGAATACGTGTACTTGCCACCTCTGGTGCCTTGTCAGGGCTGTAAAACACAGTGTACGAGGCATGATAAGGAAACAGCCTGCAGGCAGGAGCAGGGGCTGAGGCAGAGCCAGATGCGGCCCACACTTTCTGTGTGTATTAAGTGTAGAAGAACATATAACCTACTTCAGGTCTGTCAGCTGTACGTACGTTCTCTGAAACGCCACTATAAATAAATCAAACACAGGAGTGTTCATCTACAGTGTATCATTATTTTATGAAAGTTACATGTAATAATGTATAGAGGCTGCAGGTTCCTTCAAGACATAATTTATATAACTGATCGCAAAAATCCAGTTTATTTGGATTTTTATTTTCCTCCAGAGTTCACAGTCATCGCCAGCTTGTCACCTTGCTGCTGTGACCTTTTCACGTGTTGTTCCTGGATGTTTGTGCGGCCGCTCTTTATCAGGGGATAATGAAAATGGAGGTGCCATCCCTTGCCAGCTTTTAATGTTAACTGGCACTGATTTGTAAAAAAAACAAAAAGGCCCCCCGTCCAGACGAAGCCGCGTCAGACGACACCGCATTAGAGGAGGATGGTTGTCACAAAAATAACCTCTGTAAAATAAAGGAGGGCGCGATGAATACTAACACCCACTTTCTGGTGTTCACACAGCATGCAGGATGAAAGTCATAACTCCCCAAGTCAACCAAACAGGTGAGGTCAGATTATTATCAAAGCTGCTGAACCAGAACGTTGATACAGTGTGCTGCATGTGCTCGGGGGGGAAGACACTGACAGTTCAAGGCCTTTGAGTCTGCAAGAAAACAGAGTGTTGGTTGAAATGCATCTGCAAGCAGCGGGATTATTAACATTTAGGTATGCTTACAAGACAGTATTAAATCAAAGTAAGCAAAAAGGGCTGAAGCGGTGCTCCGCGGACGGACGCTCGCATCCGCACTTTTATTCACTCATTTACAATTCATGTCAAGCCGCCGCCCCGCCAGCCCCCACGCTGCTGCTGCTTGACCCCCTCTGCCTCCTGAAAAGCGAGCGAGATGGAGTCAGAAGGAGGAAAAGGGAAGAAAGAGAAGCGAAAGCCCCGCCTCTGGGCCGGTGCTCGGGTTCTATCTGACCTTCACACGTAGCTGATCGTCAAGCAGATTGTTTGTGGACGCATTTTTGACGCCGCTGAAGAAACTCGCTTTGAACCCATGTCAGCGGAGGTCGTGGTCAGAGTAAAGAAAAGACTGGACTCTGATATGGTTACAGAGAAAAAAAGAAAAACTGGATCTGTTGATGATTGGTTGAAAGTAAGTAGACTGTGAGAGTATTTTGTCACAGACAGCTCTTGACTGATCAAATGCTTAAATCACCCGACTCTTATCTTTCAAGAGAAAAGGTGGAGATACAGGGCACATTGCTATACAGACACAGAACTTTGAACAAGAGAAGAAATCAACGCTAAACTTCACTGAGTAGTTTTAGGTTTTCTCATCTCTCCATGAGTGTGTTCACTTGAACCGCTTGGTGTTTGCACCAATCACCAACACGGACAATTTTTCTAGCAGCAGAGCAGCATAATTTCAACAGTATATTTCTCAACCAAGGACAAACTATGAAAATGGAATAACAAAAGAGTTAAATACATAATCCAGGCTACAAGCAACAGTTTCAGCTGCCACATGCAGGAGGCAGCTGGCAAATAGAAACCTCACAGCCTGTGTGAATGCATAAGTAAAAGACTTGGAAGAAAATAAAAAATAAATGTAATAGACTCATTCTAAGAGGATTTTGCATTCAATCAGTATCGGTCGTAGGATGGTAGCGGTTAGGGGGCCGGGCCTACACAGCAGTGCACTCCTGCTGAGGAGCTGCAATTATGAGGGTCATCCCTTAATGGAGGGGGTGGAGGGCGGCGTCACATCAGACCCCGGTGGCAGCTCCCAAGAGGCGACATTTGTTCACGGTGTCAACGAGCCAGTGTCACTGGGCTGCTAATAGATCGCAATTATATAATACACTCATTTTTCGTGTTGATGATGTTTCTAACACGTGACGGATGAAGTTGAAGTTGGACGAATACAAAAAACAGAATGAAAAAGATGCCATAACGTAGAAGATGCCGACGAATAATGTCCACTTGGTAAAGGCAATGAGGTTAGAGAGCTGGTGATGTCCTGTCTGATGAATGCTCTGCTCAGGCGCCACCCCTCGCCTGAATGTTCTGGTTGTGTTGTTGTGAACGCATCTGTCCCGTAACATCTCATGCTGCGTTCTTCATATGAAAAAAACAAACTCCAGAAAATGTTCAGACCCAGTTTTCCGGATTTTTTCACGTCTGAAAAAGGCCTAATTGTAATGATTCTGCACTTTAAAGCTCGTATTACAAACTTGAAACTTGCAATGATTAGTTTTGGAAAGTTTATCACCAGGAAGTTTACACCCTAATCGCTCATAATATGCTGGACGTTCATCTCCAGATTTATTATTTACTGTGTGTTCCGCCTTTTGCTTTGGTATTCAGTCGACATTTCAGCTCCTTGTTCTCTCTGTGGCTTTGCAACAAAATCAAATCCTCGAGCTTTCACCGTCGAAGGCTCCGGGTTTTGTTTCGTCTTCAGAACAGCTTGTGTAACCGGGCTTGGTCTTTCTGAAAAGCTGCAGGTGGTTGGTGCGAGACACTGAGTCAGCCAGACAGTCTATCCCTCCGACCCTTCAAGGCAGTCTGCCGGTGTGATGGATGAGAATTGAAAGGCGAATCAATAGAGATCACAGCTTAAATGAAGAGTGATTTTAATTGGCTTACTGTTATTGACGTGCGCTTCTCTCCCTGGACTTGCTCCGGGGCAACGCGAGGGACTGCGCTGTGACTCCACAGAAATAAGGATCCGCTGACACTCGGGCCAGTCGCTCACTGTAATGACAACTAACGAGGGGCGACAATGGCAATTCGGATAAACGCTTATTAGTGGCTTTTTCACGAATCTGCCTGTGGTTTGTCAGTTTTCAGAGGGAGCTGTGGACAGACTGATAAACACACGTGGGGATGATAAAGTGTCAGATCCTCACAAATAACAACACTTGCAATTCAGAGTTTCAACTTAACAGCTGGAATTTACAAATACTTAAAGCAGACACAGAAATATGTTGTTCCCGTTGAAATGTATGTGTGATATAAATCAAAGTGGAGGCAGAAAACACATTCCCTTCAGTGGTTTTATGAAATTATGGGAGATTACTTTGACAGTCAAAACTTTCCCACGGATCCTAATAAATTCTCCGAATGTGCTGATGTAATCTCTTCTGCATAAAGAGGTGGGAGCGTCAAGAACAGAAGAGAGAGAGAGAGAGAGAGAGAGAGAGAGAGAGAGAGAGAGAGAGAGAGAGAGAGAGAGAGAGAGAGAGAGTTCTGTGCTATATTTAATGTATGGCACTGCCATAGATATTTCAAAACTGGTTGTTTAAAGATTTGCAAATGCTAACGCTCAGGAATCTGCGTCCCAATTAACACAGTCTGTTTCCTGTTGTTAGTGAGATTAGAAAGGAGAAGACATTCCTCCAATCACATCAGTCGACTGGTGCAACATTAGAGGTAATAGGCATCTATTTTTTCTGTTTTCCCCTCAAATGTAATAGTTCATTCCCGGTCGACATTTACAAAGAGATGAATATGTCGCTGTATTCACATTCTCTTTAATCTATGTTCAGATATACTCAGAATGAAAGCGAGAGGGTGTCTCCTCCCGTCTTCTGAAGTCTTCAGTAAAATATGCAAATGCTGGAAATAATTATAAAATAAGACTTCTAACGTTTGATACATGCACAGTCAGCAGCAGGGGAACGTCTGTAAGATTAACACAGAGGACCCCTCCCCTTATTGCGCGTTAGGGCTGCCTGAACGCCCATTTTAATAATGCATGCTCACTCATGCATATTTTTAACGCAGTGTCAAGTACAGTTGAGTTAAACAAGTTTATCATCTTAGGAAAAAATGACATGTTCCATATCTGTCTTTTTTCACTGAGCGGCCAGCGATTCCCCCTTTTTTCTCCCCCCTTCGTGAAGATAGTGAAATAAGAGGGTTATCAGCAGTCACTGCGGATTTATCATTTCCTACTGGGCCCAGTATCTAGAGAGCTTAATAACCAGCACACAGCTTTGATAGTGGGGGAAGACTGGTCCTCTAAGGGGTGGAGAGATCGAATACGTGTTCAGATCAACATCCCATTGTCCTCATTATTAAATGGATGTGATAAAACAAAGAGGTCAAACTGAGTTATAGAGTGAATCATGATGTCACTTCTGTTAAAGGTGGAGTCGGCCCCCTACAGCTCAGCTCTGAAAACCCCCAGATCCATCATGGTCCAGAAATATACATGATTGGATCCAGTGTGCAGCTCTGGAGTTACAATCTCTTCACTGTTAACGTGAAGAGCAGGACAAGTCACATGTGTATCATCCTTTCAGGACTAAGATTTTTCTTGAAATTCATAAATTTCCTGTCTGACATTTTACGTAAAGTTCTAATTATATTTTTCATTCTAAAGTATTTGAGTTATTTTTCTTGGCAGCATGGAAGCTTTTAGACGTGAGCTCATTTGCCAGCGTTTATCTTTCACACTTGAAGAACACAGCAGGAGATACGGGTCAGACGTGTTCACAACAACAGGAAGTGACCGAAAGAAATCATGTGTTTTTGTTTACACAGGTGTCGGCCCTGCACGCCAAAAGCATTTGGAACTCTTTCCAAGTTTACATCTTCATGGGCGTCTCCTATACGTGTCTGGCACCTCTTTTTCATGCTGAGATGTGTGTATCCTTTTTTTCTTTTTTCTTGCTGTCATTTTTCCCCCAGACATTTTTCTGGGAGACTTGCAGGAAAGGTTCTTGAATATATCAGGAGCATCTGACTCGAACATGGAATTATGCTGCCATCTGCGCCATTATTGTGAAAATATCTGGTCCTTCCTGTTCCACCACGTTGCCAAGATGGCGACCATTGATGGCGTGTAGTGTTGAGTCGAGAACACCATCATGGTACTTTAAGTAGTACTTTAAGTTGTACTAATGTTGTTCCTGTGCAACCGTTTTCCTCTTAAAAGAGATAAATCATTTTCTTATGAATCACTTGGTTGATTAATGAATGAAACTGAAAAACTGAAAAGTTATGAAAATGTAACTTTAAACTTAAAACAAAGGCTAATTTCTCGCTGTGTGCAAGTGGCAAAGATCCAGTGTGGGGTCGAATCATTTATCAAGCACAGGTCTAACACCTCTGACTCCCCACACAACCACCGGCTGGGCACTGAGCTCCTACCACGGTATCAATAAAAAATAAGACCTCAGCATGAAATCCGTCCAAAGGTGCGACCGATAATCTCTCATGTCTGAGTGTGAAGCGCTTGTTCATTTTGTGCGCAAGCGCGAAAAAGAGAGAAATGAGTGGGAGTGATGGTCAGACTTATCTTCCCGCAGGATCAGTGCTATTGTTAAACCTCCTAAATCACCTGCAGTAAGCGGAGCAGAACAGAGCAGCCTGACGCGAGGCCGTGAGATTTCTTATTTCATTTTTAATACCGCCGGATCGGATCCATCCAGGACTCTGTTGCAGTAATCCCCTGGCTCGATATCCCCCGTGTTCAATATGTTAATGTCTCCCACCGAATGGATCATTTGTCAGACGGACTTGGCAGATGGGGCTTGCAACCGTTTCAGGAAAGACAGATGTATCAACAAGCCCTTTTTAAAACCTCTGTGTGCTTTTCAACGGTTAAATCGCTGTCGATACAACAACAAACGCTCGTATTTATGTTCCCGAAACAAAAAAATAAAAGGAGGATGTATTGCGAGTGGAACTGATTACAGATGGGGTTTATTTTTCCAGGGCGTATATAAAAAGATGGTGCAGAGGATGAACATCACGTTGTCACTACCCAGAGGACCAAACATAAAAGACATGTTTGAATTGCCAGAAACATTTCTCAACACGGCAGATATCCAGATAATGATCTATTTCTCAGCTCCACAGTGTCCTACTTAGCCTACTTATCGAAGATGGAGAGAGAAATAATCATTTGATGTGGAGGGGGCTTCTTAGTCGCCCTAATGCTGCTCTGTTCTCGCTTATTATCATTTTTAGTTAATAGCTTAAGGCTAATTTTCTTAGGGAGGAATTTTTGTTATGGCACTTCTATATGCAAGATGTCTTATCGAGCTGTGCGCCAGCTGACTTGAAGCGAAACGATGACGGTGGAGACGGAGTTAGAGAGAAATCCACTTGCAAATGAAACCCCGTGTTTTGCAGACATTGATCTGAACGAGTAGCAGACACAGACTGTTGTCGACATCCTGATTCAGACAGTAGAATCTCAATATTGAATAACCCCGGAGCTGTTATGATGCTTTTGTATGCATCACATGATTTATTACTGCACCTTCTGTTGTTCCATCAGAGCCTCAGAAGACAGCGCGCTCTCGGAGAAACTCTCAGAACTCAAAACTCAAACTGCTGCTTTGTTCTTTTGTTTGTCTTCTATTAATCAACTGTTTCAAAAATGATGAAACCAATTAATTCCATTTCCTACCTGGAGCTGCTGGCAATGTGACATTCCCTCGCCTTAGATACAATCACCTATTCATCCAGTCATTTCACAAACAAACACGCACTGGAGATTCAGGAAGCTGTTTACACACACAGTCTGCATCAATTTACATCGTGTCAGTGTGGGCACTATATTTCAGAGACGCGTAAATGTCATGAAAACACCCCACAAAGCCAGATGTTGTTTACTGTAGCTACTGAAGTCAGAGAGTCGAAGCGCTGTATGCCCGCCGGTGAACAAAGACGGCCGCCATAACTGACTTTGAAAGTTGACGGTAATATCGAAGTAGCTGAGCATCGAAGCTGATTGCCGCGCGTATATTCTATCCCCCGCTTCAGCTCGATTGACGATTGAGGTTTTGTTTATGCTGCACAAGTTCACACTTTATTGTTTACTACGGGGAAACACAGACATTTGAAGAAATCTGAAAAACGCAGAAATTGTGCTGACCCGTGGACATCTCAGGGTGCGGGTTCGCTCATCTTCTCCTCTGTGGAAACATTCGAGGGGCGGCAGGTAAATGAAATCTGGGTTGAGCATTCCAGTCGGAGGACGAGCAGCTCTCAGAAAACAGGCTTTCATGTGCTCGGGCTGACAGGCTTTTGATGTAAGTAGTAGAATCTGAGATTAGGCTGCGAGGATATATCGGGCTGGCCTTTAGAGAAAGGGAGAAGGACAGTCAAACTCTTCTGCTTCTAAAAAAAATGTTTCGAAGAAATAAATATGTTTTCGACATCACCGTCGTTGAGCCTACATGAGTACCTGTCATGTCTCCCTCGATAACACATCTGTCACAACAACATGAAGTTTGAAAACACAGTTATGAGCTACATAAATGAAGTCTGTGGTAGCCGTCCAGATAAACCATTACCTGTGGATTGATTTTGAAATATTAAATTCCTAATCATGGTATGTGCACTAATCTATCCTCCATCCATTATTTTAAATGGAATATATAATTCTTCGTCTAATTGAAAGTCCTACGTGGAAGAAAAATCTTGAACCATGGGTCAAATCAGACTCCTGGTGAATATGTAGCGTCTTATTTGATTACGAAACTCCACAATGAAATAATTGAATGAAAATGCCGATGGGAAGCCAAGTCTTATATCGGGCTTCGACCAATCAAGCCTAAAAGCATTAGTAAAACTATTTCGAGTGATTTTGCTTTTTTTTCTATAGACCGAGCATGTTTTTCATTCTATCAATGTTTAAAGCTACTGGAGCAGATAAAAAAAAAAACACATCAGAAAACTTTAAAATCAATCTTTCATGTCCGTCCTTGTTATTTTACCTTCTTGGGTCCACACACTGCCCCAATTTGAGGACACCATTACGACATGATCAACAGGAATGCTTTTACTTTGTCCGGCCTCTGCTTACGACCCATCCATCTATCCCAAAGAGAATTAAGGAGTAAAACATCTTTCAAAGTTTGAATTTTTATTTCCCCCTTGTCTCGGCATCTCCATTAGCGGCGGGAACAGGATTGGGGCGAGCAGCCGTCTGACTCCCTGACTGGAGGACACCCATATGCTGCTGTCATGTTCCCTGCTAATTAGGATTAATGGCAGTCATGACACCGCCTCACTCCGTAGCCTCGTTCAACCACTCTTAGGATCCCCCTTAACATTCAGGCTCTCTCTTCCCTGCACAAAAGAGGGAAAAGAGCTCGTGCGGAGACTGAAGTGTTGCACAGATTTCTCAACAGCTTTTCCTTCAAGACCGGCCAACACTTCTGTTGCACGTCTCAGTGTTTGATGTGTCTTCAAGGTTTTTCTGACTCCAGTACTGAAAGATTTACCGTATCAAACCTTTTCATGTATTTCTTCTGAAATCACCTGAAGCGCAGGGGCCTTGTCATGCGCTGTGTCCAGTGTGTTCATTGTGGAAGAGTTTCTTTGAGTATAGGGCGCAACTTTCTGGCCTCTACAATAACGAATGATGTGGCTTCCTCTGAAGGGCAAATTAGAAAGCTCGGGGGTTTGAATGAGCAAATATAAACTCACTAAACAGAGCAGATGCAAAGAAGAAAAGCAGAGGTATTAGTCGTCGCTAATTTGGATCGTTAAGACCCTCAGATTCCATTAGCCGTACCCTTGAATCTAAAACCCTAATACCTGGAGTTTGTGTGGTTGAGATATTCTCTCACGCCAGTTTGCTAAAAGGCCTTTGTGTCCTCAGCTCTACCTCATGAAATGAATGCGAGTTTACCCAGTGAAATTAATTAAAGTCAACTCAAGGCTTTCTTAGTTGGAAATCTGACACCCGCTCAGCGCGCTTTTCAGCTTTCTTTACATGAAAGATATTTCTGTTACACCCTCGGCCAACTTCACTTCTTGGTGTGTGTGTGTGTGTTTTTCTGCAAGATCTAGTTGATGTTTATCCTTCTAACAAATCCATAAAGCTCTGTTTTTCTGTCTGTCCTTTGTTTTTCTTGTAAACCGCTCATCTGATTGACTTCAAACTTGGCGGATGTGTTTCCAAGGACACTGGAGAAACGCAGCGTCGACTGTGATGTATTTTGAATGAGACCCCGACCCTCCTGCCCTAGAAAAAGATATAGTTACTGGTAAGGCTAAACAATAGAATGAATAAATTCTTATTTTCCCACTTTTAAAACAAGACTGTCCTGTAAAGTTGTGGATAGTTTACTTTTTATACATCCAGATGATATGGTGCATCCTTCATTTCTGTCAACACAGACAATATAAGAGCAATATTCAGTCCTTGTTTTACCTCTGCTTTGGTCCCCACCGACTACTGGTCCTTTAGCTAATGCTTCATTAGCTAGTTGCTTACTTTTTTATCTGAGTGAGAAGTTTGTTGTACGATCAGTTTGGTCAGAGCATTTTTGTTAAATAGCAGTTGTCTGCTTCTCCTGTCAGAGACAGAATTATTGAAAAAAGGAACCAAAACATCAAGATGCTAAAATGTATCATAGGTACGTATGGAAAACAGCTCCACAATGCTAATTCTCTGTGGTTTCATCACAAAGACTATATATAGCCTAAATAAAGATGACATGACAGCTCCCCAAAAGTGAAGCCAAATCATCTTGATAGCCCCCTGGTGGCTGGCTGCAGTATAGGTCATAAAACCTTACGTTCTCCATGTTAGTGGATGGAACATGGGCCAAAATAAATGAATAAATAAAGTACATATTTTGTCAAAGAAAGGTATAGTTCATTGTTTTCATTAGTATAAGATGTATGCTCGAAAATGTTTTAATGAACATGTACTGAAACCGATCGGCCCAGTTTGAATGAGAACTGATGTGAGACAAAGGATAATCACGGAAAAACTGAGGTTTTGTTTCCAGACGACAAGAACAAATTCATCTGACACCTTCATTAATTGTAACAAATGCCTGTGCAGGCGGCGACAGTCTGACTTAGTAAATCTTTTGGCAGAGAGGAATGGCAGTCGGCAATAAAATGATGCACACCAGTGGTTTCAGTTTGGTGGTGAACGTTTCCTTTACATTTCCATTTTTATTGCGATCCATTCCGGGTCATTTCACGTGCAAAGCAACATCAAGCTTAAACCAATTTGTTGGCAGCTGTTTCACATTCTAAACATTTACGTTAGCTGTCAAACCCATCGCCATAATTAAATATGGTCATAACGGAGAATCTTTCTCTAAAATCCTATTCATTTAAGAACATGCGCTTCACAATCACGGCAACATCAACTATATTTCTGTATTTACAGTTGCTATTTGCTTTTCTCATAGAAGCAGTGCAAGAAAGGGGGCAGGGGAAACAAATGGAAAACGCTGAAACAAAGGTCATCTAGATCTGTTTGTGGTGATGAACAATCTGGAAGCCCAAAAGTCATAATGAAACATATAAAGATGCAACATTCATTCTTACTGGAAAGATACATCTTGCAGTGAGCCAAGATTGTGAATTGAAGAAAAGGTATAAATATTCAAGTAGTGTAACTGTCCATTTCTTTAAATGAGTGACCCTAACCCTAACCCTTCTAACAGACAGCGATACATCTCTCAGCTCGCAGGTTAAACACTGAGAGCTCGTGTCCTTCCCTCTGGCGGAGGTGAAGTGAGAAAATGGGATCGGGGAGATGGGACCAGACGGGATGGTTGACTCCAGATGGGTCTGTTGTCTCGGTGTCGGGTTGCACAGTAAAAAATGTCCTAGAAGGTTATTCAGCAGGGTTTGATCAGTGTATCTATTATGTGCTGACACTGATGAGTCGCATGTCCGAGGGCGAGATAAGGACGTTTCTGCGCACGTGAACGGACATGATGAGGAAACGCAGTAGGTTTGTGAATTGAGTGTAAAAGGTGACACACACAGTTACTTGCATTTTAAACTGTATGTTTTTGTTGAACCTATGTGTTAAACTTTTTTAAATTCCTTTCAAGTCGACCACCTCCTCAATAATGCAGACACAATTTACAGTTTATATTGATTAACCAATCATTTATCAACACATGGTATAAATGACATCATGATGACATCATTGTAAAATAACATTATCACAATAAAAAAAAGTTAGCAGGGTCTTAAAAAATGTCCTTCAATTAAAAATTATTGAAGTGGGAAAATAAACCATGTTGTACCCCACCACTCACCCATAAAGGATGTGTGATACAGAAACTTACGATCAGCAAAAGTTAGCTCACTGATAACGGGATAATAAGTTATTAAAGTTGATGCAAAAGGTGCATTTGTATAATATGTCTCCTAACTGTCTACAAATCATTGCTAATGAGCCACAATGACTTCCTTTACGACTCTGGCTTTTTGTAGCCTCAAAGGTCAGTACTGTCAGGCGGCTTGCTCCTGGACAATAACGCAATTTTTGGGATTTAAGTTGACAAACGTTTTCTTTTTCCTGCAAATGTCCTTATGTTACAAAAAAAACATTTGTTCAATATCTATCTGGTGTTATTTATAGAACATTAAGACTGCACTTCTGTATGAATTCTTTACATGAGTAGTCAACTTGATGCACACCCCAACTCTCTCACACTTCCATCAACACTAAACACACACAGGTGCCACACTCACAGGTTTACAAACAGATTGACCAATGCCTGGTCAACTTGGCATATTTTCTATCAACACACACACAAATTCCCCTTAAAAAGCATATGGGAGGAGGAGACCCTCGCCCATGATCCCGGCTTCTGTCACGAATGCTTCATGTCATCAGGCTCTGTGTGACTCCCCGGAGTCGGTTGCCAGGCAACCGTGGCTGCATTAATATGCGCGGGAGAGAGAGAGAAAGAGAGAGAGAGAGAGAGAGAGAGAGAGAGAGAGAGCAGGGGATACCTCTTTGCCTGTGGAACAAACGCAGCCACAACAGCATCAGTGTGAGGAGACGGGTTCCTCTACAGCACCTCTCTCTCTCTCTCTCTCTCTCTCTCTCTCTCTCTCTCTCCTCTCTCTCTCTCTCCTCTCTCTCTCCTCTCCTCTCTCTCTCTCTCTCTCTGTCAGACGTCCAGCATCCTCGCTCTGCTCAGGTAGTTCGGGACACACGCTCAGCCACTGGAGTGCAAGCAAAGCTGTGTTAGGCTCCACTTCCTCCAGAGCAAGCAGGGGCTTCCACCACTTCAGAACGGGTTTCTTTTCTTTTTCCTTTTTTAAAATTTAATTATTAAACATTTAAATGCCCGAGACGTCACCATCAAACACGCTTTAGGCTGCTGAGCCGTAAAAAAGTTTGATAGCAGGGGTCAGCCCCTCTAATAAGGGTTGATAGGTCGTCTTGGCAGCAGAGATAAGACTGAAATCTCTCCCTCTCTCTCTCAAAGCTTCTTGTGAGACAACGGACGATGCAAATATTCATTTGAAAGTGCTTTGTTACACTCCCACCACCATCTGCCCATCAACTGACTCCATTCTTCAACTTGACATCATCCCTCCACACAGACGAGAAGAAGGAGACGGAGAGGAGGACAGCAGAGGTGGGGAAGGCAAACAAAACACAGAAAGGAGAAAGAGGCGAGAGGAGGAGGTGGGCTAGCACAGTTTCGGCTCCCGCAAAAAGGCTGAGGGGGGTGGGGGGGGGGAGTGATGGCACCGAGAACTTGGCCACTGTGGTGAGATGAAATTCAGGGAGGAGACACCGGAGCGCCGCAGGGGTACGACATCCAACGAGAGCCCTACATTTGGAGCGCCTGGAAGACGAGTCAGCCCTCTCCGGACCCTGCTCTCCGCCACGGCCGAAGGATGAGAGGGGTTTACTTTCACCTTAGTTGCCAGGGACGCCTGTGCACTCCAGAGAGGCGTCCCCCTCCAGCATGTCCGATGCTATGCTTTTCCTGATGCTTTGCAAGGTAGGTCGTGCCACCTCCAGAGCTGAACTCATCACCATGTGCACAGCTGTCAACAAACACTTCTATTAAGCTGTAAATTGATCACGCATCCTGATATATTCTTTATGAATGTGGGATATTTCCAGGCTCAGTTGTCTTTGTATGAATCATTGATTGAGGCAGCGGAGGCACTTTAACTGCTTCACTCTGACAGATAATATTTGCTATTTGCTATGTCCACACGTTCCTGTGCTCATGCATGTCGTTAACAAGTTTAAAAGCATCTTACATCGCAGCATCTCTCCAGCTTTTTGTATATGAAACATATCGTTCGGTACATTCGGGTCCTGATGAAATCCTGCACTCCGACAGTAGTTTTCTTGAGTTTAAATGAATAGAAGTTATTACAGAAGTTTGAATTCACGTTTTGAATTTCTGTTCTACATCACATTCATCCGAAAATAACACAAAACATGAAACCTGTCTTCTCCATCAGATTTAAAACCTACGTCGATACCTGCACGTGAACTTTTTAGTGCGATATTAAGCATTTTATCCTGTTCAATAATAAAAATGTTTTCCTGTAAACACAGTTCACGTTCAATCCAAAATAGATCTGCCGCCTTCCTCTCCACCGCAGAACAATGAGCACATGTTTTTGGAAAATGGGTCATGCTCATTATTAATTTCATCAGATTTCACCAACGCACGTCTCTTCTTCTTTCCCTCCTCTTCTTCCTCTCTGATACACTTGTATGCATTATTAGTCGGATGAGTGACGGGCGTCAACCTGTCCCTGTGTGTATTTGTGGGTGTACATCTCGGTGGAGGATGGCGAGCCGCCTGCTTTAATTCCATTTTTAAAAACAATGCCAAAAGCGACACCGCCTGTCAGACGCTGTTAGCATCTGGAGTCGTTTGACATGCTCGGGATTATTCAAGTGGCAAAAGCTTTTACTCTCCACTGGTCTGATCTGAGGATGTTAGCTTCCGTTAGGTGCAGCAAGAATTTGTTGTCCCAGGTATATGGCATCACCCCCCCCCCCCCTCTCTTTTGTCTCGTTCTCTGTCTGTCTGCTCTTAAAACCGCTCCTGGCTGTCGCTGTACGAGAAGGAAGAGCCAGGTGTGAGCTCGCCTCCCTGAGGAGATGCTGTTCATTTTCGGAGCAGAGCGAGGAATTGTTGATCCAGAGCCGCTACGTGTGTCACGTAGAGGGGAAAGAAAGTTAAGAGTGTGAGAAGGAGCTCTTGAGTGACAAGAGGAATCGATGCTGAGATAACTAAATCCTCTTCACATTAGAATAAGTCAAATGGCTAATCAATAAGAGGTGGAGTGGAGGAAGCTGTACTGTATCTTGGCTGGATTGATAATCTCTTCATTCAATGTGTTGTGTCACGATAATCCACAACTTTCCCCTGGATTATGACAGCTCTGATCTCGTCCTGTTATCACACACTGAGGAAGTCCTGACGGGTAGTTAACGTTTATGGTATGTCACTTGAAAGAGAACGTTCTCTGTTGCAACCTGGAGACGTTGGCGTTGGAGGACGTCCAGAAGGGGTTTTTTTTGTGTGTGACGTACGGCTAAGCTCCAGCGTTTCCCCACCTCCTCAGGTTTTGGCAGAGCCTGGACTCCACCACCACCCCCATCACTCCGTACTAACAACCCCCAGGCACAATTTCCCCCCTCGTTTTTTGTCTTTTGCCGAGGAGGACTTGTGTGTATCAGCAGCGAGCAGGCGTCTTCATGCATGAGGGCACATCCAGCGCACCGCACAAACATCGCCATTCAGTTTGAGGAAAGCCCTGTTTATGGTGAACCCCAGGAGAGGCAAGCCCATTGTCACAGATCAGAGGAGGAACAGCAGCCTGATGGGGTTTTATTTATGTACGTCGAGAGCACAATGCATGTCGATGATTGGACATCGCTGTAATTCAGTCACTCTGTGTGTGGGATGTTAGCCTTTAGTTATCTTGATGCTCCTGGCCTCATAAACAGGCCCGAGCAAAAAGGCCTTTGACTTTTACCCAAAAGCGGTTCATGGTTTAGCCTTGAATTTGTTGCAAACAATAGGAATAAAAACATGTCTTTACAAATTTAGAATCCAGTCAAACATCACGCGTCTTTTCGTCTCTATGAACTTTGAGACTAAAACTGATTACGGTGTTTTTCTCTTGCATACATTTTGATTCAATCATTGCAATTCTTCCCAATTTTATCCATCGTTCTGCTTTTCACGACTGTAAAGTGCTTTCACTCATTATCTACTCACCACTATGCTGATAGAGGGGTGGGTGAAGTGTTGGAGTCCACAAAACACAACGTCATTTACACCATGTTTTTACCCCAAATGTCCTCTGATATCCTCCTCCTAGCCCTGAGCCGCGTTCATGTTCTCGTGCACACACAGCAGAAGCTCTCGCCTCTATGTTCTCGCCCTGGGGACACGAGACAAGATCAGCGAGAACTAATAACTGCAGCTATCACGTTCTCACTATATAGATAACCTGACTTGACTTCACGGGAATACAATATATATATATATATATTTTTTTTTTTTTATATGAAACAATTTAAGCTTTTGTGAAATTCAAACACAGGCATTGACCGGTGCAAAGTCATTTATTTTTTATGGAAAATCTTTCACATAGCCTTGAGTAAAACATATTTTTACAGAGGTGTGTATCGACAGCAGTGTAACACGCAGAAAGCAGCAGTACAGTAGTTGTGGTGTGTGTGTTGTGGTGGTTATTGGACAACTCTCGTAGATCCTCAGTCCAGTCAATCACCTTTTCTTTCTTTCACACAGAAACTCAGGAAAAACACATCCACTGTTTTTTTTCCATCCCAGACTGTTAAATCTGCAAATAAGACCAATTTCCCACATATTTAATTTTCTTCCTCAAACAGATTTGGTCTCAGTCTTGATAATCTGACATTAATATGCAGCTCTCTCTCCACCAAGTGTAATTCAATTAACTTTATCATTATTTCCTTGAAACACACATCAGGAAGATTAAAAAAGAAAACAACAATTTCTTAATCACTTTAATGCTTCTCCAATCATCTCACCAACAGATAACATTGACATTATCGCTCGCCACCACCCGCTGTGCAACGACCATACTAACCAGTAACTAACACATGGATTTTCTTTTTCTCTCCTATCTGCTCGCTCCAGATTCGTCTGAGACGAAAACTGCAGACTTTTCCGGGGAAAATGGTAAATACTGTCTACAGTGATGAGGAAAGGGGAATCCAAGACAAGGAAGGCAAGGAGGAGTCCATCTTGGCCATGTTGGGCATCATTGGGACCATCCTCAACCTGGTAGTCATCATCTTTGTCTACATCTACACCACCTTGTAGGTCTCAAACTCTTGTTGCGCTTCAGTGACCGGAGCTCGTCTGAGCTGCTGCAGCTGCAGCATGTCCACTTGTACTGGGATGAGGATGGGAGGAGGAAGGACGATGCCCTTGTTCCCACGTGATGGACTGGATCTAAGTCTGGGTGATCACCATATGGAGTCAATCCTGCATCACTTTCAGCAACTCAGACTTTGGGAAGCTGGTCTGTTCCTCTTCCTTTTACAGATTGGATTATCCAGTATATCTGCACACGTTTGACTTGTACATAAATGCATGAAGCCACTGAAAGACGTTGACGAAACAAGATGCAGCTTCTACCTTGATGGAGACATGAAAGACAGCAGAGAGAGAGAGTGGACGCTTTTAGAAAATATTTTTCAAACGTACTCACCAACTCAATCCATTGCTGATTGGGATTAAAGATGAAGATATACAGAGAGAGTAAAAAACACAAGTATATTATTTGTTGTTCATTATTTCTCCTCAAAGATCCTCTCGGTAGAACACAGTATACATTCAGTTACACACAATTTAAATAAACATATTATTATATGATCGCTATTCAGATTGATTTTTTGTTTGTTTGTACATTTTTGGGAAAGAACGACGTTGGAGGGTGTTTTTTTCAGACATTTGCCGCACCTGAACATTTGCTCACATTCACACAACACTCAGATGTTTCATTAACTGAAACAAGTGGGGGCATTGTGTCAGTGCTAAGTGCTAAAATGCTCCTGTTAATGGATGCACTTGACTTTGTGCTTGACATTAAATAGAGGAAGAATAGATACAACACACAATGGCTTGATTATCTTATATTATGAATTTTTCAATGCATCCTTTTAGCCTCCAAGGATCACAGCCGCTGAGATAAGATGCCTCCGTGTGTGAGAAAATGATTTTAACATATAGTTCAAGCCTCGGCTCAGGCTCAGTTCTATCATATATTCCAGGCTGCATGAGTTTATCAACACTAATTTAAACACACTGAACCGTCCACCCGTAGAAGTACACAGAGTTTATTGAACGTGAGAGCTTCAGATAGTTTGCATTGCTCAGCCATTGATCCTCAGTTTTTGCGTCACTAATTCTTAGACTCGTGCACAATAACTGTTTGCCTTAAAACATGAGGAAATGGCTATTTCCACAATGTATAAACGTATCAGGTTATTACTACTTTGTGAAGGACTTCACTTGTTGTACATACATGTAATTCAATACCAATGTCGTGTAATTTTTATTGATGAGAGGTCAATAATTGGTAATTTTATAACCCACCCTGCTTTTGTCTTAAAACAACAAAACCATTGAGCAAATTAAGCTGAGTTATTTCCAGACCTGGGCTAAGTCTCTGTTTTTGTGGTGTAAGACAGACGTGTGAATGTTGGGAAATCCAAATATTCACACACATTTTTAGACTCACTTTTAGTATTTCGTCCTTATGTATCATAACTTTGATTGACAGGACTGACATTTGTCCTCAATGTCTTACAAATGTACACTTTGAATGACGAAGCTTAAAACCTGACATTGTTGTCACCCAGGACTGGAAATAAGGCAACACTTATTTTGTATTTGAGTGTAACTAAAGAAGGCATAAGACATGTGTCCAAAATGATTTCTGTTTTCATTTGTTGAGTAGAATCTAGAGCAGTTTTACAAATAATTCAGTTTTTACAAATTAAAGGTGGGGTAAGCGATATTAGGGTTTGTATTATAACTCAAGATCAAAACAAACACACCCCTCCCTTCAGTGTTCCCTCCCAATCTCCACCTCAAGGTGAACCACCGATCTCATAAAAAGCTGAAGGACAATTTAAACTTCTATTTAATAATATTAGTCCTTTCTAGAATGTTGTTTCACTGTCTGCTGCAGCAGAGTGACTAAATTAGATAAAGATGCCGGTGCACGTTATCTGAGGGCAGGTTGTCCTCCCATCCCTCAATAGTAGACGGTAGAGGAATGATTACATTTAATTTAAAAATGGCTCAAAGAAAGAGGATTAGCGTTGGCATAGAGTGTCTATGACTGCTCCCATGGAAATCACAGACTTCTGCCTTGTTCCCACTGCCCATTCACACATTGTTTCCCAAATACAGGGAAAGAATCAGGGGAGGAGATATTAGCAGAAAGACAAAAAGTGTTTCTGTTTGGATGAAAATAACCTACCCCACCTTTAAATCAAGTCATGTGACGGTTTGAACTGAGCTGAAGTGATATTGATTTCTCTGAAACTGTGTTTTTTTCCAATAGTTGGTTCGAGATTTCTATTAAAGTTCAACATTTTAGGAAAACGCTGGTTGAGAGAAAATTTCCAAACTGTTGAACTGATCCTTTGAAGAAATAAATAAGGATGTGCGGTTTGTAGAGAATGTACGTCTATAGACAACAGGCTACATTTTGTTTATAGAACATTACATCTGTGTATGTCAGTCAACGACCTCATGTTTTCAGAAAGTGCCTGAGATCAACGTGTCTCAACCTCACCAGTGGCGAAAGGACGGAAACCAGTGAGACCAGAATCTTCGTGAGACCACCTGTCATGTGACCAGGAGCGGGAGAACACGTCTCCTGATCCACTGCATCATAAAGAGACTGGGATGTTACACAGTCGATAGGACGTCAGGCCTTCTTGTGTCGGGGTGAGGTGCTCGAACTCATAAGAAAACGAAAGCTTAGTAAGCACATGGACAAGTCTCATGAATGTATCATGATGTAAAAGTTGATTATTCCTGTTTCCCTTATCGGTTGCTTATCTCCCCTGAAGCTATAGCATCTCAACTCTTCTTACGTTTTATGTACGTGTATGCTAATCCTATTTAAAATCATTGAATTACTCTCTTGTTGTGGACAAATGGAAGGGTTTCAAAGTTTTTTCAGCTTGTGGTTTTGTTACAAAACGTTAAATAAATACCACTTAAAACAAGTTTTCCACTGCGAATGTGTTGTCTCTGTTTGGAGGGACGGAGATGCATGGTCAAATATTCTGTTTTATGCAACGCAGCCCGAGCGTCGACGCACATCCGCTCCGTTCATTAAGTACAAGAAACATCAATTTTGAAAGACTCTTTCAGCGTCGCGGATTCTGAAATAAAAAAGTGTTTAGCCCAAGTGGCAAGCGTTTGCTCGACAGCAGTGTGAGGGGAGAGAAAAATAAAATCTTTGAAAATCTATACTCTCCTGCATCTGACAGCTATGTGAGATTACAACGGAGCCCTGAAGAGGAAGATGGGGAAAGAAACGGAACCTTAAAGAGTCTGCGGCTGTACATCCTGCGAGACGTATATGGCCGTCTCGCTGCAAATCAATCTGAGAGATGGGGAGAAACGGACGAAGCACGAAGCTGCAGGAAAGAGACAGAAACCAAATCGCTCTATAGACAATTTAGTTTTTATACCAGCTTCTTTTGGTTTGGATCTTATGGGTCATATATGTGTCAGAATGATTCCCCACTCCATTAAGAGTCCTCTGTGAGTGGAAACACACTGGAACAATCCTGTTGGAGGAGGAGAAAACAGCTTCACTCTACTTTTTCTTTAAATGTAATGGGTTAGGCAATGAACCAAGAGAAGGCGACGTTGTTTGTTTGTTGCTGCTTAAATTCACACGTGCCCAGAAGCTGAGCTATTGTCTCACCTGGATCCTGACAGCAGCCTTTTTTTAAAAAATCACATCCCCCCCCCCCGGCACCGTTTTGAAGATGAGAGATGCTCAGTGAACAAAGTGCGGGAGATTGTGGCGCGTTTGCTGAGGGATGATTCAAGCGAGAAGATTGTCCGTGCAGACGTTCCATCTCTATCTCGCTGAGCTGACATTGTTTTGATGGTTTCCCGGGAAAAAATAGCTGCGCGGGCGATTAATCCGTCCACAGCACAAGCCACAGCAAATCAACAAGACAGAGTCCCGGCTGCCAACGTCAGACTGCTTCTGTCGCTGTTTGAAGGCAATTGAACCTGTGGCAGATGCACACATTTCAATTAGATGTCACAGATAAGCATATATCTCATAACTACTCCTTTGAAAGGACAATTCCACCCAAACTAGTGAGTGCATCACAAGGGATTTCAGGTTGTGAGTAAAAGTAAAAATAGGAGCTGATTCCTTGGTCCAGATCAGGGGCCTTTACCAAAAGTTGAATAACGTGGAATCACTTCACTTTCCCTATAATATCTTCTTACTATCATTTTATAGTGATATAATATAATAATATCATACTTCTTAAACAGTAACAACCACACGTAATGTATCAATGTTAAGTTTCAGGAATATAAAATATGTAGAAACCATCAAAAGACACATTATCATCCAAATAAAAATCGGCAAAGGAGATTATTACATTATTCTTACAGAATTGTCAGTTGGTTAGTTTGTGAGTTAACTTCATGGACAAGAAATATTTGATTTCAGATCTGACGTTTCTGGTCAGTTTCTCAGAATCTTTTTCCTCAATGGACCAGAATGTGTTTGCTTTTCCTGACAGCAAAAACTCACTGTCTTACTTCTAATATCACTGTTAATATTGCTCTCTGTTGCTTCACACAAAGAGGGCCAACAAATAGAAAATGCACAACTCTCTGGACGTTGTCAAAAGGCATTCTGGGAAATATAGGAAATCACTAGCCGAGGCTGAAGCAGATTGAGGGAGGTAAAATACAAACTCACCAAAAACCTCCTGGGATATACGGAGCACATACAGCAGAGATAAACTGTGTGTACGAGGGGGGCTGATCTCAAGTCAGGGTGAAATACTGCAACAGGACACATGATGGATTACACTGACAGTTCTTCTGTGACATACTTCATCTGAGAACAAAGATATCAAGTAGTAGCGGAAGTAGATAAGACCTGGGTCACGCTGGTGTCATATAACCTCTTGTGTCTGAAGAAAAAACAGAAAAACAAAGCCACACTTTTTTTCTATCCAACCAGGTCACAGTTCACTCTGGAGTATCGATGTCGTGACTTCCCTGAATCCAAGTCCTCCCTCAATTAGAGACGTGAGAGGATTTCTCCAGCAGATGTGTCCTACATAGATTTCCTGTCACAAAGGGTGCACATATCCAGCTGGCTTTCTCCACATTTCTTCATGCGGAGAAATAAATCCTGTGATCAAAATCAGGGGGCGGGCTTGAAAGCCGTGAAAAATCCTGATACAAATGTAAAACTCGGGAGAAGAAAGCGTCAAAGTGTCAGGTTCAGCTTGACTGTCAAGAGATTACAAATCTTTTGGTTTCCTTCCTCTTCTTCTTTATGCATGGTGAATGTTTTCAGTCGTGTTAAACTCGAGATCAACCTCTCGGCCAGGACGCCGGCGCTTAACATCACAAATATTTGGGAGGCTCGGTGGAGGTCTTTTTGTTCCGAGTGAGGTGGGGAGGATCAAAAATGTCTAGCTATAGAATATCATTCTTTTATTGACTAATAAGAGGTTCAATTGTATTTGCATATTGGCTTTGTCATGATCAAATCCCACAGTGAAGAAGTGCTGAGGTTAGAGGGTTACCCAGAGAAAAATGTTCCATGTGTGTTCACCAAACACAACAGTATGTGCGGAAGCTGTTAAGTCCTTGCAGGTGTTTAAGTATATCTGAAAAGTAGTGTTTAGTGGGAAAGGCAAGACCTGCTATAGCTTCTACCTTTGGAGTATTAGCTACTTAGCCTACTTAAGTGGAAATTACAAATTTGAACTGTTTCCTTAACTTAGTTCAAAGATTTGTTGGTGTGTATTTTGTTCACTTTGTCACATGACAATTTAAATGCACCTTACTACCATAGACTGCATATAAGGATGGATATTTATATCCAATGGTTATATTGTTGCCAATAATATAATAAGTTAATATTTTACATTACCAGTGAGGTGAATAGTTAGTACAACTTTGAGAATAATTTACCTGACTGCCTCATTTGCACATTTTGAAAAAATAGAGATTAAAACCTCGACCAACCGAGAGTAATGAGGAAAGAAGCCATTAATTTCCCCCTCACTGCGTAAGAACTGTTCTCATTTTCTACCATTATTAACATAATAAACATGCAAACACCACACCCACACATTTATCTCCCCTTTCATTATCAATCACACACTCTAGCATTCACACTCTCACACGGCTTTAGTAGCAGAAGAACAGACGAGGAATGACAAAGTCATTAGAAGGAGAAGATGCTTTAAAGCGGTTTGTCTTGCTTTTAGGACTCGAGCAAAAGATCCTCACTTTGCAGAGTGAACATGCTGAGCAATCATCTTTACTTTAGAGTAAAGTAAAGTTGGTCCTCGTTATCAATGCAGTGGATTCAATTTAGAAAAATTCACGAGACTCAGTTTGGAATTTGAGATACTAAATTGTATTGGTTTAATATCAGAAAATGCAGATTAAAAATTGTGCACGTTTCTAAATTCTCATTCCACCCTTTAAATTAGACCATTACAGGATTAACAGAGAAAGGCACATAGTACATTTACCTGTCAAGGCCCCTAATGAAACCACATTTATATTCACTTTATCCAGATTTGTATTCGTATCAACACCAAATTGCAAACACTCATAAATAGGGTCCATTTATTATTCCCAAGAAATTTGCTGAACATGTCAAAAAATGTCATATCTCCTAAAAATAACGAGATGTTTCTTGGAAATTGGCTTGGTAGTTTTTGCATAATCCTGCTGACCAGCAAACCAACCAGCAAACCAACCAGCAAACCAACCAGTAAACCAACCAACCAGCTAACTAACCAACCAACCAACCAGCCAACCAACCAACCAACCAACCAACCAGCCAAGATATAACCTGACCTTATTTTTACTGCAGTCTGCTCTGTTAAGGTGAAAGAGGCTGGGTTAATCTGAATCTACAATCAGGTGTTTAATAGCGTTATGACGACGCCATTCTCTTGTCAACTGTCCAACAACTTTTGCTCTTTTAATTCAGGTTGATCTGAAAGTGTTGGGTTAGTCGACTGGAAAATCTCACTGAGAGCTGAACATTGTCACTTGTCGTTTGGAGATCACACCAAGTCTCAGCTCACAGTGCTGCATAAAAAAAAATTGATATTCAGAATACACAATAAATGTAAGTTAATAATGACCTAAAATGAGCTAATAATCAGTCGTAATTAGGAAAATACCTCAAATCTGATTTCTCTGAGCCATATCACTGAATAACTGGACTTGGTCAAAGAATGGACTGTACAGGACCCCATGATGGTAAAAACAGTGTAAATGGTGCCAGAATCAGAAAGGACAGATCACAGCAAGCAGTTTTTTTTAAATGGGCAGAGGAGAAGAATAAGCAGAGGGGGGAGGGACAGCTGTGTTGTCTCAAGCTGAGACTGGACGACTGAGCTCCCAGTGTCTGTCACTGATGTCTAAACAAAGACCGCTGAGCTGATCGATAGAGTGCAGACCGAGGGGCATCCAGAGAACCCACTGTTATGGTGAACTGTCTGTTCAAGAGCACAGAGCGTGTGAAAAATCACTGATTCAAATCTGAACCTATATTGTTTTTCGTATTTTATTTTTTTTTTGGCATTCAGCATTAAACTGCAAAGACTGCTGATCGGAAACGTACAAGATGTATCTGATCTGGGGTGAAATCAATGCTCACTAACTACTTACACTGTAGTGGACAAGCTCAGCAGAATGGATTTTGCTCTTACTGTACTTCTCACTTTGAGACTGATTTGTACCCAGAGGAGAGGAACGGACGACTCTCCGGCCAAATGATCAATGCCTGGTGGAGACGAGGTTTAAGCAGAAAGAAAAAAGCTGCCGACCAGACACAGTCGTATTCAGAGGCTGAAACACCCCAGTGCACTTCAATCAGTCCAGCTGTAGAGGTATAGCACACACGCCGCGTGGCCTCGGAATGCACATTCACTCGTTCCTGCTGTTTGAAGCACATCTCTGCTATATGGAGCATCTTGTGCTGATGTGATTTTTGTCTGAGAACATGAAAATGGAGGACGACATGGAGGGTAGCACGTAGCCTGCTTTGGGGCAACATAGTAGCTGCTTTTTGAGATAAAAAAATCGACATTGTTTATTCAATTAGTAACTACATTACATTACATTACATTTCATTTTGCTGACACTTGTATCCAAAGCGACTTACAATAAGTGCAATCAACCATGAGGGTACAAACCCGGAACAACTAGAATCAAGAAAGTACTATTTCTTCAAGGAAAGCCAAACTACAAAGTGCTATAAGTAAGTGGCATTCATGTGCTACTACATTTTTAGTTTTAACTTTTTTTATGATCCGCTTTGTACAAGAGGATGCAATGACAGCATGGTCAGACACCCCATGACGAAACTAACTTTCCTCCAAAAGCTGCGTAATTTTGTGAGTTTGGTTGAAGACTGGAGGGTCTGAATGTGTGTCTGGGATGGTGGTGGAGGTTTGCACTCACACAGTTTCTACTTTGTTTATAATTTTGAAGACTGTAATGATGTGGTTTGGTGTGATTTATTTCTTTTTAGCGGGGCGCACACACACACACAGTCCCTCGATGTACATACAACCTTTCTCATTAGTTTTTGTTACAGGTTATGTCTTCACCTTAGAAATACAAAGCACCACATGATCACTAAAGTTAAGATGAAAGAACCAGTAAGATATCTCTTTTCATTATCTTATTTTTCTATGTTTTAGTTCAGCAAAGTTGTGTGTAACTATAAAACATAACTTAAACAGAGGATAAATCTATGTTTCTCTAAGTGGAGGTGGGGGGGGGGGGGAATCTGATTCGTTTGTTGTATTTTCATATCATATTTTACAGGATTGAGCCCCTAAGAGAAACAAACAAAAAGAAATCTGTCCTACATCAGTGTGACTCATTAGCACCATGACATTTATAGCTGGAGATCAGCATCAACAAAACAAATGGACCCCTCATCAGGTGTTGGAGCAGCAGCAGCAGCAGCCGCCCCAGCAGCAGCAGTCCACTCCAGTTTGGCACAGAGTCACATTTAATGGGGTCACAATCATCACAGCGGCTGTCTGCTTGTTGGAGTCGAGCACCTTCAGCTGCGAGGCTGAAACCCCCCCACATTGCATTGATTTGTTCTACATTAAACAGTAGAGTGAGGACGGGCATAGGACACAGAGGCGGACAAAACAAGCATGCAGATGACTTACGGAGGGGATGTCTTCATCCGAGGAGCCAGAGTGATTTCACAGCTCTGGACACCAGTTTGTTTGAAAAGAAGAAATGAAACAGATGGAGAAGACGCATACTGTCTTCTGCCGATGGTGACTGAGTCAGTGCATATCGTTAAAGATGTGAAACAGTCACTGTCATTTAGAGATGACAGATTTATCAATGCAATACTTATTAGTATTAAACTCGTAAACACGTTACGGTAAACCCATTTATATTGAAATGCACCACCACATATGTATAAGCCTCAGTACTTAAACGATGTAATATAAACTTAAATCAGAAAACCAGACATTTATTGCATTGCCGTTTGCCTAAGCTGCATTAAATTAAAAAAAAGGATTCATAATATCCTGTCCCCTCCCAGCAAACTGTATGAAACACACTTGAGTGAGATGCTCAAAGACTTTCCAATGCAAAATGGTCATTTTAATTCAGAGAAGACACTTTAATCAACACATAAGCAGTTTATACACAGTTTCATCCATTCAATACTTACTGGTCAACGATATAACAAAGTACTTCGAAATTTAAAACTTCAGAAGATTCAAAATTATAAACCAAACAAGTGCACATTTGAAGGAAGCGTTGTCGAGTCCGGCTCACAATATAACAGACGGTGGATAAATAATACAAATAAATATAAATAGGTAAACATTTGTGGCTCACACAACTCTGTAAATCTAAGTATATTGCACATGAAAAAACTGTGAGTGTACAGTACACTTGCATATAGCCTCACGGTAAATTGCACAAACCCAAAGCATTAAGTGTGGATGCAAATTGCTCATATTATTAGTATTTTTAATAACTTATAGTGCAATAAATAATGAAATTGAAATACGCCCTCTTATATGTCGTCATCCGCAAATAAAAATATCATTTAACCTTGAAACTGAAATATTTTTTTATTTTTACAGTTTGACTGTGTTGCATTAGAGTAATAATATTCTGTCCACCCCCGGGCAAGCTGTATAAGGGATGAGCTCATCCCAACATTTTACTATGCGATCTGCATAGAGATACGACCCCACAAAATTTGTCAGCTGCTGACCTCTAGTTGACACAGAAGGTAACAGCAAAGAATATTCAGGAGGGGGGGGGGGGGATGTTTTTCATCATGAGCAGGACACGAGCAGACGAGACGAGACGCCCTGAACGTCTGAGTAAATCTTTATGACACTTTGGTGGCTTGTTTCACGGCCGATTTTCTGCTCAGAGGTTTGAAAGTGTGACGTCGAGGCCTGATCTGTATTCAGTCTGTGGCAAACTGAGTCCACTTCCACTTGGCCTTGCACTGCCACTCAGTTCATTGATATTCAGAGGAGGGAGCGTTTGATTTAAACAGGTAGTGATCTACTCAGGACAAAATCTCATTTCTAATATTAAAGTCCAGGCAAGAATTTTGGAAAAAAGAAAATGACACAGATGCACGAAATCTACGGTGACATGTGAGCCTGCGTGGGTCATGCTGGAGGGAACGAAACGGGGAAACTGTGATTTGACTGAGGTCGAGTCTCGACACAGCGTTTTCCCTGTTGTAGTAGTTGTCCATCTTTGCAGGCGATCACGTCAAGACTCCAGCTTACTCAGCCGCCCCCCCCCCCCCCCCCAACTGGATTCATCCTGTAGGTAATCACCGTGAAGCCAAAGACTCAACAGCTCAGAGACAAGAGAACAACACTGCGAGTGAGTCTGCACCACAAAAGCTGATTAATTGTTTCATCGATTTCTTGGGTTTCTTAGAGTGGATGTTCACAAACTGCCCCCCCCCCCCCCCCAAGGGTCCATGAGGGGGTCCAGGGGTCATAAAGGGTAATCATTTATTTTCCCTATAATTTCATCCATGAGTAACACACTGACACCATGCATGATTATTTTGGTCCTGAATTTCATACACCTCCTTGGGGGGGTCACGCTGCCAGTTGATTGGTCCCTGAAGTACAAGCGTCTGAGAACCACTGACTTCACCCTCCACCGGCGGCAGATGAGCGTTTCATGTGACATGAAGGGATGTCAGCTGTTAAACAGACTGAGGACTAATTCACACGTGTCACAGCTTCATTAAACAAGGCCGCTCCCATGTTAATACCACTTAAAGCTATATGGAGGGGGGGGCAAAAGGAAAACAATGACACATCAAGCATTCATGAGGGTTACAGAGCTAAACACAGATGGTAAATATGTCGTCAAGCACCTGACCAATTTCTTAACGTTATCGACAAACAGGCTTGACCTTGTAATCATCCGCCCCCCCCCCCCTCCCCCCTTTTATCGCCGCTGAAATATGAGCGCGACGTGAAAAACGACCTCTCGAGTCAATAACTTTCAAATGTCTGTTCACTGGACTCCACTGACAAAATTAGAGGGGACAATTATTCCATTAGCTCGGGTCTAGAATGTGTCACCGTCTGGGGACGAATGGTTAATGTATTGCATCTTCGTGTGTGCATGAATAATTCACAATCGTTAATTGCACACGTTCACAACCTTATTCGACCCCTCGGAATGAAACCACATTACTGCACATTTGATCTCGGACGCCGGAGTCATGTATGGATTTTGGACAGGAAAAAAAAGTGATTGTCTTCATGAAAGCGTTTTTAAGTGTGAAACCTCACAGGAATTTAACGTGACATTTGACATGTGAGGCAGGATTTTGTGACGTTCTCCCCTCACTTTAGATTAATGGCAAAAAGCTCGACAGCTTTTCTTTCCAATGTATGTAACAACTTCTGATTTATATGTTTTGGATTATTGGGGGGTTTCTTTTCTTTCTTTCTCAACACTGCAATGTTGTGATTTCTCTGTTGGAAAACCTAAATAAACAGAGTTCTTGAAACTAAATTTAAGCAGTGGGTCGTCATGTTGATGCTATATTTAAAGTTTCTGTACAGAAACATCAGTCACTGCAGATGAGCTTTGGAGTTTCATTCATTCATTGAGGGAATATTATTGTTCTCCAACACCATTCAATACTGTCGTAAAGAACAACAGACAGTAAAAATAAAACCGCAGTAAACAGAGTCCTCTGGTGGTGAGGACAGGTCAGAATACAGTGAGCTTCCTCTGAAACCTCAAGTCTTTCAAAGCAATGAAATGAATCGAAAAAAAGATTGAGTTGTAACAAATTGCTGAAGAAAGTAAAATTAATATTTAGTAATTTTTCAAGCAAAACTATCAAATATCAAAAATGTGATTCATCAAATGGCAGAATCAGCTGCATTTGCCTCTGTATTCTAAACTGAATCTTTGTTTTCTAATTATTTTTGAAAATGTAAAAAATATGAGCTTTAACTTAAACAAAACGATTCATAAATGTTCAAAACTTTATGGATTCTGCTTTTTAAATCAATGATTAAAAACATCCTTTAATAAATGAAGGATAATGAACCCTATGTGACTTAATAACTATACTGAAACATAAATGTCAAGTGTATAACAGCTATAACAAATACTGAACAGTATTTGAACTTAAATCTGACCTGGCATCTGTTTCTTTTGTTATTATCTGATGTATCTGAACTTATCTGGTATTAAACACCACGCACCACCCTTCATTATCCCTCTAACCAGCTGAAGAAAACAAACATTTGAAATGACACCGTGATTTCTGATCTCAGTGACTCGAGTTAGTGACATTGGCCTCGATGTTTATGTTTCAATGTTGAGGCTCACATCACGTTACACGTATTCTGTGCCGAAGGGAAAGGCAGGGGAGGAATGACGGTCACAGTTTTGTGAGCGAGCGTGAACAGAAAAGGTTGGTGACCTTTTCAGAGAGCTATCATTTAATAAACACTGACAGCGTTTTTAGAGACCACTTACCATTCCTCTGGCCCTACATTAGGCCGCCCAGTCAAACTCAGTGATGGAATCCTTGTCCCCAGACAGCACAGCAACAGCAAGAAAACACAAAATCAATATTTCTCTGCCGAGGATTCATAGTTTAGGGATTGTGACAACAGCATGCAACAGTCGTTCATCAATTCATTCATTTTCTATACCTGGTAAACATAACTGGACTCAATAATGCATTTATTTTATTTTTATTTTAGGGGTTGGTTCTGGAGAGGACGTACACGAGCTGTGTCCTGAACCTTCTTCCAAAGAAAGACATTCACTCCCAGGAAACTGAAGTTGCAGTTCAGTCAGTCGCCATCAATGTCAAAGTCAAAACCAAGCACTGTATATAAAGATGGACAACGTGTCTTGGGATGTGAACACTGCCATCTTATGGCGATGGGGTCATTTGGAGGAGAGGAGTATCAAAGTCCCGCCGATACACACACTCAACCAAATGTGATTCAGTCTCAGCTGTCAATCATGAAGTATCATCACATTTTTGTAGCATCAAATAACAAATTAAAAAGTTAAATTCTTAAAGTTTTTTTAAAAATAACTTTTTACTTTAGTTTCCCATCCACTAACATGGAAGAGGATGTGGGGTTCATGTCCTATACAGCAACCAGCCACCAGGGGGTGATGAAGATGCTTTGGCTTCACTATGGGGAGCAGTCATGTCGTCCATCTTTACATACAATCGATGGTCGAAACCAGCAGTCCCAGTTTGAACCCAGCATCTTCTGCTGAGGAAGCAACAGTGTGGCTGACAAATGAGCAACACCAGTTCTCCAGCAGACGTCCAGAGAGCAGGGCCAGAACAAGAAACTGAAATTTGAGGGGAAAAAAGTAGTTTTACGGTTTCTATCGTCTCCATTTTACCTTCCAAAAATATTTAAAGTACAATTCACAAGTGCAAAAAGACAAGAAAGATTTAACGACTAACCCGATTCCACACACACACACCAGAGAGGCAGGTTCATCGTGAGTGCTTGGCCACACTCATCCGGCGACGCGTTTTATGCACCGCTGCAGCAAACACGAGAAGTGCATACCGGAAACAGGCCCGACAAGGATAAAAGCAAGAGTAGCAGCACGGGGGCACGCAACCACTCCTTTTCGTCTGAGGCAGCCTCTCACCCACCGCTTCATGTTTGTCATATTAAATATGGAGCAATTACACAGCCTTACACAAGCCACACTGCTTCTCAATCTTGCATTTAAGGTGAAAAAAAAAAAGATCACCTGCTGTCTTTCTCTACGTTTTTTCCCCAGCCGCCAAGAAAAACTTTAAGAATGTCTCCTGGAGGAAATCGGAATTCCCCGCTTTTTCTCCTCAGACAGACTCGTGTGCTGATACTGAGATGAGGAATAAATTGATGAGGCTACATTTGGATGAATAAATTAGCGGGCCAACTTGTAGCAGGAATACATTTACATCTAGATGAGTTTACAGTCCTGACATACAAGCTCATTACTGGCCACCACAGGCCTCCTCCAGACGTCATCGCCCAATTGCATCCTAACTCATTCACCCGGGTCACCGCTGCGACTGTGAGAACAATACGTACAGTAGCCGCCTGACTGATGCGATAAATCACAGCCTGGCAGCTACACATTTAGATGGCCTTACTTTAATAGCAGTTAGTGCACCGACGATACCTTGGGGTGCTGATAAATGTTACAGCATTTACACTTGAAGGATTTTTAATTACAGGCTAAATAGCGCGGCCTCTGCCCACCAACAACATCAGAAGGAAAATCCTCCCGCAATTCGCACGCCAAACCCGCAATCCTTTTCTCCCCCATTCTAGTGTGAAGCAACGGTCCTCGGAGGGCAGTTTATGTCCACAAATAAAACACTGTTTATATGGTGTCATAAAGAAATGTGGAATGGGAGTCCGACCTTTATGTGGCTCGGTTATGAGACACAAGGAGAATGTCTTAAAGAAGCAACAACCTGAAGGGCTCTTTAACCTCCTTGAGCCAAACATCACAGCGCAGAGCTGGTATTTGTGTAACTTTTGAACTC
The DNA here is from genome assembly GCA_026259375.1 of Verasper variegatus. NCBI lineage: Eukaryota > Metazoa > Chordata > Actinopteri > Pleuronectiformes > Pleuronectidae > Verasper > Verasper variegatus. The sequence continues at coordinate 15,468,977 of CM048049.1, forward strand.
TTTAAAATTAATATAGGACTCAAATAAGTGTTGGTTTATGTTCAGCCAAAATCGACTTTCGTTTTCGCCCCTTGACGTTTGGTTTGTTTGTTTATTTTTCAACAGGATTAAACAAAAACTATGAAATGGGTTCCCCCAAAACTACGAAATATTTTTTTCCACTTCCTCTAAAATGGCGGGATAGGGTGTGTTTTTCTTTTGTTACATTTTCAATGGGAATAATACAGGGATTGATGAAAAACATAGGGAATACTGATATATGCAATGTGGTGCCATTCTTGTACTAACAATAAATATAATTATATATAATATAGGGGCACACAGCGATGAATCCACAAATAATTATTTCCTAACTCTGTTGAGCTTTTTTTTAGCACCTTTCAGCTCCTTGTTTTGGTTTTCAGGCAAATAACTTGATTCAGTTGTCACTTTGGGCTGCAGGAGGCAGCTATAAATATGCACTGTACTCTACCTGCTCAGCACCAAACAGCAGACAGATAAAGTCACTATTTGCGAAACACAGCGGAGAAAAAGAGCCAGATATTTTACTCAGGAAGTGGCGGAGACCAAAGTGGAGCTGAAAGCAGAATGAAAATTGGACTGTGGTCAGAAAAGCAACTCCAAATTAATGGATGAGTTGGAAATGATGGGTTTGCCAACATGGTCACCATGACAACTTGTGAGCTGATGCAGGTCCAAAAATGTATGTGTATAATAATTTTCAATTCACTTGAGGAAGCAGCCTGGTTTTTGATTGCTCCTGGTGCAGTATATTATGGCACATTACCAAGTCATTACCTTTTCCCACAGTCCTTACAGTGTAACACAGCAACACACCTCTGTACTGTATCCAAGGAAAAGCAGTAATTAAAGCCAATAAGACCTGATGTAAACAAAATCAATAGAGCGGCAACGGTGTTTCAGAGTCATCATAGTGTAATTATGTGTAAACAACTGTGAATGTGTCTTGGAAAAGCGCTGATCTAATTAATATTCCGTCCCAGCAGTTTCCTCCCCGTTCAAAAATGCTGTTTGAGTCAAAAGGGCATGGCTGCAGATTAAAATGATCAAATTAAATGACTGTGTTTAATTAATTTGCCACAGACCATATGAAGAAAGGCAGTGGGCGTCCAGGTTTTCAGGATCAAAGAATGAGCTGAAATGGCCTGGAGCTGGAAGTGGAAGGGAAAAAAGAAAAGCGTGGACACAAATGGAAGGAGAAAACAAGAGGGTGTGTGGAAAGGTAGAGGTGGCTCTACTGGGAAATCTGCTGAAAGGGGAGGCTCCAGGGGCGTAAGACCCCTTGTCATGTAGATTCCAGAGTGCTCACACGGTCATGCACATGAGCAAACACACATGGTCGAGCTGAAGGAAAGCCTGATATCATCTGGACGTAAGAAGCAAGAAAGCAAACATATCTCCTACATTATAAGAATCCTCCAGAGCAGTTATCTTGTGTTTAATTCCATCTATCCTGTGTTTAAACATGTTGTAGCCCATTTATTTTACACTGACCTCTGGCCACTGTTTGAAGGACGCTGCTTCCAGAGTGCACACCTCAACACCTGTCACTTCCTGCCTGCAGATGTTCAATAGATGCTTTGTGACACTGCATGTCCCATCTATCGCTCAGCGCAAAGCCGTAACCCTCGGCTCCCTGGTGCACCGCCACATATACAGGCAGCGAACTGAATATGAGATGCAAGAGAGGAAGAGGGCCGCCTGTGGAAAGCGAGAAGTGAAGGGTTAAGTCGTGGGCTGCTGTGGTGACAGCACAGCAGGGGGGCTGTGGAGGCAGGTAATGCTGCTTTTTATGGTTTACAGCAGGTAATAAGGACAAAACAGCACAGCCAAGGACCTCGAGGCCCCCGGCTGATGCAGGACATGTTATTCACTGGTAAATCACAGGAGAAATGTTTGTATGTATGTTTACTACATCGTGGTTATTTTGTTGATGATTCAAACACATGTAACTATAACGTTTTAGAGGTTTTATTTGAATTAGACAACAATTCAAAATGATTAAGGATGATAGAAGGATATGTAAATTGCATAAATGTTTTACTTTCATGTTTTTCAATTTGCTCTAATTCATTAAACATGGCTCTATTTCTTCAGCCCTCATTTCTGACGCTACGTCCCAAACACTTGAAAAGAAACTAAAATGCAAACACCCGTGAGCAAATTGAGATTACACAGACACTTTACATGCACCGCCATGGCAACAAGTTTTTACATCACAAAAGGTTTCTGTTTGAGCTTCAGTTTCCTCAAAATATTCAAGCCAAAAGGCAGCGGGAGCTCACATCAAATTAATTATTGTATGAAACGTGTGCAGAAGTGAAAAGTCAGATGAGTCTTTTCTTGTATGTGTGAATGTGCTTATTTCATCATATTTAGTTTGTGGTCCACAGCATCTTTAATCCCACTGTCACAATCAAATAGAAAGTGTAACTCTTCTCATCGGTTAAAATAACTAAAATCTACAGCAAGATTAATATCTGTGAAGGTGTCAGTTTAAGATAATGTAACTTGTATTTGTTGTGTTTCACTTTATCACAGATAAGAGTTAAGTTAATTTCATACCAGTGTGGCATAGTAAACGATATCATTACAAAACAAAAGACAACTCATTTCTATGTGTTCTCCTGTTTTTTTCTTCAGATAAACTGGGAGTTTTTATTAGTGCAGAACTTTTATTTTACAAGTAGATGGGCATTTAGAGAGCAGTTCCCTTCTGAGGCCAAATTAAAGATTTTAATTGGCCCTGCACCAACTTGCACACACTAATAAACATCATCATCATAAAATGAATCAATATAAAACATGTCCAGTATATACTTTTGTAGATTGTGTAACTTCTAAGAAAAACACCAAAACATTTTTTTATCTCAGTTGTTCTTATTACCCTCTGCGATCCTGATTATATTTCTTAAACCAATAATGTCAGTCCAAAGGTTGACAACTAGATGCATTAATCTAACAAAGGTTTAATGTGATTCAATAACTTTAAAATGATGATAAGAATCAAATGTGTTTTTATAGGAGCTCGTATCAAATGGCATCAGCTCTGTGTTTTGCTTCTAAATATAATCTGGCTCTTATAAAACGACCTTGAGCAGGTTACACACACAGGTTTATTTCTGACTGCACACGTTGTAATAAAAATAAATTGATACCAAAATGGACTTCTAATCAGAAAACAACAGCAGATGACATTTACTGTGGCAGATTTCGTCTGACAGATGAATCACCCTTTGTCCTTGGATGCAATTCGTGGTTCGGGTGCGACCCATGACCTGGACATGTTGTGAGAGTATGTTTCTATAGGTCACAAGGGAAGCCTATAACCATGTCGACGGTAATGATGGCACACAAATACGCACGCATATGGAAGCAAGACACATGACAACAAACTCAACAGAGTGTAAAATCTGAATAATAAATAAGTCTACTTCTTAATTATGCAAAAAGGGACTCGTTTGCTATGAAATAAATTCCATAAATTCAAAATGTTTTCAAAT